>CM052437.1:4947219-4965035 GCA_028533085.1 Varecia variegata
GGCCAACTAAAAATATATATAGAAAAAATTAGCCGGGCATGGTGGCGCATGCCTGTAGTCCCAGCTTCTCGGGAGGCTGAGGCAGTAGGATCGCTTAAGCCCAGGAGTTTGAGGTTGCTGTGAGCTAGGCTGACGCCACGGCACTCACTCTAGCCTGGGCAACAGAGTGAGACTCTGTCTCAAAAAAAAAAAAAAAAAAAAAAAAAAAAAAAAATTCTCTCTTATAATTTTATAGTTACTTTTCACATTTAAACCTCTAATTTATTTATACTTTATTTTTGTTTATAATTTGAGGCAGCAATTGTAGCAGAGGCTGTCAGCACTGCAGCCTCGTCATGTGCTGAGACTCCCTCTGCCCCAGGGATGGCCTCAGCCAACCTGTGCAGGGGACAAGTGGCCTGAACCCCTCTGTGACTTATGCTGCCTCTAGAGCTTTCCCCAGGACTGAGCCAAAGCCGCCCTCCAGGGCCTTTGCTGACCCCACACCCTCGCTTGGCCTCTGTCCTTCCCAGCTGAGCTTCCCTGCCCCCCTACTGAGTTTTACAGGGGGGGGGTGAGGGGGAGCACTTCTTAATAAACCCCCTCCTCACCAGTCCTCATCCCAGGGTCTGTTTATAAGAAACCCACCATAACACAGAAGTTAAATTTTATCTTTTCCAAGTGGATAGCTAATTTCCCCAACATCCTTCGTATATGTACATATATTTTTACTTTTAATTAAAATAGATAGACATGTTTACCCAACATCCTTTATAGAATAATCCAAACCTCTCCACCGATCAGGAACGTCACAGTTATTCAATGCTGGCAGGAGTAGCTTCTGGCAGAGCTCTTTACTCCGGCCCCCACAGAGAAGGGCCGGCAAAGACCCCAGAGTCCTGCAGAGTGACTGTCCAGGCCACTGAGGACAGATGTCAGCAGCTCCAATCAGAGTTCTCCCACGGGGACTCCGCACGTCAAGAATCTCCCAATGCAGTCCATACGATGTACCTTAACGCAGGTAGGGCCAGAGCCTAAAGGACTTGTTTCTTTCAAGAACAATATAATAACATGAAAGTAAATTTTTGAGGCAATAATCATAATCTCACTATTCTAATACAAAAACGATTTCCACAAAGAGTGTCTTCCATTCACTCTTTGCCACGTATGAACATTGCCATGTTGTTTCCATCGTACCTGCTTATATTTTTGCAGTCTGCTTTTTTTTTTTTTTTTTGAGACAGAGTCTCGCTCTGTTGCCCGGGCTAGAGTGAGTGCCGTGGCGTCAGCCTAGCTCACAGCAACCTCAAACTCCTGGGCTTAAGCGATCCTTCTGCCTGAGCCTCCCGAGTAGCTAGGATTACAGGCATGTGCCACCATGCCCGGCTAATTTTTTCTATATATATTTTAGTTGGCCAGATAATTTCTTTCTATTTTTAGTAGAGATGGGGTCTCGCTCTTGCTCAGGCTGGTCTCAAACTCCTGACCTCGAGCGATCCACCTGCCTCGGCCTCCCAGAGTGCTAGGATTACAGGCGTGAGCCACTGCACCCGGCCTGCAGTCTGCTTTTAAAAAATTATATTTTTTTCTAAGAATTTATACATACTCTTAGAAATGATCATTTTTTAAAAGGCTACATGTTGAAAACTGTCATATTTTTAGACATTCTCTTGTGGTTGGATATTTTAGTCACATACAAGCTTTTGCTTTATTAGAGAACATGGCAGTGGATAAACATCAATATTTCCTGTACCGGAATGCTATGGTTCAAACGTTTGTCCCCTCTGCTGGCACGTTAGCGAGCTCAGCCCCTCACCATGTCATGCCTGCACCACTGTCCAACGGTGCAGGGTCCCCACCAGCGGGAAGGCCCTCACTAGATGTGCCCCCTCAACCTTGGACTTCTCAGCCTCCATAGCTGTAAGAAATAAATTCCTTTTCTTTATAAATTACCCAGTTTCAGGTATTCTGTTATATGCAACATAAAACAGACTAAGATATCAATAGTGTGTTTGTGTTTGTGGTGACCCAAGAAAGTCTCCTGTAAGTTTATAATTCCAGAGAAAATGTGGAGAATACATATTTTAAGCCACATACTCAGGTATGCAAAATGTATCTTTCTTTAATTTTAGAGAGCTAGACTTAGTTGCTATCTTTAGCCCCCATTCCTCTTAGTCATAGAAAATAAAATCTTGCCAATTCGAAATTTTTTCAGTTGACTCATGATAAAATTAGATAATTTATGTGTTTCTGCTCCCTACTTTCTCCAGCTAATTTCTGTGGGGCATTTTTAGCATTAGGGCATGAGGGGAAGCATCTGGTTCCCTCTGCGCCGGTATCACAAAGACGCCTGCTGCCCACATGTGTACTTCTGCAGGACACTCCCATGTAGAGCTAGCTGTGCGCCTACTAGACACGGTTCTTCATGCTTCACAGATACCAACCAATGTAACCCTCACAACTACCCTACCAGGTGGGCAACAGTATTAGTCCCATTTCACAGATGAGGAGACTGAGAGGTTATGTAACTTGCCCAAGGTCACAGACCTAGAAGTGGTGGGTCTGGGATTGAGGCTCATGCATTCTAGAACCAGAGCCTGTGCTCCTAACTGCTCTGCCCACCCAGCCATCAGTCCTAAGGTTCCTACCACATTCCTCCTTCCAGGCCATAAGGACCCTCCGGGACCTCCAATTCTAACATCCAGACACACGAAGAAAAGCCTCTCCACGCCCAGGGGCAGGGGCAGGCTGGAAGGCCACTGTAGGCTGGGCTGTCCAGCAGATGCAAGCAGCCCCTCTGCCCTCAATCATGAACATATCTGGAGGTTTCCCCCAAGCCCTATCCCACGCTGGGGCTCAACCTGAGGAGGGTAGGGGCAGGCCCACAATGGTGCCCTCCTCCCTGGTGCGCCGGGAGGGTGGGAAGAACTTCATCTAACTAACCACATACTTCTGCCTAACCACATACCGTTCTGGGCCCTCCTGCCCTGTTTCACACCTCCGTCACAGCTTTTGACTCTCAGCCCTGATGCACGTTAGAATCACATGGGGAGGTTTTTTGTTTTAATATTGGTATCTAGGCCCCAGCTCCAGGGATATTGATTCACTGGGTCTGTGCTGGGCCAGGCATGGGTATTTTTTTAAATCTCCCAGCTGGTTCTAATATGGATCCAGGGCCAAAAATCACAGCTTTAAAATCGAGAATCTAATACCTTTGTTCTCAGGTTCTGTTATAACAATTTACCCTTGCAGCACAGAAGCCTCGTGTCTCTGGAAGGTGAGCCGGGCAGTGGGGGGCGGCGTGGGGAGGCTGGGGGGCAGGAACAAGGGTCACGCAGCAGACAACTCTTTTTCTGTGGCCCTACAACAGCTGAATGCCCTGCCTATATTTAGAGAATTTCCCACCTATGAGTCTTCACGTGAGAAAAGCCCCCTTCTGCTTCTAGAAGCTGAAAGCCAGACATGCACTTCCCCAGTGTCCCTTGCAGCCTGTGCATTGCATGTGGCCTTGATCCTGAACTGGGAATTCATAAGGAAGGGAGCATAGAGAATTCTCTCTGGCAGTGGCAGCAGCTAACCGTGAGATCAAATTTCTACCCTAGTGGTGGCATCCTGGCACGTCCACTGACCAGAGCCAGGGGCTGCAGTGTCCTGGGAAGACGCCTGCTGCCCTGCAGTTTGGAGGACCCTCCGGCTGTGCAGCCTGGGCCTGGCCCACCAGCCCTTCCAGAAGAGTCCGTGAGTCTCCCCTGTTCTACTTCCGTCAGCCAGATTTGGGTTCTGTTTGCTGGAAATGAAGCACCTGCTTGGTGCAAGAGTCAGAGGCAGGGGTGAGAAGGAATTTGGTCGACCCTTCAGGGCACAGCCCAGCAGTGCCGCCCGGCTCCTCCTGAAGCCGTCTCCCGGCCTCTGGAGCCCCAGGCACCAGAAGAACGACAGCCGAAGGCCAGTGCCCGAATCCCCTGAGATGCTTGGTGAAAATCAGATTCTCAGGCCTCTCCCCAGACCGAATGCGTCACAGTCCGGGGGTTTGGAGCCCGGATTCCTACATTTTCAATGAGTTCTTCAGGTGACGCTTGTGCACGCTGCAGTTTAAGGCTCACTGGACTCAATGGTGAGTTTAAATCCTCAGCGTGGGCCTGCAGGATTAGGTGTAGGAATAGAGCTCTCATGTGGAAAAGCGACTGGAGACCACAAGGACAGAGCATTCACTTCCAGATGAGAAAACTGAAGTCTAGAGAGAGGAAGGGATTTGCTAAAGACCAACCAATTCACAGAGGATTCTGGAAGACAGCGCATTGGCTCTGGGAGGGGGGACCTTGTGGCCATCAGTCAGGACCCACCTGGGATAGGAGACAGAGGAGCAGAGCTGGCTCACAGACGACCACAAGCAATCCAAAGACTGGCAACCACAGGAAGCCACTATCACCCTGGGTGACATTAGCAGAGCCAGGGCCAGGTCATGTGGCAGAGGATAGGGCCACAGCACGCCCACCGACTGTAGCTGGAGCCGTGGGGACCTGCCCTAGCTGCAGGCAGGCGGCTCCAGGCAGACCCCACGGGAGAAATAGCCGGGCTTCTGCCTTCTAACTCCCTCCTGTCTCCCACCAGAGCCTCCCACTGGCCAAGCGCCCCGGAAGTCAGCTGACACCAGAGCCTGGGAACCCAGCCTGCAGGGATCCGAGCCTCTCTGGACCCGAGAGGGGAGGAGGTAGGGAGGGTCTGAAGGGCAGGCCACGGCCTGAACATCTCGAGAGCTGGTTCTCCTTTGGTTTCAGAGGGGAAACGGAGGGCCTTCCTCAAATTAGTAAATAGCAGAAATGGACTAGAACCAGTTCTCTTAAGTGCCAGTCCTAGATTCTTGGCATGAGTCACAGCAGAAGCTCCTATCTGCTTCTGGTTTGGGCTCAAGCAGCCGTTTCTCCCGTGGCCCCAGGGCCAGCTGCTCTTGAGGCATTTTAAGATTTGAATGGGGAGGAGTCGGGGATGTTGAGGATGAGAGTAGAGCACAGGTGACAGGTGGCCCTCGCCCACTGTCTAATGAAGAGGTCACTCTCCATCCTAAGGGCACTGTGCAGCATAGAGAAATAAGAGACTTAAACGCCTCTTGCCCTGAGAATTCCACGCACCACTTGGGATACTGTGTGACCCCTGAGGCCTCATAAACCCAGGGCTAGAACTGGGCTTGTCGCCGCCTCCTTCTTGGTTTGCTTGTGGAGCAAGGCCAGCCTGATGGATACTAGGAAAGCAGAATTCCAGAAGATGAGGGTTGGAAGGCTAGAGCCCGATCTTGAAGCCAGTGTCCTCACTCACAGAGAAAGGGTCCTAAGCAGAGAGGTGATGTGATTTGCCCAAGGCCACACGATGAGTTAGTGGAAGCAGGAAAGTTAGCCAGGAAAGGGACCTCAGCCTCTTCCTCTGTGGCCTGTTTGAGCCAAGGTGTGACCTTTCACAGCCCACGGGGCACAGCCGCTGTCAGCGGGCAGGGGCCGCCGGCCAGAGTGAGCCCTGGGCGGGGAGTCGGGAGGCCCCGTTCTCACCGTGGCTCTGCTGCCTACCTGACGTGGGGGAAGTCACTAAATGCCAGTGTCCTCAGGACGCAGTGACCCTAAAGATCCCTTCCGGCTGTAGGATTTAATGAAATCTGTCAGCCACTTGCTGCTCTGCCTGCCTTTTATCAACAGTGTCTGTTTGCAGAACAAGAGCCTTTCATCTCAATGATGTGCTTTCAGCTCTGTCCACTTGACCCTCCGTCAATATTCGAAACAACAATAAGTCAGCGCCTTCCAGTCTGTGTCCCTGAGCACATCATTAGCTGGCCGGTCACTGGAAGGATGGCATTCTCCAGGCTGTGCTGTCAACTCTGACTTCAAAGACATGAGGACATGCAACACTTTACATAGTTTCCTGTGAGTCGACCAACATTTGAAAAATCTAAAGAGATGCCCCGTTGACTCTTCTAACACTGCATGAGATACGCCTTTCGTATTTAATCTAGGCTATTTGTCTTCCCATGAGATAGGCAGCAAGGTAGAAATTCTGAGCATTCTTTTTACCATAGGACATTTATCTTGAGCTGATTTTTGTCTAGGAACGTCAAAATACTTTACATCCTAAGACCATAAAGGTCTGGATGGAAATCAGGGGTTGGGCAGGCCCAAAGCACCAGAAATCCCTACTCAGCAAATAAGCCATTACTATTTGCCTCCAGGCCATAAGTTAGTTGTCAAAGCTTTTTTTCTTTAAATCTTCTCCTGATGTGATGAGGTAACCCAGTCGTGGTGGGCATTAAATGGTTAAAAGCAAAAGCGCAAAGAATGCACTTTCCTATTTTCTGCTAGACTTTGGCCCTGCCTCTGTAGAATAGGAGGAAGAGGACACACCATGGAGGAAGTTTTCTTCCCGATGCTGTCGGGAAGCAGTCCATTTCTGCCAACTCAACGAGGTTTCCCAGGGTTAGATAAATAGTCCCTCCTGCAGCCAGTGAGACAACTACAGAATGAGCGGCTGAGAAAACCTGTAGGGACAGCCATGGCGACACAGCCCAGATGCCCAAGACAGCAGCTGGGGAGGGGCCGGAGGAGCAGAAGAGTGATTGAAGGGAGCCAGGGAAAGAGCAGGACAGAGGGGCTGTGTGGCACCTCCAGGCTGGGCCACGGGTCACAGACCCAAGTCAGAGGAGCCTGGCATGAACTCTTAGACAGACTTTCTCGGCCGGAAAGGTGGGTACACACACCTGGGCAGCCCTTCCACAAGGATTCCAATGAATTAAGCCCTAATGCCTTAAAACATTCGTTGTATGTGATGCATTATATACACTGTGTGTAACACATACATACATACACACGGCATCCATTGTATGTAATACATCGTGTGTGTGCATACACGCCACGTAATTCACACACACAGAGCAATTCTCCTGGAGGAGGTTTGCGAGGGAATCCCCCAGGATTGACACCTTGTGAGGGAGTGAAGGGAGCAGGGCTGGGCAGAGGAGTTCCACTGTGATGCAGGATGTAGCCACAACAGGTTCCAGCCAACCCCAGGACCCTAGAACTGGGATGGACCTTCAGCGTTGCCTGGCCTTAGGAATGGCCTTGAGAAAAGGGACCGAGAACGCATACACCTATAAGTTACCAATCACTGGACTCGGGTGACCGCAAGAAGGTTTTCTGTGACGGGGGGCGATGGCTGAAGCCCTCAGCTGAGAGGTCAGTCCCCACGGGGAAGAAGCGTCTCAGACCCAAAGGGGCTTCACAGTCTGGCGCAGACGGACAGGTGAACAAGGAAAACGCAAAGCAGTCAGCCACCAGGCAGAGGTGAGTTCAAGGGGTGGAGGGAACTTCAGAGCAAGATAATGACCCCAGTCTGGGTGAGGGGAAGAGGGCCCGGGAGCCCCCAGAGGAGGCCATGCCGAGCTGAGCCTGGGAGAACCGGTAGAGAAGGTGGTGAAGAAAGTGGGGTCCTGGGCAGAAGCTCAGAGGAACCGAGTGTGGCGGGCTCAGCCTCTGTCCAGGTCACCTCTGACTGCCACGTTCCCACACCCCATTAACTCTGGTTCAACATTTAGATTTCGGCTCAGAAGTCCCTTCCTCAGGGGCTTTGTTGAGGCGTGAAGGTGTAGGGGGCTCAGGAGACGTGTTGGACTTGGCTCCGGGCTCTTCTCTCAGCCCCTGGCCTTGGGGTCTTTGCCTCACTTGGTGACTTGGGGATTGCACAGGAGAGCAGGAGAGTTGCCCTGAGAAGAGCCAGGGAACCAGTCTGGGAACTCGCGCTGTGCTCTTTCAGACAGAATAAGCAGAAAGTGCCTTAAAATTGCTTCCCCAACACACCCATCACCTAGCTGCGTACGTCTGCATGCAAATGATTCCGACACATTCTGACAAATAATATTTACATTTAGAATCCAGCTGTCGAGAGAGAACAGCTGCTAGCAGGTACTTAAGGGCACCTCTAAGGCATGTTTTCAGATTTCAGAAAAATCATGTGAGCCCACACTGTTTAAACTGTGTTCTCATGGAAGTTGCAGACTGAAGCTTCTTTGTTCCTGCTGAATGACTCACGGGCGCCCTTTAAAAGGGAACGAAACAGACATGTTTTGATGGGGAAAATACATAAAGAATGCAGTGCATTTTTCCAAACAGCCATCAGACCATCTAATTTAGGCCAGTGAGGGCAAACCCGCCAAAGCTTTCAGGCTGACCTTGTCCTGGGCCGGGGCACACCGGGTGAGGAGCGTACCGACCGAGGCAGGGAAGGGAAGGCCGGTTTTCCCAAGGTGACTAACCTTACTGGGATTCCCTGTTCTTCTAGTCTGCTGTTTTTCTGGGCAAATCATTTTCAGTAGCAGTGTGATGTAATCATCTTAAGACAATAAGAATCCATTTATACAGCACTTACTATGTGCTAAACACAGTTGTATGTATAGTAATTTCTTTAATTCTCATAAGGTTCTAGATGAAGAACCGAGGCACAGAGACAGTAAGTAACTTGCCCAAGGCCACACAGCTAGTAAGTGACGCAGCTGGGGTGCAAATTGGGTAGCCTGGCTACAGAGTCTGGGCTCTGTGTGGTGGAAAGAACTTCTCACATTTGAGTCCAGGCTCTACCCCTTAGGATCTGTGTGCCCTTGGACAAGTCACTTCCCTTCTCTGAGCCTTGGTTTCCTGCTCTGCAGTTTGAGGTTAATGCTTCTCTGGCACGGTTGTGGGAGGATCAGCCACTGGAGTGGGCCCTCAGCAAACACGAGCAGGATCTGAATCTGAGGTAAGAGCCACACAACCTCCACGGGCCTCACCCAGCTGTCCCAGGCTCCAGGAGCCCTTCCGTCTCTGCGAGGCTGGCTGGAGTAGCAGAAAAAGCAGGCACGGATCCAGCAGGCCGCTAGGACTCAGCAATTCATTGTTGTGAAAATGGTCTGAACTGACAGTGTCCCCCCCATATACATATACACATATATGGGCTCCTAACATGCACACACACATGCACACACACATGCATGGACACACACACACACGCACACACAACTAACCAACAGGAATCCATCAGCACTGACCTGCACGGCACCCCCGCTAAGCATAGAGAAGTACCCGGACATTTACGGGCACTCTCGATCTCATGCTGCTTATATTGCCTTGGCTTTGTGACCCCAGGGCCTAGCTGTGAGTCCTGGGGACGGACACATTTCCAGGAAACGTGGGTGGTTTGCAACACTGGGTCACTTCTCTTTAGTCTCTTTAAATTGGGGGAATCCCATGTGGTTGGTAAAGAGGAACCACTGACAAGATCACAGCGGTGAAAGGCACAGGAAACACCCCTCTGGCATAGCACCCTGATTCCAGGCAAATAAGCGGCGAGTTGCTCGGGGCTATTGGCAGCCCTGCTCTTCCTGGACTCCGGCTTCTCAATGGGAAGGAAATAATTTGCAGATGCGGTGGGGGTGTTGTTACCCAAAAACGGCTCCCTCGCTGGTGCAAGTTCACGACTAATTCCATTCCTGTGTGGCATTAGCACACACCTCCTCTGTCCCCACCCCAAGCTGAGAAGTCCTGGCCTTCGGTCCCTAACACCCATCAGGGGTTTACCCATGGAGCCTGCTTTAGATGGACCCATCCTGCTCACACAAACGTGTGGGGGTTGCACAAAAACCGGGACTCCAGGACTGGCCTCAAGCACCTATCAGTTGCCCCCACGCCTCCCACGGTCTCTGCTTCTTCAGCCTCTGCTTGACTTTGTGCCCAGCTCCAGCTCACGCCTCTGGCTCCCTAGGACGCGACAGCTCCCTGTGACCCCACCGGCTTGATGGATCCCCTGCTTCAGATATAGACTTTCCAGTCATGCAAGCCTATACGTTCCCTTTTTTATGCTTACAGTGTTTAGAATTGGGTTTTTAATCTCTCAAAATGTAAAGAACCCTGACTAATACAGATACATTTTATAAAGTGTGTTGAATGCCAAGCTAAACAGTTTGATCATGGATTTGGTAGGAAGAGGGGAGCCCTTGAAAATTTTTGAGTAGACAAGTGGCCTCCTTTGATGCATCCAATCAGCCAATACACATATTTTGAGCGCTGCCGTGTGCACTGTGCTGGATCACGGGTAGCCACCGGCGAACTCCATGAGTGTGCCTCCTGCCCTTGAGAAACTCACTGTCTGATCTCATTCAGTAAATAATTTTTGGCTGCTGATAATGTATAAAACACTGTGTTAAATCCATGTCAACATAAAATGCTTAATTCAAGATAGTGGCCAAAATCTTGCTGGTGGGAGGTAGAGCTGGCTGCACCAGTGTGCAGGCGTCCCAGTAGACTGGACTGAGGTGGGGACATCCTGCAGGGGCAGCCTAGAGCATCAGCCGCAGAGCAAGCTGGAGGATGAGTTGAGTGGATGTGGAGTGGATGCGGAGCAGAGGAGAGGGGTGATGCCATGAGCAGCGGCAGGGACACTGGCAGGGGGGGTGAGGGGGACGTGAGTTTAGCTTAGACATGTCGAGTCTGGACATCTGTTCAAAAAGCATTGAGAAATGCCACGGTGTGTTCACAAGTTGTTGATTAGGAGCGATGGTGTCTGGGACAGTACTTAAGAATCAGAGACGGGATTCGAGTCCCAGCTCTGCTCTTTCTTTTCTCTGTGACGCTGATTGCATCGCTTCGCCCTTCTGAATTTCAGAGGGGACAGTAACGATGCCCTCCTTGCTCCGCCTGCCTCCCCTCCTTGCTCCGCCTGCCTCACAGGATGACAGAGTAAAATTTTGTAAACTATAACATGCCATATACATATTGGTTATTACAACTGTTATAAAAATGGGTACACTGTGTAAAAGCGTTAAAAATCTCTGTGTTAACATAAGCAATGTTAACTGTCTGGATTAGAACCTTGGATCATCAAATATTCCTGGGATAACTATAAAGACAATCGGAATTTGGTTCCTAAACGATGGCAATAACTGCTCGGGTCTCAGTCGGGCCCTGCCCGCTCCCCTGCAGGGGATGGAAGCTCGAGTATACATTTTCCCTCCTGCCACGGAGCTGCCCTCCCAATGCACACCTGTCACTAATGAAAGAGACAGGCGTGGACTCGGGCGTTTTAAAACTTCATCTGTCACAACGAACAGAAGTCAATTATCTAACCCCAGAAATCGTTTCCCCAGATGATAGATGGAAGCTATTAGTGGGTCCTTGGCAAAGACCTTGCCAGACTTTGATGCTGCCTCCCTGGCCCAGCCAGGCCTGGTCTGGCTGCCTCATCCTCCCCAGGGCCCAGAGTCTGGGCTTCCCAAGGGCACGTGGGCCCCAAGTGGCTCTGCTGCAAGCCCATGACCTACTCTGTGGCCGTCCCAGGCTCTTTCCTCTAGTTTGTGACTTATGCCGAATCATCTGGGCCCAGGACAGAAGAGTGAAAACCCAGAACTTTAATAGCAGGGAAGGAGAAAGGTGTCTGCCCACAGAGCAGGCGCATCAGCTGAGTGGCCGGGGCAGCCCTGGCGGGCGAGGCCCAGCTGAGATCATGCCCCACTTTGGTCAGTCTAGAAAAGCAGCTGTGTGACTCCAGACTCAGTTTGACCGACCTTTAATCTTCCACAAAGGTAATCTCTCCTGCAAGCTGCCTGGCCAGGAAAGGGAGGAGGGCTGAGCTGCAGAGCAACCTGCACACGCTGCCCCCCTTCTGAGAGAGGAGTCCAGGTGGCTGGATCCCTGTTCCTGGCCAGGTGCTCGTGGGGGACTCTGGTGAGGAGGACTCTGCAGTGCCTTCCTCAAGCGTATGGACCCCAGGAGGAGTCTGGCATATTCTTCCTGTAGATAAATAGAAGACAGCTGGCTGCTCTCCCTTCTGATTCATGAGTCTAATTTTTTTTTTTTTTTTTTTTTTTTTTTTGCTGATGGGGAAGATGTGATGTGGAGCTGGCTTAGTGTGAATGCTACGCCATATATTTCTAGAAACTTAAAGGGACACATTACTTTAGCACAGGTGCTGCTGCCTTACTGTCTGCAGCAAAGGTGGGGTCTGCACTGTTGCCTCCAGCCACTACAATCAGATTTAGAAAAGATTGTTCACAGAAAGGCACGAGGACAGCAGGAAGTATGTGGGCTTTGGGGTCAAGTGACCCCAAGTTTGTAGTCCCAGCTCTGTCCTTACTGACTGGAGGACTTTACCGCATGCCACAATTTCTTCATCCATAAAAGGATGTTAGAATCATTAAATAAAAATTATGCATGTCAAGCACCTAACACATAGTAGGTGCTCACAAATGTTACTTCCTTTCCCTTTTTAATGTCCAAAAATATTTGACCCCAAAACAGATTCTAAGGAATTGACAAGAATAAACTGTGCCTATAGTTTTAGATAAAGATGCAGCTCTGCCTTTCTGTGGTTAAAAGTGGCAGCTCTTGCTTCCTTTATTATTTTCTCAGCCATCTTAGTCCTGGAAAGTCCTCGTCCTTCGTAAGGCCACTGAGCCAGTGACATTAGGGGCCTGGCCTTTCTCTCTGGGCACAATGTCTACCTGGTTACCTAGCTATTCCAGCCAGCAGTCAGGTGACAGCTGGCCACATGACAGCACTGGCCTCTCCCTGACCAGCACGTCTCTCCTCCTGTTCAGCTCAATCCTCAGGGATTCCTCTGGTCTAGGTCCCCAGCAGGCCAGGAGGGACAGTCTAGTTGCCAACATGGCAGGAAAAAATGGCTTTGGACCTGAGTCATTAGAAGACTCTCCCTTAGGAAACTGGTCCATCTTCCCCAGGGTCTTTTCTGGTTCCTCACCACAGGTGTTCTCCTATCCTAAAGTCCTGTCACTTCAAGAAAGCCTTCTGAAGACATAGGAGCTGCCACAGTCTTTTTCAACACTAAAAATGCTTCCGTGAAACAGACTGGTCTTCTCTCTTGGGCCATACCTGCTCCAGACCCAGGCAAAACTATTATCACTTTTTATAAGAACTATCAATTGTAACAGGTTATTTATTTTAAAGGGATAGTCATCAGGATACAACTGATGATTATTTAATTCACATATTAAACTCAGTTCAATAGATGGCTATCAAACAATAAAATTTAAAGCAATCCTGTCTGAAAGGTATTTTTGAAAGCATAATAAATTCAAACTGCAAGTAACTAACCCCGTAGACGTAGACTCGACCACACTGAAACAGCACTCACAACAATACCACCCCCACGTTAGACACAGGATCGTAATTGGTTTCATGTAAAACAGATCTCCAAAGAAAAGGAATCATTTCCCACAAGAGCCCTGGGATAGTCTTTAACTGAACATTGCTTGGAAGAGGCAGGACAGCTTGAGGGCCAAGTGCTGTGTCACAGGTTTTAATATTTCACTCACATTTCACTTTGCACACTCACCTTGCCTCACCTCAAGGTATGGAGTCTATACTATAAGAACTGCTCTGATAACTGACATGCTATAAAATTCCAAAGAATTGTGACAAGCCAGCAGTCTACCTTTTTAATTGCTGCTCAAGAATGGGCTTCACATTTTATTGCCTATAAAGATAAAATCAAACATTGCTTTTGATCCTGGATGTTGCTCTGCTAATTTGATGTTCTCCTACCTTGTGTGTGCTTGGATGGTCTGGGGCCACTTGCTTGCCTCTTAAATCGCTGCCCACTGGGGCAGGGGCCAGGACTTTTGATTTACTTCTTCATGGGTGTGTGCCAAGAGAGAGCCAAGCCTAATTAAACCTTGCTGCTCTTCCCTTCATCTGCACCACCTCCTGATGTTAACATCCTTCTAACGCTTAGAGCTCAAGAGCAGCTTTAGAACCACCATCGCAGGGTGTAGCGAGAGGGGCTCTCATCCCCTCTTTGCATTTCCAAATCCTCTCTAAGCACCTGACACAACCTTTCCTATTTAGTTTATTACATGGTGCAATAGGAATTACAGTACATGCATAATAAGGGCTTTGTAAGGATACATGTAACGTAGATGGCACATTGCCAGGCACACCAAAAAAAGATGCTTCATAAATATGTTGAGTGAATGAATGAATCTCAGTTTTCACCCATGTGCACATAGGAACAAAAACTGCTTGTAACCTCAGCAAGGGTGTTTACTGCTTGCAAGAGTCCAGAGCCTTAGCCCCCAGCATGGGGTGGACGATGTAAACCAAACACCTCTGTCTAGCTGATGTTAAAACCCTTCCCAAAAAAGCAAGCCCATTATTCCTTCAATCAGTTAATCCTAACTGAAATCTGCTAGAAGCTACTTACAAATTATAAACTAAACCAAGTTTCTTATATCTTCACTAAAGACACACCCCATCTAGTTTACCAAAACTACATAACATCTTCACTGCTTCCAGACCATACTGAGCTATTGGTGTGATGGGGAGAAGGTGCCCCTTCCTCTAGACACTCTGCTGCCACCTTCCCCCTCCCCCAGCCAAAGCTGGATGATGACTCTGACGGGAGGGGGCCCCAGAGCCCCACACTGTGCACTCTGCATAACCCATCCAGGGCCACTTCAGTGAAACCCATCGTAAGTTCAGACTTCCTCATCAGGCCTTTGCCCAAACTTAGGTACAAAGCCAAGGGTTTCCCCACCACAAAAGATTGGAAGGATGTCTACAAGTCCTCCTCTTTTCCTTTAGGAGCCTGTTTGCTGAAATGTCTTATGTGTGAAAGAGACAAGCATCTGGGCCACTTGAAGCCCTTGTGAGACTTCCGGGTCTAGGAGGAGGCAGGACCCCTCCCATGGAGAGAGAAGACATGAAACAGAAGAAAGGAATCGCATGGGTCCTGATGTGCCTAACTGGACCTGGCAGAGGGGAGGGGGCTGTATGAAGTTCAAGGATTTCAAGCTGAGTGTGAAAGGTGGGAAAGGGCTCCCCAGCTAGACGAGGGGCAGAGGGCCTCCCAGAGGGATGGACAGGCTTGTGCTAGGGCACAGAGGTGAAAGTCATTTGGGAAGCCATGAATGGTTCCACCTGTTCCCCAAACTGCAGTCAGAGAGATATTTTGAAAATGCAGATTTGCTTGAAATGGTTCTGTGGCTCTCCACTAGCCTTAGGTAAAGTCACAGTTTTAACCTGGAATCTTCTAAGCTCTTCCATGACCAGGCTCCTGCTTGCCTCTGTGGCTTCTCTGTCGTCACTCACAGGCCACGCTGTCCTTTGGTTGGCATGTGGAAACACTAAGCCCTCTCTCACCTTTGACTCTTTGCACAAACTGTCTCTCACCACCAACTTTCAGCTCATGCTCCTCATTGCTCCCTAACTTCTCTGGGTCAGGGAGCCCTCCCTGGCCGTATGCTGGGTGACGTCCCCAGTATGTTCACCCACTGAACTCGATTGTACCTTCTTGTTAGAGTCTGCCCTCCCGTCTAGATGCCCAGTGCTAGGGGGTCAGGGACTGTAGCTTCTTGGAGCTGGCACAGGGTCTGATGCATGACAGAAACTGAGAATGAGTGAGTGCATGAGTTAAATGGGACAGTATCTCTGGATATAGTTGAAGTTTGATGGGAAATCAGGCTGAACAGCCTTATATAGCACACTAAGGAATTGGGATTTTACTCACAGACTGTGGGGAGCCACTGAAGGATTTTTAAGGGAGTGCCACACTAGATTTGCATTTTTGAATAATCACGTTTGGGAAGATAATTCTGGCACACGTGTAAACAGGATGAATTGGAGAGTTGTCTAGGCTGGAGATGGGAAGACTTGTTATAGCACTACATTCACAGAAATGCAGGGACATGGGGACCGAGAATGGGGAACAGTCCTGTGGCTACTAAGTGGAATTGTCAAGATCTGGCGACTGGATTTGCAGGACGAGGGAGGAAAAGGACTTTAGAATGGTGCCAAAGTTTCTGGTTGGACAAAAAGATGAAGAAGAAGAGCAAATTAAATTTATAGAACCATGAAGTGAATGATCAGTTCACTTTGGGTTGACATTGGCAGGGATCTCAATCCAAGAACGCCATGTTTTCTGTTGCTTCTGGTCAGCCTTTCTGAGCAAGAAAGCTGGAGTATCTGTGGTTCTTTTGCCCTGCTGGGAGACTCTTAGACCTAGAAGTGTGAGAACCACAAGTAGTCCAGTTTGCAAGTCAGGTGGGCTCTGAGACCCTCTCAACCAAGGGCGTCAATCCTATCCTATTACAGCATCAGCAGCTTTCGACCTGACTCAGGGTGGCAAGGAGGCATCTGCAAGGAGTGCTCTTTGCTTCCAAGAGCTCCAGGCTGGCTTGCTGTGTCACATTCGGGAGCAGGGCACAAAGGAGGCATTGATCACTGGCAATCCTGCCCCCAATCCCTCCTTACTGCTCTGCTGTGCCTCGACCCCAGCACACTCAGACTGACCCCGAGTGCCCAACCGGCTGTTTCCACAGGTCTGGCCCAGCCAGGGCCCCTCCTGCCACATTCTGGGCTCTGCCCAGTAGCAGCGGGTTCGGGACAGAACCCTGGTGCAGACTGGAAGCCCAGGCCCGGAGTTGCTATGCTCCGAGTCGCACAGAAAGTCTGAGCAGGGCCTGAACAAACTGCAGCGTGCGCTTCTTGGCACTGGCAAGTGGGACTCACCAAAATGCAATGCAGAGTCGGCCAGTGAGGTCAGCTTTGGCCGAGAACCTCAGGCAGAGTGGGAGAGTCCGGGAGAGGAAGGAAGGGGACGCTGCAGCAAATGTAACCAGGGTGTAGTCCTGCTTTAAAAACACCAACAGAAAAAGGAACCCCAGGAGGAAGAGGGCCTGGCTTCAAATCCCGAGGGGGCTCGTGGTCTGATATCTGGCCCCTGGGCTGCCCGAAGCAGTTCACTAGACACTGCTCCCCAACTTTTAACTAAGTTAAAAGACCTTAGAAAACAACTCCTAAACCCTTGGCGAAGAGTCACACATACGGTCTCACAGACCCTGGGAATTCCACAGAACTGAGAAAATGAAGTCTCTGTTTCGAGCCATGACTAGGTCTCTTATATGACTAAGGGTTATTACTTCTGCTTAGAGTCAGAAAAGTATCCACAGATCCAAATCCCACAGGCCAGCCAACCGCTCTCTGGGTGGCGGTCCAGCAAGCACTTTCAGAATTAACGTTCGGCACTTTCAGATCCCTCAGGACATTTCTGCTCTCAAACCGGGTTTGTCAGTGGTTCCCCAGAGACTTGAAAGAGCCCGTGTTCTATGGAAGGGATAAACCCACTTATAAACTCTTATAAACTCACTCACCTCTAGATTTGCCCCACACATTCATACACTTGTAAAGAAATCTAAAATCCCTGGGTTTGAATTTCTCCTCTAAAAAGATAGATAAAGCTTCATAAACTTGCTTTATGTAAAATCTCCTAAGCACATATTAAAAATACAGATTTCCAGGCCCCTCCCCTGAAGACTGATGTAGTAGGGCCATGGTAGGGCCTTCTGGAATCTAGGCTTTTAGGGTTCCTGGAAATCCTCATGATTAGGCAAGTGTCAGCAACGCCTCTGAGCCTAGAGGCACCGGCGGAGGGGGTGGGTCGTTTCCACCACACCCCCAGCAAGCGAGCAATGACACTGGCCCGTGTGACTGCAGGGACCTGTGCTGGGCATGAGGACAGCAGCAAGGAAGGCTCTCGGGGGGAGAAAGAACCACTCAGAGCAGGCTAGAGAGGTGGGGGATTCAAAGTTCACAAGAAGGTCGTCCCTGGACAGTGTGTTCTAAATGAGGCTGCTGCTGCTCAGAGGGAGTCGTGACTACAGGACTGTTTGGACAGCACCTATTGGAGGACTTAGCGACAGGATGAGATAAATTAGACAGTCCAGAGAGTTAGAAGAAAATCTATTTGTGGGAGGTTGTAGAGGCCCTTGACACCCAGCTCATCATGGCAGCAAGTAGCGGATATCCCATTTAGCTCAGGGC
>CM052437.1:4965535-4984937 GCA_028533085.1 Varecia variegata
GGAACAGTAACAGGGAACCAGTGCTCAATAGCTGAGGCCCATGGGAGCGAGGGAGAGAGAGGAGAGTTAGACTAGCTTGGAATAGTTGGGGCCACCTCCTACGCTAGGAATTGGAGGGTCTCACTAAGCTACAGCAGAATGTGTTACTTGATGTATAGGTCGGTCAAGAATAGTCACAATACATGTCCTCTCCTTTGATGAGCTGGGAAGCACTAGGAAAGTTTCCATGAAAATAGTTTTTGAATTTTGCTGTGTAATTTTGACGAGCTTGAGTTCACTGAGAAAATTAATTTATGTAGAACCGCTCCTTCCTTTAGTGTTGGCCCAAACGAGACATTTAGTATGTCTTTCATGTTGGAGTTTCTGCCATGGCAGAATGGTGTAGAAATCCGTTTCTGGGACACATAGCCTCATGTGAGTACAAGCCTGACCAGGCCCTTAGGTGTACGAGTTAAGTGTGCAAAGGGAGAAGAGAAGCAGCCTGGTGAGTGACTTGTGCTGAACATGTGGTTTCCTGCTTGACCTCAGAGTGCTCTGGCGCTTCCTTTTTGGGTTCAGGGAGCTTCCAAATATAGAGTTCCCCCTGTTTGCAGTTCTTAGTTTTCATGTGGGACCTCCATACCAGACTGAGTATGCCTAGGGTTAGGGACTAAGTATTATTACTGCTCTTTGAATCTGAGCAGGGTGCCTAGCGCACATGGTTCTCAGAAAATGATTGTTGAATGTCAAGGCCCAGGTAATCTTTTTGATTTTGTGATTTCATACCTTTCCCTTTAAAAGAATTGCTATATGTTTGGAAATAAATTCATTTTGATTTGCAGAATCAAGGTTGTCATGCCATCCTTTGAAACAATTAGATAAACAGGAAAATCTTTTAAGAATTATCAGAATCTCTGATGTGTAAAGCATCCCACTTAAGATCTAATTTCTTCATTGAAAAACATATTAATCATGTTTTGTCTTCTGTAAAACCTCCCTTAACATTCCCCATTCATCAGAACCACTTTCTTCTCTGAATGTGCAAAGCAATTAGTTACTCTTTTACTTTGTTCATTCCTTTTTATCCACCCTCCATCCATCCTTCTGTCTGTCTTCCCATCTGTCCATCCACTCATCAATCCCTCTTTGGGACAGACTTGGGATGTCTACACTCCGAAACACAAAGTGTCCTATATCTGGGAAGTGTGGTGGTCTTCCACATGGCTATAGGCATCCCTTGATCTAGGGATGTGGTCCTCACTTCTCTCATCTCAAAATGTGAATCTCATCAAAGGAAGACACAGGAGGGCTTGAATTGAGGTGTGTAAGTTGGAACATTGCAAGTTGGGTTCAAGGTGCTCAGAGTTGTTCCTGTTTGGTCAGTGCAAAGGTCAGCAAACTGTAGTCCACAAAAGTAAGCTCAAAATGTTGTTTACAGTTTTTAAGGGTTGTAAAAAAAAAAACAACAGAGACTGTATATGTGACCTGGAAAGCCTAAAATATTTGCTGTCTGGCCCTTTCATTGAACATAAACATCCTGCTTGCTTCAGTGACAGGTATTTGCTACCTATCGAAGCAGCCTCTTCTTCCCTGGGGAGTTTATGTTCAATGGAAGCAAGTACTTTTGCCCTTTCCTCTTTGGTCTCACTTGTACCTCTTGAGTAAGTCCAGGTGACAAGCAGGTGAGAGCTGGATTATGGAGGGCTGAGAATGTCATTTGGGAATTGATTCAGGAGGCTATAGGGAAATAGCAAAGGCTTTCGACTAGGGAGGTAACATGAGCAGGGCTGGGCTTGTGGAAGACTCATCTGGCAGGGTTGGGGAGACAGATGGGGTTGGAGGGGAAGGCCAAAGGCAGGGAGACCAAGAGGAGGGCTTGGCCACTACCAAGGGGAGGGGTTACAGGAGTCTGGATTAGGGTGTTGGGAATACAAAGGAAGAGATATATCACAAGACAGTTAAATGGCAACTCATTTGCTGACCATCTTCTAGTGTGTGGCCATCACCTGAGGTGGGTTGGTTTGTGGCAGGTTTGTTCAGGCCTCCTTCCTCCCTTCTTTAAGGCTCCATAGAGCACCTGCTCCAGGCCAGGCCTGGGAGTCTGCAGAGTTCCTGCCAGGAAGGAGCCCAGGAACTGGAGGGAAGGAGAAACAGTGGTTCTGCCAGGGATACGGTAAAGAAAGCCCTAGGTAGGGGGGACATGGCATAAGCTCCTTGAAGACAGAAGTTGTGTCCTGTGTGCTGCCTCCTGTATGCACAAAGTGGGGCCCAGGAGGTTGAGTGATCTCTGGCAGCTGGCCATGTATGTAGAGTATAATGCTGTATACCAGAAGTGAACATTATGATAAAAATCTTAAAAATACAATCTTGTCTCTACCTTTCAGGAACCTACCATTTAAAAACAAAAGATCAACCATCCATTCATTCATTCATTCATTCAATACCTGTTTATATAAAGCACATTATATACCTATATATACCTATGCATAGTAATTACCCACATGCATATTGCAGGGAGCAGGCTCGTTCCTTGAGGCCATACAGGACTCAGCACAGGTCTACTTCCCACCTCTCTTGAGCTTTAATAACTTCAAAGGCATCTTCCAGCCTGGGGATTGTGTAATTTAGAAAGTCTAGCCTACTACTTGTTGCACGCTGTCTAGTAAAGGGGGAGATGGGTGGCTGGCTCTGGCTGCCAGCCTCTGCCTGAAGGTCCTCCCTGGCTGCCATTGGAGGACTATCCTGTGTCACTTCTTCCTTCCCTCTCAAGCCCGGGAAGAGAGGACTCAGGGAGCAGGTCACAGGGAGCCTGGAAAAACTGAGAGCCTCCTGCCCATGTCCTGAAGACGTCAGCAGTCCCTGCAGGGTGCTCTTCCCTTGCTTAGCGTCACCAGCATGGGAGCTGTCACCCAGGGCCAGACAGCCTGGAGGTCTGGAGCGAGGTGGCAGCCGGTCCCTTGGTCCCTTGGTGAGAAGCCAGCCCCTTCTCCCACCTGCTGGAGGGGATTCCTGCATCCCTGGAGGCCTGCATGATGGAGCTGGGATGTGCACCATGGAGCTGGGACAGATGGTTGTCACTGGAGCCAGAGGTGTCACCCAGCCAGAAGGATGCAGAAAGAGGTGCCCAGACCCAGTCCAGGTGTCCCTTTTGCACCTGACGAGGGGGTGGTTTGTGCCAGGGGCCATGGGATGGCAGAGGATGCCCTCCCCTCCAGTGGATCTGTAATCCTGCACGTCTAACATCAAGCATGGTTGCTGTGCCTGGGAAGTTTTCATTTCTCATAGGCAGCCTCCATTATCCCCACTTTCTGTACTTTTAGGGCCCTGGCCTCAGCTGCGTCAGCCCCTAATCGTACAGGACCTGCTCTGTGAAGGGAGGGACTTGGGGCTGTGCCTGGTATGTCTGGGTCTTGTACCATCCCCTAAGTGTTGCTCAGCGATGAGTCTCTATAAAACATGTGCACCTTTCGCACAGGGGACCTGTTTCCTGTGTTTGTGTCCTTAATTTCCTGAAACCAAACTGCGATCTCCTGAGAGCAGGAGCAATTTTTAATTTTTAAAATAATAAACTCTTATTCTTATTTACACTTGGCTATTTTCAAAACACTGTGTGGGTAGGACAGGTCTTGAGCACATTTTATAGCGAAGGAAACAGCCTCCCAGAGGTTTAGTGGCTTCGTAAAATAAGATATTTAGGAGATGGCAGCCCAAGAGTTTAAACAGATCTTACAGCTCTTATCCAGTGAATGATCTTTCTGTTACCCAGAACCAGCTGAGTATCTGGGAGGTGCTCAATAATAATTATTTTGAGTTTTTAAAAAAAATGTATGGGTATGGTATTTGTATGTGTACGTGTGTACAGATTCTATATGCTTAGAAACATCTTTGTCCCATCTCTTTATTTAAAAAGGGATTTCAAGGGTTGTATGGGCATTGTTTGTTACGTGTTACTGTCTTTAGAAATGGCTGGAGAGGACAGCTTATTTAGAAATATTTGCATGTTACATCAGAAGAGCATTAATAGTACTGGGTTACTATTAATACTAGTGGTATTAGCTGTTCTGGGAAAAGGTACTGCTTATTCATAATAGCCAGATAATAGCAGCAAAATTGGAGAGTAGAGTCCAGATAACATTATGAATGTGTGCGTAATTATAATTTAAATGCTATGGAGGTGAATCTTTTTTTTTTTTATTTTTTTTTATTTTATTTTATTTATTTTTTATTTTTTTTGTTCCTTTTTTTTACTCTTCCGGACCTCTGACAGAAGGAAGAGGTGAATCTTTTAATAGAAGCTTTTAAGAATTTCTGAATTTTAGCATAAGGCATAATTCATGGCGTGTGTTTGATAAGGATGTACTCTTTGGCCATATAACCTTGGAGAAGTCATAATCTTGAATAATTTATCATTGGAATGAATCATCCTTTTGAGAGAATCATGTATTCCTTCAGTGTTAAAAATATGTTTATGTCATCTGTCATAGTGGGTATTCTAGTTACAGTGTATATTTCTTTTTTTACATCCTGCCCACTCACTTGGTTTTATCCTTGAGAAAAGGATTTTAGATGATAAGTGGTACCCAATCTTTGAGTCTGTAATCATAATCCCTATTTTTTTCCTCATTCCTTTTGGTTGCTATGTTTTGATGTTTGATGTTTGATCTTTGATCCCTTTCTTTGGGAAAGGGTGATTGGGTGACTCCAGGAGGCGTGAAGCCATTTGTGACTGATACATGATATATTTTCATTATGCTTGACAGAGTAAATGTTACCCTTCCTCCTGAGCAGTGTTCATGTGTGATATCCAAATGGATGGTCTCTTTCCATCTGGCTGTCAAATAGGCAAAAAAAATGATGGTGCCACTGGAACATTGGATTTCTCAGAATCTCAAGGGACAACAGAATGTGTCTGTGAAGTGGCACACCCAAATGCAAATTATTTCTGTTGATACCTAATATATGTAAATTTATGCTGCACAGTTAACAAAGAAATTATTGAATGGCACTGTTCCTACATATTGCCATATAACTGAAATTTTAGTTTTATAATCACAAAGTGAAGAGCATTTATAGTCCTATTTCCTGCCAAATTTCTGTGACATTTCCAGCAGCTCCAAAAGCCCCTCAGGGGGCTACAGCCCAGAGGTGGAAGACTGGGTGTGCCCTGGTGTCAGTGCTGCCTGGCACCCTTCTTGTCTTCTTAGGATACGCAATCCCCTGACTGGGGGTGGGACATGGACCATCGGGATAGAGACATGACTCGGCAGAGAGGAGGAGTTTAGTACAGATCTGGGGATGTTGAGACAAGGAAGATAGCACTTTGGTGGAAAGGTATGTTCAAAATTGTATCCCCCCTAGCCCCCGCTCCCACCTTCACCACATTTAAGTTCAGGGACAGAGAAGCCAAACAGATTCAAAGACAGATGCGTGTGCCAGCAGAGTGGGTTGCAGGGCAGTTGGCATGGGCTGAAGGGGACCCCACTCAGTTTCTGCCGTTTCCATGTGGACTTTGCAGTTCTCTGGGAACATTGGCTGCTGGACTGCATTTTGTGTGTGGCACCCACAGCGGTGAGCGTTAGTCCCATCTCTGTTGCCTTCACTCTGTGAACTCCTTTGCACTTGGACAGAGGGTTTCCCCATTTGTTGATGAACCAACCTGAGTGGTGTGTTGTCCAGCCCCTTACTGAACTGGGCACTGTGTGGGAGTGTTGCAGGGGAGATAGGAGAGGTGGCCACCTTCCTTGGTGAGCTGCTGGCCTGGTGGTAGAGGCCCAGAGGCAGGGTGGGCCAGTGTGGCCAACACAGAACTAGCTGGTTTCCTATAGGGGCCTGAACCTTGGCTGGACCTGGAAGGATGCATAGGCATTAGGCAGCTGCTGGGCACAGGGCCTGGCACACATACCACTGGAAGGTGTTTGTTGAGTAAGTGACGGAATAATTGATAGCAGGAGGAGACCAGTGAGAGTGCTGTAGCCGGGGAGGTGGGGGGAGCGTGCCTGAGCCTGAGAGCAGGAGACAGGCTGCTTAGAGAACACTAAGGGGTGCAGAGCCCTGGAGGTGTGTGTCCCCCACCCCCGTGTTCCCCATAGATGGGAGGGGTGTTGAGCCATTTGTGGGCCTGCCATGATTGCCGATTTCTGTGGCTCTGGCAGTTGTCAGTCTGGGTTGGGGTAGAAGTGAGTGTGTGGAGTGGGGAGGGGTCCTGGCCTCGCTCCCAGAGGTTAGGAAGGTGTTGGTTGAAAATAGCTTCATGATTCCTGGAAGAAGAGATGATTATTTTTGCTTCTTCTGCATCCTTCATGAAAGGTCTGCCTATTCTGTTCAGGCACTGGGGTGTTCACTGATGTGAATAGAGAGAGCCCTGGATTTCTAGGAGCTCACACTTTGGCAGTAAACAGATACATAAACAAATGATGATTACCATGTGGTTTGGTAAATGTGGCAAAATACAGAGGCAGTTGCTATTGGCAACGCCAAGTCCGTCATAACCTTCAGTAGTGAACAGGGCTTGTTTGCTCAGTGTCTGGCTGGGGACTCAGAGGACCAGTGATGGGGATGTGGGTGGTCCAGCTGCCACTAAGCAGTGCAGCCCCGACCCCAGTGGGCACCAGGGGCTGAGAGCCCAGGCCCTGGAAGGTGTCTGGAACCTGCAGGAAGCAACCGTGCTGGGACTGATTCCCCAGTGGGCAGCCCTGTGACTGGATTGCAAGCTGTGCTCCTGGTGAACTCAGCCTCCTGCTGAGTTCAGCCTCACTGCAGGAGAGGTGGTGGAGGGAAGGAGAGCCGTGTCCCCATGTGGACCTAAGTTCTGCCAAGAACTGAGATGCTGGGTATGGTGCTTCATCTCCAGAGCTGCTTGATGAGGAGAATGGTCCTTGTTTTCCATCACAGCTGAGAGTGAGGGCAGTTATGTGCAAGGAAGGGAAGTTTTTCCTTCTTAAGGAAAGGTTGCTAGGAAAATGCCTGCATTTTCTAGTCACTGGAGAAGCCCTTTCAAGCAGACCAGATTTTATGAGAACAGTGGTGTTAGGGAGCAGCGATGTTTTCAGCAGCAGTAAGCGCTCGAGCATGACCAGGGGGTTCTGTGTGACCTGGGAGTGGAGTGGCTTGTTCCATGCCGGTGGACGGGCCAGCTTCTTGCCTCCTGGCACCACAGACTCCTGCCTGTTTCCTGGAGGGTAGATGCCACACAGGCTGGCTGGTTTGCGGTTCTGTGTTGGTCACTTTCCCTGGCCGTTTCCTTCCTTTTTCTTCATAGGCCAGTCTGGGCAAGAGGAATTTCGTCTTCCTGCCAGTGGGATGGATGGGGGTGGGGAGGCAGTGGTTGGCATTTCTGTCTGCTGGAAGGGTTTGCTGGGGTGAATCCTTCCCTCCACTGCCATAGCCAGGACCATGTCACCTCCAGGGGCAGGTGATAGTTTCCCTTGACTCCTCACTTGGTTTTCAGGCTCTGCCCTCTTCCGCTCCCCACCTGAGCTGTCCTCTGACCCCGGTCAGGAGGGACCTGCGCTAGGGCTTACTCAAGTCACTTCCAACTCCAAGCCAGTTTTAGTGAGTGTCTGGTGTGGTGGTTAACAGCCTGGGCTTTGACAGACTTGGGTTTGCATCATGACATGGTGCCTGCTCCCGCATAGTGAGATGCTGCTGAGTGGTCGTTGTTTGTGTCACACACCTGCCGCTGCCTTGAGTCCAGGCTCTGCCTAACGCCTGCTTAGACACCTGGGCGCCGCCACAGCCCTATCCTGCTCTTGCCGCTGCTCCTCCCGTCACAGGGCTCTGTTCTTGCTCATAGACTTCCCCAAAGCAGTGGGCCTGCCTGTGTGCTTGGTGATTGGATATTCGGTGTCCAGCCCGAGTCCCCACATCCTTTCCCTCTGCTTGTAGAGTTGACTGCTTTTCTGCCCCTCCTTGCCTGTTCTGTAGGTTCAGCCCTGCACCCCTTTCTTGGAGGCTGCATTAGAGGCTCCCCTGAGGCTTTGCACCCACAATACCCCTTTCATAGCTGACGGCCCTATGTTGTATTCCGATCAACTGTTCACCTGTTTCTCTTCACCAGCTTGTGACCTTGGGAGTGAAGAGACCTGGTGTGACTTGCTTGACCCCTGTACTTAGAGAATATTCATTGACAGGGTTAACTTGCTACTGTCTGTCCACTCGACCCTCATTTTTCCTGGAGTGGAAGCCAGAGTCCTCTGGATGAGGGGTCCTCCACCTGCTCCTGTGGTCTAAATTCTCTGCCTTGCTCTGCTCTGTGCACAGTGTGGGGCTTCTGCTTCTGAGCTTTGCGCTTGCTGTTCCTTCTGTCTAGAACCATCTTCTTTCCTCCCGGATCCCCTGCATGGCCCTCTCCCTTGCCTCCTCCACATGTCACCTTCCCAATAGGCCTGTGCTCATCACTGTGCAGGTGGCGGCTCCTGCTACCGGCTGCAGCTCCCTGGCCTGCTGTCCTCCACAGCACTCCGCACCTCCTCATGTAGCAAGTAACTTACTTGTTACATTTTTTATTTATTTTCTCTCTCTCCTTCCCCCTCTTAGATCATAAGCTTGGTGATCAAAAGCTGGGTGGGGGCAGGATTTCTTTTTTTTTTTTTTTTTTTGAGACAGAGTCTCACTCTGTTGCCCGGGCTAAAGTGCCATGGCGTCAGCCTAGCTCACAGCAACCTCAGACTCCTGGGCTCAAGCGATCCTCCTGCCTCAGCCTCCCAAGTAGCTGGGACTACAGGCATGCGCCACCATGCCTGGCTAATTTTTCTACATATATTTTTAGCTGTCCATATAATTTCTTTCTATTTTTAGTAGAGACGGGGTCTCGCTCTTGCTCAGGCTGGTCTCGAACTCCTGAGCTCAAACAATCCTCCCGCCTCGGCCTCCCAGAGTGCTAGGATTACAGGCGTGAGCCACTGCGCCCGGCCTAATGTTGCCATTTCTGACTCTTATTTAATGTTGCATTTCCAGCACCCGGAGTCGTGCCTGTCACTTCACACATGCTTTTAAATGTGTTTGTCAAATGAATAAAACTCACCAGCAACTACAGCTTAGATTGCAGGAGTGAGACATGGTGTTCCTAGGAGCTGTGGTGTTACTGGTTCCTTGAAAGCTTGTTTTTTCTGACCACAGGGACTTGATTCTTAGAGAGGAAGAGTTTGGAAGTTGAATTAGTGAGTGTAGGTCCCTTAAAAAGTAAGAACATGTTTGCATGTGCCCTTGTGCAGAAGAGGTTGCCTTGCTCCTCGGGGGGAAGGAACTCCAGGTTAGGCACGTTCCTGGCGGCAGTTTTGTTCTGTATCCATGGCCACCAGAGCTCTTAGGATTCCTCTTTTTTAAATTTATTTTTATTTTTCTTATTTCTCTGGTTCTTGATTCAGGAAAGATTCCCTTTATATTTCCAAATTGCTGCCTTTTAGGAATGGAGAATGCTGCCAGTCTGTGTTATTTCTTTTATGGGGACCAAAGTAGTTCCACGTTTGAGAGATCCAGAGATACGGCTTTGAAACTGTTTGATTCATCTAATTATTGTCCAGGAGTGCTGGGAGGTTGGCCCTGGCGGGTTGCTTTGGTGATAGTGATCGATGTCTGTGTGACAATTATAGTGAAGGCTGGTATTATGTTGGGACTTTGAAGAGTCTATCAGATAGTGAAGAAATTGAGAGGCCACGGTCGTGTTGAGGTCTCCAAAACATAAACATCCTCAGAATGAAGGTCCAGATTAGAGGGTTACCTTGATGAGAGGCTTTCATGCTTTTGTGCTTTTTTCTTTGTAGTCCCTGGTAGCTCTATTTATAATCTCTTTGCCGAGACAGCGTTTTATAAATTGTTCAGATTTCACTTTGTTACTAACACTTGTAAAATGTGTATGGTAGCCTGGGACCAATATGGTTTATAGGAACTGTGGATGGATAGAAATGGCCTTTTCCTTGAGGAGCTTATGTTGTACCTCAACCTGGCATGATTATAGCATCTGCTTTGGAGCCAGCTGGATCTGGACTCAGATATTGGTTTCACTGATTGATACCTTTGTGGCCATGGGCAAATATGCTCATTTGCTTATTTTTATTTAACAAATATGTATATTGCACTTACTATTTACCATGTGCCAGGCACTGAGTGCTTAACAAACGTTAAGTATATTTAATCGTTATAGGATTAAGGATCTTGCAAGGGTAGGTCTTCTTATCCTCATATTTAAAGAAGACAGGAGTGGGACCTAGAGAGGAAGCACCTTTCCTTAGATCAGTGAGCAAGGAAGTTGCAAAGCTGGAATTTCATCCCCAGGTGCTCTTGAGTTCACACTTTTCATCAAGACACTATCTGTGCTGCCTCTCTGCTTTCTAAGCTCGCACTTCCTCATTTGTAAAATGGGAAACACTAATAACCAGACTGCCTAGGGATAGGATTGGGAATGCAGTGAGAAAACTGTGGAGAACATTTGGCCAGAGCCTGTGGCACAGTGAGGGCTGGAGCTAAGAGGGAGATGCCACTGCACACAGGTAGTACCAACACAAGGTGACAGCAGTAGGTGGCTTTCTAGAGGCCCTGATGATGGTGGGGAGTTCAGAAGCAGGGAGAAATCACCTCGGAAGCTGTCCTCATCTTGAAGGACAGGGGAGGGGACGGTTCAGACTTCTGGGACTTGACCACCATCTGGGAAGTAGGCACTGTCCACATTGTGGAGATTCAGAAGCTGGGCTCTCTCTGATCAGTTAAAAAGCCTGGGTCTAAGTAGGTAGAGCCAAGGTTTAGGAAGATGGATTTGCTCGAGGGTCCAGTTAGTTCGACTATAGAGTGGGGGAGACCAGCTGCTCTGGGACCTGTCCCAGAGGGCCCGGCCAGGAGCCCACTTTTGGCCTTGCAAACACTTGATTAGCTTTGCATGTTGTCTTTTTGTTCTCTCTCTTTAGAAGTGTTCTCCCACACCTTCCTTCCAGTAGATTTCTAGAAATACCCTATTTTTCCTGACTCACTGATGGAACACATCCTGTTTGGGGAAGTGTTGAGAGAGGAATTTGAGAATGGTGTGGCGTTTACTCCTAATGACATGTGGTGCAGGCGGGCGGTGGCTCTTCTCTCTGCCCTCCCGAGATGGGCTGAATTTCTCCAGATGTGGTGTTTCACTGCCTTCACCCGACACGCCAACCAGAATTTTTCCTCTTGTGTCCTAGGCAGGGATCTGTGTGTGTCTACAGAGTGGCTAATGATGGAATTAATCAAATTAGAGACGGAGCCTGTAGTTTTGAACCTGACTGAGTTAGATGACCTTTTGAACCAAACAGATGGCCAGTCTTCCTGTATACCAGTGGGGCAGTGATGGAGCTGGTGCCAGGTGCCCCTGGACAGAGTTGCTTTTAGAGCTGCCTTTATAAGGGGTAGCCAAGGCGACTTTGCCTCTCAGGGCAGACATGTCCTGGAGTGTGGAAAGTCAGCCCTTTCCTTTGGGTGGCTCTGATTTTACCCATGGCTCTGTTCTTTCACTCTCAGGATGTTGCTCATTCTCGCAGAGGCCGGATGTTTAAGTCATCCTGCAGTGGTTCTCTTTTGTATGGCCCGAGGCCTCTTGGCAGGCTGACGGGAAAGCTCAATGCATTAGGGAGTGAAGGGGGCAAAATAATAGACATGGAGGAGGGAGAATTGTAAACGCAGCAGGGGGAGTCGTGGGGAGGCCAGTGGGGCTTCACATGGGGCAGTGGGGCTGGGGAGGAGTGGCTGGCAGCCCTGGTGGGGGGCAGAGTGAGAGCTGCGTCAGCCACTCTGAATGCCGGGGGTGCCATGGGGTGGAGGCTGAAGAATTCGGTTGGAGGATAACCGGTGATGCCTTCCCATGAATGGCAGAGCAGTGGGATTAGGCAAGAACAGAGCTGCTCTACCTGGGCAGTTGTGCCTCCCAGGGGACTTCTGGCAAGGTCAGGAGACGTGTTTGGTCATCACAACTGGGGGTGAGGGGTGCTCCTACATGTAGTGGGTAGGGGCTGGGGATGCTGCTAAACATACAGTGCACAGGACAGTCCCCGCCATGTGATCTTGCCCCAAGTGTCCCTCGTCCTAAGGTTGAGAAACCCCGGGCTAGAAGGTTGTCGAGTGATAGGAGGTTTGGAGGGGAGGTCAGGGAGGAACGAGGGAGTGTCCTGTGCACTCTAACTGCTCTTGGGCTCCAGTTCCCTGGTTAAAAAGGGAGGGTCTTGGTGGGCCTGAGTCTCTTTTTAAGTTGTACAGGATGAAGATGATTTGGAAATCTTCATAAGCTGAAGCTCACAGGTAATCAAGTGCTGTGAAGTAAAGATCATGATTTTAGGCACTGGGATATATTAAGTCCATCGAGATTGTCAAAGGGCTGGATTAAAATGCTGATCCTCTTAGATGGCTGACATGTTCTCATCTTTGCCTGTATTATTTTTTCCTGCTCTTTAACCTTGTGCTGTGCAGAATGCCAAATAAAGTTTTTTGGGGATATATTTTGATATCTCTTATGTTATGAAGATTAATGAAATTAAAATTTATTAGTACTCATATAAAGAGCTTGAACTTAATTTACTTTAACAATAACTATCTGTATAGAAATTCTTAATTCAATGTCTATAAAGTAGGAGGACTTTTTGCTGGAGATCTAAAGGGAAATTAAAGATTGATAGAATTTTAAAAAATTAAAAGCAACTATTACCCCTATTATCGTTTGTATATATGTGTAGCTGGTTGGTTGTGTATGAGAGAGACACAATGCATTTACTTTTTTTTCTCCAAACACCCTGCCTTTAAAATTTGGAATTACCATTTATTCTCAGCATAGTTAAAATCTTTTTTTCCTTGCTTTTCTTTCTCCTTTCCTCTGTGGGAGAAAAGGTATTTATTTTCTTCTGAAGGTATGTTGACTGCTTTTGGCTTATTAATTAACCTTCTGCCTTAAGCTGAAGAGCTTAGACTTTATCATTTTGGTGGGAGCAACGGAGGGCTTTCAGGTGAATGGGACAGGGCAGGATCTGAGTGTCAGAACAATCCCTCTGAGGCTGGGGTGGGAGACGGGTGGTGGGACCAGGCGGAGACTAGTGAAGGTAGTCGGTTTGGAGAGGAGGGGACGAGCTCCGAGCCAGGGCCAGGGTCGAGGGAAGGGCTGGCAGAAATGGCTGCAAACAAGCAGGAGGGGCACGTCTCTGGCCTCTTGGCTGTGGGGACTGAGGAAAGGGTGAGAATCCAGGAAAACACCTGTTTCTGGCTTAAGTGGGTAGAAGCTTTAAACAAACAAAAAAAAGTGGGGGGAAATCCCTGTTTTGTACATGCTTTGATGGTTAATGTTGCTTTCTGACTTTTGCTTTTTAAAAACTAAGTGAAAATGCAAAAGTTTTAACAGAGCCTCTACTCTTGAGACTGGATTAGGACATTTCTCCTTTACATTGTGAATTTTAAATACCTGTGGAAAGATTAGGTTGATTCTGCAATGGGTAAGGTGAAGATGTTAAAGGTGGGTGGCATTCTGTGTCTGATCTGGGGGTCCAGAGTGTGTTTCTGTGGGCAGGTGTGTCCTGCATGTGCTGTGGTCATTGTATGGGAGGGGCCACAGATCTGGCCTCCCACTGCTGGGGCTTGAATCCAGGGTTCAGCGCATACTAGTAGTTACCCGGCAGGCGACTTAGTGATCTTTCACGTGGGTTAGTTTATTGATTATGCACAGAAATTGTAAATTCAAATTACATAGTGTTTCCTTATATTCTGTTTTTAAAAGCTCATCTCCTTCTGGTCTCTGTTAGAAACTTCTATGTTATCTTGGATGAGTCACTTCCTCTTTCTGGAGCCTCAGTTTCCTCATCTGTAAAACCAGAGGCCTAGACTTTAGGGGAAGCCCTTGATATTTGACAGCACCCTAGGATCTTGTTAAACAAATGTCCTTTACTTGTTCACTGTGTTCCTGGGCTGCAGCCACGTTCACTTTATAAAGTGTTGTCTTACCAGCCTGTGCAGAATCCTGATCCCTTTCATCCAGCCTCCTGTGGAAGCTGCTTCATCCCTTGTATTACTTAAAATGTCTTTCTCAAGGACATTTTCTGATGCACATGTCTCCCTCGAGGTGGGGAAGTAACAGCCTCTTGACTTATTTCAGGTCCCAGTGCAGTGCTGTGTTTGTGTGGGCAGGAGAGGCAGCAGGGCTGCAACCTGTAAGTTGAGGGGTGTAAGGTTTTTCCTTTTTTGGTCAGTTTTATTATGGTGTAATTTACATGCAGTACAATTCCCCATAAGAGTACACTTCGATGAACTCTGACAAATGTACAGCTACATAATCACCACCACAATCATGAGATAAGACACTTCCATCACCCCCAAAAGTTCCCTCCTGCTAACCTGATTTATTGGTGGTTCTGGTGCTTTTTTGTAAATTGCTTAGTGTTTTCTACGTAGATGATCATGTCTTCTGAGGACACCAAGTTTGCCTTCTTTCTTCCCAGTCTGTCTGTCTTCTCTTGCTGTCTTGCATTCCCAAGGCCTCCTGTACAGCGTGAAGAGCCGAGGGAGAGTGGACCCCTGGCCTCGTTCCTCTCAGCCCCTCACTGTTTGGAGGAGCGTGGTGTTAGCTGCAGGGGCTTTGTGGCTGCCCTGTAGCAGGTTTCCTTCTGTTCCCACTTTGCTGGGTTTTTGTCATGAATGGGTGTTTAATTTCATCAGATGCTTGTTCTGCACTGACTGAGATGACCATATGGTTTTCCTTTTTTAGCTTGTTAGTGTGGTGAATTACATTTTTAACACTGTGACTACTCTTTGGTATGGAAGCCTTATGTGTAGGATAAGCACAGATTTTGTGTCATTATGTTGGGATTTGAGGATTAGCTGTTCTACACTTCATAAGGATATAGTACATTCAGTTATTGACAGCAGCTACTCCAAGTAATCTCTCCTGTGGGGTCTGATCTATTTAACTGTTGACTTTTTTATTCTTTTATTATACTTTGGGTAGAGTGACATGTGTTTGAGGGTGGGAGGAGATACTAATAACAAACCTTTGTGTAGTCTTTGTTATATGCCAGACACTGGTCTAACAAGAGCTTATTAATTCTTATCATAACCCATAAGTATAGGTGCCATTTCCTTTATTTTACAAGGGAGGAAATTTAGGTCCTGCTTCTGGGAAGGTGAGAGAAGTGAATTCCATTTCTGCTAACATTAACTCAGTACTGTTTATGCCAACGATTTTGACCCATCTCAGTGGTACAAACCCATTTAAGTATTAATAGCAGCATCCTCATTTTTATAGAAGATACTCATAGAGAGGTTTAAGTAACTTCCCCAAGGCCTCATAGCTGTAAGAAGCAGGTCTTCTGTTTCCAAGTTTTCTTTTCCCTGTCTTACTGATTTTGGGGTGATTTATGGAAAGGAATCAAGTCAGGGTGAAAAAGTTAGATAATTTCCCAGAGCAACATAGACAAAATTTTACCAGTTCATCTTCACAAACTTGTCTAGATACTATAGGCCCCTCTTATCCTTGGGGGACATGTTCCAAGACCCCCAGTAGAAACTGAGGATAGTACTGAACTCGATTGTCATCCATTGGAATACATCTCTGTTCATATCTTCTACCCACCACTTTTTCCATGTTAACTAAGCACTTACCCCACACTGTGGCCATAACTTCTGCAGTTTGAGGTGCGATAGCAAAGCTAGCATGAATTTATTTTTTTCTTCTTCACAATTTCATGGATAGAAGACCTATTTTTGCTATAGATCTTAGCAACCTCAGCATATGATATTTTTCTCTTCCTTAAGTCAAGAACTTTTACCTTAAAGGAAGTACTTCTGGCTTTTCTTTGACATATCTGAATAGCCAGCGTCACTACTCTTGTGCTCTGGGACCATTATGAAGTGAAATAAGGGCACAAGCTCTGCGATACCATGAGAGTTGATCTGATAACCAGACGGCTACTACGTGACTCATGGCCAGGAGTGTCAATAGCATGGAGACTCTGGAAAATGAGATGATTCATGTCCCGGTGGGATGCGTAGGACGGCACAGGATTTTATCATGATACTCAGAATGGTGCACAACTTAAAACCTATGAATTGTTTCTGGAGTTTTCCATTGAATATTTTTGGACCATGGTTGACTGAAACCATGAAGAGTGAAACTGCAGATAAGGGGAAACTACTGTATCAGGATAAGAACAAAAACACATGCCAGAACGAAATATTATTAGCTCGCATATTTATCTTTTAGGAAAGCAGTCTTCTTTCTTAATTTGGCATATGTCCAAGAAGATATTTTACCAATATTAAGTAATGATGTTGCAGAATTTTGGTTGAACTATTGTGCCTGTAAAACATTAATTCTTTGTTTTCTTGATAATTTTCAGTGAGAGGTTTTCTGGTAAGTCATTATCCTGTTGCCACTTCTCGTGCCAAGCCATGGTGTGATTCTGAGTTGCTTATGCATAGTAGGAGTTGGGTGTATACATACGTACGTGAGAATGAAATTAATTGATTTCAGTAAATGCTCATGCCTCAGCAAAAAAAAAAAAAAGTACTGTTATTCTCCTATGGTGGACATGTATATTTTCAGCTCAGCCAACACTTACTAATCACCTACAATGTGCCAGACGCTATACTAACTCAAGGAAAGGGAGGAGGAGGAAAGAAATGGCATTTTGATCTGGACCTCAGAGGTTGAATCCAACAGGCAGAAAGAGAGCTAAGGGCCTGGCACGCAGAGGATTCCATGGTTGTACATGTTAGGGTCCCAATAAGTTTGTTTCGAGGAGCATATTAGATTAAGAACTTTATCATTGACGGACACATGAATTTTAAACCTGATTCTACTACTTGGTAGCTTTATACTTCAGGGCAAGTTGATTAGCTTCTGTTAGCACTAGTTTCCTAATATGAAGAAAGGAGGTGAAGGTACAACATGTATTTCATAGGTGTTCAGTGTGTGTGTTTTCTGTCTTGGAAGTGAGGCTAGAGGTCTGTTCTCTGTGCTGAAATGAACCTTTTTTTTTTTAGCCAGACAGTAGTGGAGGGCGTTCTTTGGACTGTGATCTTAAGGGAGCAAGTTTTGGTGGTTTGGAGATGGGGATCTGGCCTGGTCCGTGGAACGTGCAGGTTCAGTCTCTTGCTGAGATTGTCAGCAGCTTTGCTGTCACCTAGCCCAGTGCCAGCACGTTGGTTGTGCTTGGTCGATGTTTGTTGAATAAGTGCACTAAGGTTTTATAGTAACCTCTCGTGATGCACTTCTAGGAGCCTTTTCTTCTAATAGGGTCACACCTTGGGGAATTGGATGCTGTAAACCGTGAACAGACCCAGCACCCTGTAGCAGCTACGTCCAGCTTGTTGGTGATGGGTACTTGCCGTGCCCTTAGCATGGCCTGGAGTTGACATTTTGTGCTGGACCAGTGTGTGAGCTGTGTTCTGAGTCTTCCTTCTGAAGCTGTTGGGCAGAATAACTGGGTAGCCAGATCACTATCAGGAATGTAATCCGAAAGCCTGCGGCTCCTTTTAATACCAGGATAGATTCAAGGAGACAGTCTTCAGTTGATCACCATTTTATCACTTCTTTTCTCTTTCTTTTACTGTTCCAATCCTTCTTTCTTTTCCCACCTCCTTTATGGAGGAAAATTGCCTTCTCTGGGGAAGCATAATGTTGGGGAATTAGGTTTTTGGATTGTACAATGATTGTCAGGTGAGACTATTATGTATGTTCAGACCATTCGGTGTGAGACGTTGGTGTACATTAGTTCCTGTTTTGAGACAAGTGAGGCCCGGTAACATAAAAAACAAAACACATTTTTGTACAGAAAAAAAGAGGCATAAGCGGCCTTGTGTGCTTTCCTTATTTTGGCCTACCCTAAATGATGGTTGTAAGTAGTATTGAGAGAAGGCATGTGGATTAACAAAGATTTGTAGTTCAGTTTTCAAGTACAGGAATGTTTTGCCCTAGCGGGCCTTAATAACTTTTTTATAATGCACATTTTTGTCCACAGATTATAATTGTTGTTGGTTTAGGAACTCAGATGGAAAGTGTGACTGAATCAGAGAAGTAACTGTTAAAATGATATTTTGTTTAAAAGCATCTGCTCGCTGCATGTCATGCAGATGAATTTAATTAAAATACTTCCTAGGTCTAGTTTGGTGGAATATCAAAGATATAATTATATTTTGCATGGAGATTGGAGAATGAGGTAGTGTTTCCACTTATAGAAGCTGAAGCTTGTTCTGTTTTTACCTAGATTAAGTTGAAGCAGAATGAATGGATAACTAGGTCACTCTGGTGTGCATTCATTCATTTGTTCATTTACTCATCACACAGTTTGATTGTTTACTATGCCAGTTGCTGAGGATTCTAAATACAGACCTTCCAAGCTCACAATCTAGTTATGAGGGACAGACACAAGCAATTAGGAAATAGCGTGGTAAAAATAGCCAGCAAATTTTGTTCCTTCCCCACAGTGAGAATTGGAGTATGTGTGTTAGTTTTTATGAAGTATGTATATGAAGTTTCCTTTGGAGAATTAGTAGAAAAGTGACTGTTATATAAACTTATCATTAGAAGAATTTGAGTATATTCAGACCTTCAAATGTGGAGTACCTTAACAAGACAGTAACATTAGGATTAAGTTGAAATGTTTGCCTTTGGAAGATTAAGTGGAAGTTCATCTGCATAGGCAAAGTGGGCTCTGTAAAACCCTGAATGAAGTTCTAGGGCTTCATAATGTGACTAGAACACAGAACCCTTGATGAGAACCCATGCATAGCTCCTAGCACAGAGTGTTTGACATAGTTAACACTCCTGGGAAGAACTTGACACACACGATAACAAACTGAGTTGAAGAGCATTTCCCATTAGGCTCCTCTGCCTCAGCAACACTGGCATTGCTGGGTTGAAGGACAGAGTCACCATGGTTGTACCACGGTGTCAGTGATGCTTAAGGACTGTGCCCTGAACACTTTCCCAGGTACTCAGTAGTGTTTATGGAAGAGCAGGAGGTAGACTGAGTGTGGATTTATTTACAGTATAATAAGACTATGTGACATGAAGGCAAAACACTTTCACTAGATCCTTTATTAAGGCATCATAAAAACAGTGGTTTAGACTTGGTTACTCATCCTTTCTGTGGAGAAGATTTGCTTATTTTACAGGTGTTTGAATTCAGTTGCTTTTAGCCAGTCTGTGTGACTGAATCAGAGAAGTAAGAGGCCTATAAATCATATAGACCTGGGTTTGGTTGTGAGCTTTTACCTCTTACTGGTAGTGTGGCTTTGAGCAAGTCACCTTGTTACCCATTTTACAGGACAGTGGGGAGGACTATATATAGTAATGCATGTGTAGAACGTGAAAGGGTTCAGTATAAGATGTTAATAATAATATTATCTTTATTAATCCAGATTCTAGGAGCTATGCTTGAATTTGGGTACAGAGAGCTGGGCTCCTCCCATGCAAGTTGTTGAGGAGGGTATTTCT
>CM052437.1:4985437-5012323 GCA_028533085.1 Varecia variegata
AGAGGATTTGCACTCTAATGTTTGCATCCCATAGCATCAAGGTGATATTGCCCAAACATTTTACACTCTTGATAAGCATTGGGCTAGGGTACAAAGTCATCTGATTGATTTGTGTGCCTATTCGTAGCACATTAGATGTTGAGGGACTTAGGAACTGGAGTTTATAAGAAGGTTATACACTGTAGTTGCTCTGGTGATACAGTTCTAAAGTTAGGCTGTTTTTAATGCCCTATTTTGATGAGGCATTCAGGTTGACATGTATAGACCTGAATTCACAGAATGACCAGTGCATCACTGTGGTCTTCCTAATCAGTGACGCGATTCCAGGTTCGGACATATTCACAGAGAAGGCAGGAGAAAAGCTGTTCTAGGGTCCCCTGCAAAAAAAGAAAGAAAAAATAAAAAGAGCAAGTTATCCTGGCAGCCCAATTAATTCATTTAATGAATATTTATTGAGTGCCACGCGCAGCACTGGGGTGATGAAGACAAAAAAAATTAGCGCATTGGTGGGCGCCAAGATGTTAAAAGTCAGTGTTTAGCATGAGTGTGTATGTGCATGTGCTGCCTTCAGTTAAATGTCAGGCAAAGTAGCACAATCGACTGTACACAAAGAAATGAATGTTTAACATGTTATGCTGTGACCATATTGTCCATGGGCTTACAGTTAGTTACTGTAAGTTTCCGGTGCTTCTTGTCTAACATATTTGAGATGAGGACTACAAGGAGATATTAGACGATGTTAGTGGTAGAGAGTTGGAACAAAATTCAAAGCTTTTGAATTTTGAATTTAAAAAAGAATATGTGGCCATCTGCTTCTATTTATACGTGCAAATCAGAATTGTCTCTGTCATTGAAACGAAAGTACAGGACACGGCATCCAACTGCAGATTTCAAATGAATGAAAACAGCCTTAGTGTTCCCACTGATTCAGTTTTGGGGATGCAGTGTTATACATTTGAACATTTGTATTCTGGTAATAGACCTTGATAGTCCATTGCATACAGAGGAATTGGGTTTAAGAAAAGCACTGACCAAGTGAAGGAAGCACATGACTGTCCCTTAGGTGTTTGTCTTGTACATTCTCAGTCCTTGCTCCTGTCCTTCCCGATTCTTCCATGTAGACAGCCAAGTGCTGGGTGGGGCCCACTCTGCCTCATTTGACCTCCCTGCCTGGAGCACCTCCCACCCTGGTAACAACTTGTCACTTTCTTCAGGAGTGACTGTGTTACTTGCTACAGGATATCTTTCCCTAACAGAGCCTTTGGTATAAACTAAGGAGAGGCATTGCACGGTTTCATTCCTTCCACGTTCAAGGAGGAGACTCTGATGAGAAGACTTGGTCCCGGTCCTGAAGGAGCCGGTAGTCTGTCTTTGTTCTCCAAGGTGTTCAGCACATGAGAAGTCTCAGTTGCCTCGGGAAATTTCAAGTGTTTGAAAGCAGGGACTGTTTCCTAGTAATCTCAGTGGTAGGAACCTGCCTAATAAGCATTATGGAATAACCACAGGTGTTTAAAACTTTCCTCCAAGATTAAAATAGCTTTATTTTCTGGTTTTTTTCTGGTTGGTTGTTTCTTGACTTTTTTTTTTTTTTTTTTTGAGACAGAGTCTCGCTTTGTTGCCCAGGCTAGAGTGAGTGCCGTGGTGTCAGCCTAGCTCACAGCAACCTCAAACTCCTGGGCTGAAGTGATCCTACTGCCTCAGCCTCCTGAGTAGCTGGGACTACAGGCATGCGCCACCATGCCTGGCTAATTTTTTCTATATATATTTTAGTTGGCCAGATAATTTCTTTCTATTTTTAGTAGAGACGGGGTCTCGCTCTTGCTCAGGCTGGTCTCGAACTCCTGACCTCGAGTGATCCACCCGCCTCCTCCATCCCAGAGTGCTAGGATTACAGGCTTGAGCCACCACGCCCGGGCCTGTTTCTTGACTTTTTAACAGTAGTTTACTTTGAACAAACTAAGGAAACAGCACATGATGTCAGAAAGAACAACAGGCTAGGAGAATGTGAAAGTAATTTTTGAGCAGAAAAGGAGAATACAAAGGTGGCATCTTGGTTTACCAATACCTCCGTGGCCTTGGAAAAATTATGTAGCCTTTCTGAGCCTTGCTGTCTGCATTGTTATAACAACATTGCCTGTGATACCCGCTGCCCACGTTGGAGTCTCGTGAGCTGTGTATATGCGGAAGCACTTTGTATTGAAAGTGCTGTGCAGATGGACGGCTGTTAGTACTGCTGTCCCACCATCACTGCTGGTGTTGTCATGTGTGTACCCTGACTTTTGAGTAACTTGTACTGACATACATTTTTCATTTCCTATCATCTATTTTGAGAAATCCAAGCCAGGGAAATACAGTGGAATTCTTAGTTGAAAATTACTTTCTGCCATTACCAACTATTTATTTTTACAGTTGAAATAGGGTTATAGTCCCATGTTCACAGTATTCATAGTTATCAATTGACTTTTTTTTTAGGGCAGGAGTCTTAGTTTCCTCTGGAAATCTAATCTATATATGTATAATATATGCTCACATATATTTGAGTGTAATTGTAATATTTGTTCCTTGGAAAACTAAAATGCAAACTGTTTTAAAGATGGCACTTTCCTAGAATTTTATATCCGGAACCTCAGAGCAGAGATGACTTATCTAAGGCCACAGTGTCAGTAGGTGACAGTCCGGATGGTGTTTCTTTTCCCTGCTGCCATACTCATCCTCTCATTGTGCACGATCTGTTGTTTTCAACGCTATAACAGAGTAAACCTTCCCCGATGCCTCGGTCATGTGGCTGGAACTGGCAGAACCCTTGTAAGCTGCTGACTTTCTTGTAGGCTGTTGCAGCTTCATCGGGTTTCTTCAGGAATAGTAGTAAATACTTTGTATATATTGGCTTCAAAGCAGAAAGCATTCTGGCCTGAGAAACATAGATTGTCTTCACTTTTGTAGTTTATACCTTACATCTTTCTCTCTTTCTCCTCTCTCCCCCTCCCCTTCACCTCTCAGACTACATACAGAGCAGCATTACATGAAGTCTTTGTCCTTGGGACTGGGCATCTTGGAGTATGTGGTTCCATGTTCATTGTGCCAATTGGTTATGGCCTGGGATTCTCGTATCCCTGAGTGATGGCCCTCGGGAGCACTCTCCAGAGACTGCAGCACACTGTGTCGGGGCGGGGCATGGACAGGACCCTGGGCCCACCCTCTGGCCTCTCTCCACCATGTTTGCAGGCCTGAATGTCCCCTTAGCAGGGAAGGGAATTGTTCCAGCAGTGGTCCAGCTCCATGATGCGAGGTTCAGCCTCCTCCCTTGCTTGCTGTGGCCCAGGGAGCCCTTTCCCTTGCTTCCCTCTCGTTCTATTAGCTGGGGTTTCAAATTTTCTTTTCTTTGGATGGAAAACAGACAAAGAAAGTAAAACTAATGGGCTGAAGCCATCCCTTGGGGGGAAGCATTCATCCCTCAGTGCTGAAAATAAACAGTACTTGCTGGACCTCAGCAGCCCAGCCAAGAGCCGTCCTGCCTTCTGCTGCACTTCCCAACCCCTCTACCCTGTCCCACAGTGACAGGGGCCCTGCCCTTCCTTGCCTGTGCCCCCACTCTTGGCCTTGCGCCTGCTGCTTCGTCTATGCCTGCTCTCCCAGGCCGGGGCCACTCCTCTTTCAGGCTCCTGCCCTGCCTGGCCTACATCTCTCTTGTGGGCCATGGCCTCAGCTTGTCATTCTGTACTCCTGAGGACACAGTTATTTTCAGACAAAAACCCTAAGGAAAAAAAAATGCACAGGACCTTCCGCACCTCCTGGTGGTCCCTTGCCTCTGTCCCCACCTTGCTTCTTCTGAAGCTCAGGTCCCTGCCCTATGGCTGGGCCACCGTCGGGAGTGCAGCTCCAGCTTGGGGACCCCATTCTGTCTGGGGCAGCAGAACTCAGTCTTTTATGTGTGTTCCAGCACAGAGATCTTTCCTCAGATGAATGCTTCTGAGGCCGACAGTTAAAGTAGCCCTGCACATTTGGGGCCAGAGCCTAGGTGCCGGAGCTGATGGTAAACTTCCCCGCACCTTCTTCCTAGCTCCCTTGCATCCTGGGCCCTGGAGGGTCCTGCACAGTTCTTGGGCTAAATGGAGTGGAATGTAGAACCCAGTTCTAAAATCAGGAGTGGCTAGTCGCCTACTCCTTTCTCCCCTACCCAGGAGCCACTGTGGCTGAGGGAACCCCACTTACAAAACAAGCCCCCAGGCAGGCTGGCCTCTCCCCCAGAGCCAGGCACTGATCAGATGGCCTGATGGCCTTGCTGTGCGATCCACTGGGAGGTGGGAGAGGAAGGGTCCTCCACTAACCTGGAACAGTCACCATATCAAGTAAATATTATTGCTCCCGTTATTGGGATATGAAAACTGAGGCCCAGGAGATCTAGTAATTCTCGTGTGGAGGTGTGGGAACAAAAGCCCTTGGTCTTTTTCTGTACCAGTGGCTCTCGCAGTAAGCCTGTGTTGTGAGGATGACGTGGGAATGTGTGGAATATGTTGTCAGGGCGGGAAGGGTGCCTGGGTGATTCCTGTGTACCCCAGGCCCTCCCTGTCATTGCACTGTTCACATTGCAGGAAAATAAAAGGTTCGTGCCCCGAGATGACAGATGTGGGGCGGGGGAGCTGTGGGTGGGAGATGCAGGAGAGGGGCACAGGATCACCCAGGGCTTTAAAGGTACGTGGCCATACTTGCACTGCCACCCTCCTTTTTTCAGAAAACGATCTCTGCTGCAGACAGAGGTGGGCTTTGTGCAGGGCCTCAGCAAGACTCACGGTTCCTTCCTGCCTTTCTTCTCCCTTCCCCATTCTGGGGTTTTCTCCTCCTGTTTCCCACTCTATCATAGGGGAATGGGGCCAGGTTTGGGTGGGAAACAGGAACTGAGGACTGGAAGATTGAGAAATGGCTAAACTAAAGATAGCAGTGATTTAATTCTTCCCTTGAAAAGCCCAGGAATAACCCAGGATTGTGTAACCTGCACATATACAAATGATGACTCCTGGCCCCGACTCTCATCCACTCCTCTGGCCCTGGAAAGATTGTGAAACATGCAGGTGTTTGCCCGGGCTGGTCTGGGGGGCTGTGCCTGTGCTCCTGGTGGACTTTAGGTGCTAGGGTGCTGGGAGCCATTTGCCTTGCCCTCGGGGAGGCAGGGGCCACTGGGGCTGAGGAGATGGCCCCAGCAGCTTTCTTGGTGAAGGGGCGGACAGTGCTCTTGGTGTGGAATAGCAGCTCCACGTGCCTTTAGTTCTGGCCTGGACTAGCAGAAAAGGGTTCAAAAGAAGCGTGGCAGTCAATGATTTTCCCCAGAAAGCAGCAGCAAGTGTAGAATGGGTGCTGCCTGTCCGTGCTGCCTCTGGCTGGGGGTGGGGTTGGGGGAGCATGGGTGTACACAAACACACACACGTGTGCGCGCACATGCACACACATATACATACGAATACACACACAAGACACAGACACATGCACACAGGCACACACACATGTGCACACACATACGCATAAGCACACACACAAATATACATACACCCAGAGGCATATATTTGTGTACATGCACACACATCCATACACACATGCACAGGCAAACACACATACATGCGTATATGTACATATATATACACACACATTACACACACACAGTTCAGAAGCTGCCCTCTGCTCCTCCTCAATTTGCTGCAGCTCGCCTAGCCTTTCATGTGTTCAAAGCCAAATAAGTGACCTTGGGCAAGTCACTTAAACTCTTTGAGTCATTTTCTTCTACTTTTAGTTTGGGGAAACAAGCTGTTATAAATATTGCAATAAAGACAATGAACGTTAAAGTGCTCTGTGGAGTGTAAATTGCCGTGTAGTACTTGGGATTGGACCTACACACTTGCTGCCACCTTTTTGTAACTTAAAGGTGTTTCTCTTCCAGGCTAAGGAGCTTACCTGAGTGGCTCCCTTCCTGAGGAGCTCTTTGAGGACCTTGGGGGTCATCCAGCGCTGCCCACACTTCAACAGTGTGGTTGCTTGTGTGGGACAGAGCTTGACCAGGCTAGACTGCTGTGGTCCAGGGAGAGGCCGGGGCATGAGAGGGGAGGCCTGCTGGGAGCCTGGTTTTCAGGTGGGGTCCCCTCAGCCAGGGAGGCTGGGTAGAGGAGGATGGCACGGGCATCTCACCCCTGCTCCTTTAACCCTAATCATTAACGAGAGACACCGAGTTGGCCCAGAGCACAGGGCCCTGCTGCTTGCCATGTGGCCCTCCCCTGGGGGAATCAGAAAATAGTGGGAAAAGTTTGGGGATTTTTTTTTTTTTTTTCCAAGAGACAGACTCTCTCCCTATGTTGCCCAGGCTGGACTTGAACTCCTGGGCTCGAGTGATCGTCCCACCTTAGCCTCTTGAGTAGCTGGGACTATAGGCATGTGTCTGGCTGAAGGTTTGAAAAATGTAAATGTTGATGGAAAAAACTTATTTCTGGAGATGAAAGGCTGGCGTGAGCTGTAAAGGTATTTTGCTCTGAAGAGTTTTTTCACATTACAACCATTATCAGACCTGAAAAGTATTTCTCCCAACGATTGGGACAGTCCTGGGGGACAGTGTGTTCTTAACAGCTACCTTAATTGGCAAGGTGTAGACCTAGCCCCTCTGAGAACCAGAGGAGGCCAATCATCACTATTATTGAGTGCCGATTGTATGCCAGACACTCTCTACATAGATGATCTTATCCTTTGAGGCAGGTATTGTTATTTTTAATTTATACATGAAGAAATGGAAGCCATGAAGTGAAGTTATTTTTCTGAGGTCATTCGGTTAGTAAGTGGAGCCTGGTTTAGAACCAGGTCTGACTGACTCCAAACCAGTGATTTTTAACCATTGCACTCCTCTCCAAAGGGACTCAGCACTGGTTTTTCCCATTCTTAATGCACCCATTGCTTAAAGCCTCTGGTCACAAGATGTACTTTTTAAGGAGCACATAAAACACAAATGTGACAGCCAGGGGACAGCAGGACAGGGACAGAAGCCTCAGCACGGGTGTGGTGATGGCATCTCCAGGCAGGCCTCTGTTGCCGCAGGAAGCGAAGTCCTGGTCTCCTGGCTCTCCTGTCTCCATGCAAGGTTCAGACAGAAAGCTCCATTATCCCACGTCTCCTCTCCCCTGTTTATTTTATTAAAGTGAAGTTCATGTGGCTTGAGCCTCGTTTCCTGGGGAAATCAGCCTGGCTTAGGATTCCATTGTCTTCTGGGACTGGGAAGATGTGGAAGGCTGACCTCATTTCCAGCTGAAGGTCACCTTCCCAGCCTGGGAACCTGGCCTCCTGCATGACTGTGACCAGGGCCTGAGGGCCTGGCCCAGGGCAGGGCTGCAAGCTGCCCTTCAGAACTGTGCTTGGCACCTTCTGGTGTACTGTCCCCTCTTTTGTTTGTGACCCTTCTCCTGAGATGGACCATTTCCTGCCTTGAATCTGCTCTCTTCTGTCAGCCCGAGGAGGCAGAGCTCAGAAACGTGGGTGTCACAGGTGTTGGGGATCCCAGGCTGGGCCCTCTTGTGCCCCTGTGGCTCTCCCTGGAGCAGGGATGTCAGGCGGCCCCTGCCCAGAGCCACCCTGTGCTGCTGCCTTTCTGCTGTGCTCTGCAGCGGCTCTCTTGCCAAAGTGTGGCCTTCTCTTTTCCACTCCCCCAGAGTTCCCAGAAGCTTTTCTTTCCTCTAAATAAGAATTAGGATGTGAAGCTTTTTGACAGAGTTGGAGTTCAGTTCACTGTCATCTATTTCTGCTTCTCTAAAACAGTAATTCTAGTGAAGTCCATGTTAGCGACTGGATGTTCCCATCGATGTCTTCAATGGACAGGCTTCATGGGGGCCCTCTGGGCACTTGGTTCTTTAAACTTCGTGAATGTGAAGGAACTCCTTGTTAATACGGCATTTTTACATAGTATGTGTGTGTTTAGAGCTACATGGGTTGTTTTTCACTTCTCGTGTTCATACCATGTGACACTGTCCGCTTCAGGCGTAGTAAACAGCTGTCTGGAAGGTAATCATGAGTGCACATGGTCTGCGTGGGTATTCTCCTAGGCTGGGCATTTTGGGTTCTTGCCCATTTTTTTCTCTCTCTCTTTTTTTTTTTTTTTTGGAGACAGAGTCTCGCTCTTTTTGCCCGGGCTAGAGTGCCGTGGCGTCAGCCTAGCTCACAGCAACCTCAAACTCCTGGGCTCAAGCGATCCTCCTGCCTCAGCCTCCCGAGTTGTTGGGACTACAGGCATTCGCCACCATGCCCGGCTAAGTTTTTCTATGTATATTTTTAGTTCAGATAATTTCTTTATATTTTTTTAGTAGAGACGTGGTCTCACTCTTGCTCAGGCTGGTCTCGAACTCCTGACGTCAAGTGATCCGCCCGCCTCGGCCTCCCAGAGTGCTAGGATTACCGGCGTGAGCCACCTCGCCCGGCCCATTTTTTTCTCTTTTAAAAGTACGGTGGGCTAGGCACCCCAAACCCGGTGCCTTCCTTCTGGGTATTTCTCACGTGTCTGGGACCTCTGATAATTTCCATATTTTGTGAGTTCTCAGCTCCCTGGACCCAGCTTCTGGTGGCCACTGTGGCTGTTTGCACAGTGCTTCAGGGACAGCGTCTCAGCCCAGCGGGTTGGGTTCATGTGTTGTTTGTTTTTATTCCTCAGAGCTGTCTTCTCTTTCATCATTTATTTGTCTTTGCCACCCAAGTCACACGTGAATACATCCTTGTAAATATTTCAAACAATACCAAAAACTGAATCTCCAGTCATGATCACCGCCTTTTCTCCTCTCTTCAGGCAACCATTGTGACGGTTCCATGTGCGACTTCTGCGGTTTTTTTCTGTATATACAGTCGGCCCCCGCATCTGAGGGTTTCCCATTCGAGGATTCCCCCAATCTCGGATTGAAAATATTCAAGGAAAAAAACCAATAAAAAATAATGCCAATTTAAAAAAGTACAGCATGACAACTATTTACGTGGCATTTACTTGTGTTAGATATTATAAGTAATTGAGAGATGATTTAAGGTGTACAAGAGGATTGTGTAGGTTAAATGCAAACGCTACGCTGTCTTATATCAGGGGCTTGCGCATCCTTGGGTTTTGGCATCCACTGGGGTCCTGGAGCCAGGCCTCCATGGATATAGAGGAACAGCTGTAGAGAAAAGGGCAGATTTGAGTATTTTTCTTTACTGTTTAATCTGTTCCTTTGGCACATTTTTGTGCTCAAATTTAAACAAATCCTCAATACTCTGCTTGATGAGAGAATAGAAAAAGGTAACAAAGTGTAGGATATTGATGTACTTTTCATTTTCCTTAATGTTAAAAAATTTCAAAAGTAATGTACTTATGCCAATAATGATAGTTTAAAAGTGGAGAAACAAAAACATACTCCACCTTTCCCTAAGACAACAAGGATGATTTTCTTCCCATATCTTTATGTACACACACACAGTTTATGTGTATGATGCTAAACTTGTCTATCCTCTCTCTTTTGTAACAGTTTACTTTTTTCTGGCTTTTACAGTACAATTTCCGTGTGCGTGTGCTTAATTGGTTTAATAAATAAGCTTGTACTTGCTACTTACTAAGACGGAATTAAAATAAAAAACGATTGTCTTTTTATCTTCTGTAGAGCTGCTTGTATTCTGTCCTTAGTGCCACATGCACATGGGCCGGCATGCCCCTCCCTGCCACGTGGCTCAGCAGGTGTGGGTGCACCTGTGACCACACTGGCCTTTCTCTGCAGAGGCGCTCTGGGCCTCCACCCTCGTTCTGTCCAGGATGAGAGCAGAATCCCAGAAATGAAAACAGTGTTTAGGAGACAAATAAGTGTTTCTTTGCCTGCCCTCAAGGGTCCCATACTTTAGGAGGTCAGAAAAAGTAATTTGCAAGATTAGATCAAGTAGTTTAGTAAGATTGCCCAAAACTGCCTCCCAGGGTCACTGGGAAGCAGCTGACGCTGGGAGAGAAGCCCCAGGCTGGTGCCGGCAGACCTGGGTTCAGTTTTCTCCTGTCTCCTGCTTCTTTCTGAAGGTTTAGCAGTGGGACTAGAGGATCAGTAGGTCCCTTTTACTTGCTGTGTATGACCAAAATGCTAGGCTAATAAATTACCCCTGAGGGTTCACTGTCACTTGAGCTACATTTTCTGGCTATTCTCCCAACTCCAGGTTTTTTTTCCTTTAAAAAATGCTTTAAATTTACTTATATTCCTATTAGTATATCTCATTTGTTGTATTAGTCTGTTTGCATTGCTATAAAGGAAATACTCAAGGCTGGGTAATTTATAAAGAAAAGAGGTTTATTTGGCTCACAGTTGCAGGCTGTACAAGAGGTGTGATGCTGACGTGCTCTGGTGAGGGCTTCAGGGAACTTGCACTCATGGTGGAGGAGGGGGAAGGGGAGCTGGCCTATCACATGGTGAGAGAGGGAGCAAGAGGAGGGAGGGCATGTGACCCTTGAGGGCACACTGTTAAACAGCCAGCCCTCTGGTGAACTGATAGAGAGAACTCCCTGGTTACCACAGGGACAGCACCAAGCCATTCATGAGAGATCCTCCCCCATGACCCAGACACCTCACACCAGGTCCCACCTCCAACTCTGGCGATCGAATTTCAACATGAGATTTCCAGGGGACAAATATCCAAACCATATCATATACATGTATTAAAAATATATATGTTATACACACACACACACACACACACACACACACGCACGCACACATACACATAGCATTTAAAGAATTAGCATTATAAAGCCATCACCTGGTCCCCTAGCCAAAGCCAGTATTCCAACAGCTCCTTGCAGGCCCACTCCATCCTATTACCCTCAGAGGTTGCCACTGTCCTGTTATACCATCTTCTTGCCAGCAAAATATGTACATCCCTAAATACAAATAATTTAGTTTTGCCTATATTGCACGTATTCTTTTGCTTAACATTTTTGTCACATTCACTCGTGTTCTGGGTAGGTGAAGTCTTTTTCCGTTGCTGTGTAGCACTGTATTGTATGAATATACAACAGTTTTTCCATTTTACCATGGACAGACATTTGGGTGTGTTCGGTTTGGGGCTGTTTTGAAGAGTGTTATGAACATCCTTGTGTGCATCTTCTGTTGCCGATGTGTGTATACTACGAGGAACTTCAATTATTTTAGATAAAACCAAAATGCCCTTCTCGTTTGTCCTTATGCACACATTTCCACAGCTGCGGTTTAGCGTGGATATTTATTTGATCTTAATTCCTAGTGACACCTGCTATTCTTCAGGCCTGGCTTTATTCCCAGAAGGAGGTAGGTCCATTATTGCTTTGGCTTTAAACCGAGCCTGCAGACCACAGTGCAAGTTTGTGTCTCCCAAAAGGCTTCTGGAAATATCTGACACCATCATTAGCATTCTGTGTTATTTTCTGAAAAGTCAGATGTATGATGACACAGAGCTGCCATGCTAATGTGTGTCTGACTCTTCTTGGCAGAGTGACCCTTGGGGCACAGATTGGGGTGTGTTTTGTTTTGCTTTGCTTTTGTCTCCTGTCGTTCAGAAATGTCACTTCCTCTCAGGCTGGCCCTTCATCAGTGGAACAGGGGATATGAGATGGGACAGGAGGCTGGAGTGTGCGGGGGCTGCCTGAATGGGGACAGCCTGTGGTTTGCAGCCCTCCTTCCCTCTCCAGGGCAGCATCTTTGTGTTCAAAGAATGAAGGGCCCCCTTGCTGCCATGAATTGAGACCAAAGGGTGCTGGGACCAAACTGGCACTGTGTAGTGAGTGCCCCCTGGTTTGGACTCCTGTGGATCCTTGAGGCTGGAGTTGGCACACTTTTTCTGTAATTGGCCAGATAGTAAATATTTTGGGCTTTGCAGGCCTAGAGGCAAAATCAAGGATATTATATAGGTACTTAGATAATAAGAGAGATAGTAAATTTCCACAAATTCTTTATTAATCAAATTCAAAATAAGGGAATACAGGTTTTTAGTAATGCAGGTGTACTAATGAGCAGAGTGGAATTCTTTTGGGGGTATAATATTTCTCTTAATTGGGGTTCGGAGTTGGTCTTCATGTCAATTGGGAATGGCCATCTGTAAGACTACTTAGCTCTTGGCCATAGAAGAGCTGGCCCATAGATCATTGTTTGCCCACCCCTGAGCCAGGTCACCTCCTCAGAGGGTGGACTTGGGCTACACTGTCTAGCCTTTCATGACATAGGATGGAGACACCCGTAGGGTTCTTTGGGGACCCTGAGTGGGGTGTACCCCACAGGGAGGAATGCTGAGCCCATGGGGGAAGAGGGCGAGGGCTTCCTGGGTGAGTCCGGTGGCCGAGGGACAGCCTTGGGGGTCATGCAGAGGCCAGCACACAAGCAGCCAGATTCTGCAGAGCTGCTTTGGTGACTAAAGAGGTCCCAGTGGCTGTTCATAGAACAGTTTGGGGATTCTGAAGACGTACTTTTAAAGTGGTTGAAAACATTTTATTTTCCTCAGAAATATTTGGGACACAGCCCCACAGTCTTGTTTATGTGACAGATTTACTCTGTGAAGCCTGTTTTACGCGATAAAGGTCAGCTCCCACTCAGCTCCTTGGAGTCACTTTGGCCAGACTTGAGCTGTTCACGGTTCCTGCTTAGGTCTTTATGGTCTGTTAGGTTTTCTGCCTGTGTTTGTAGTTTTTACACGTAAGTTCTGGTAAAAGTTGCAGCTTTTTCCCCTTCTCTTGAGCTTCAGTAGATTTTTGGGGGGATGGTGGGGGAGAGGGCAGTAGGCCAGTGCCTCACCTGCTTGGAAATCCCAGCCTGATGGGCGGACACCTTTGCTTTCTGGAGACTCTCAGGTTCTGTTATTTTTGTTGCTTTGAGATTCCAGTGCTGTGTTTACATGTAATTGACACAAGGCTTTTTCTAGTACTCAGTCTTAAACAATCATTCTGACTTCTCTCCCTGACCAAGTTTAATCTTAATTATCTATAAATATGCACCATAATGAAGGGTGTGTTTTTGAGTGGGGAGGTAATTACTTTTCCCTCTTGCAATTTGAATTAAAAATTACCTCTGCCTTTATTTCCAACTGCTACTTAACACTGTGGAAAAGCAGCAGTTAGTGTTTATCTGCTCATCCCTGCATTCACAAACACTACTTCCCGTTTAATAACCGAGGTAGAAGATTCCACAAGGTGGTATAGTTTTACAAGACTTTCATGCAGTAAACGATCGGGGAGGGGTGTGTCCCACGATGGAATGTGAGAGGAAATTTGTCAGAGTTCAACTGTGTGATAAACTATGTGTCATCTGTGATTAGCCTTGTACACTGATGCATACCACCCCTCCAATATCCACCTTTCTCAGCATGTTTGAGCCACACTCCTGTGGACACAAGATTGCTTTGTCCTTTCCAGGAGTATCAGAGGCAAGAGAGTGGAGTCAGGTTGAGAGAAGCGGAACAGATCCCCCTGGCTAACTTTCCAGAGTGGCTGCTGCCCAGCACTGAGCCCAGATGGTTTTGAACTTTGAGTTCCAGCCAGCTCCCTCATCCTGGGGTAGCCTCTCCTGGAATCTGCTTCCCGACTGCCCTGATCCGTTACCCTCTCGGTGGCCTGAGCAACCTTCAAGTACAGCTCTCCCCTTTGGGAAGCACCATTGCCTGGCCATTGAGCCCCTGCCTGTCTTTTGATCTCAGTCATTTACTGAGATGTTTTTTGAGTCAGTTCTATGGCAGCCTCTCTGGTAGGCACAGAGGATACAATGACCTTAGAATAGAGCATTAAAAAAGTAAAAAGAAAATCAGTAAGATTGATTTTATTAATATTTTATGTGACCTAAGATGTCCAAAATATTATTGTTTTAACATGTGGCAGTAGCCACATTTCAAGTGCTCGGCAGACACATGTGGCTGGTAGCTACGAGAGTGGACAGCACAGGTCTAGAGCAGAGCCCATCAAGTGAAAAAAGCAGTTCAGTGTACATGGTGAGTCCTTTGTGTTTGTATAGGGCATTATCTTTTGCTAGACTGTAAACTCCACAAAGGCCTGGGCAGCGTCCTATCTTACCATTGTATTGGGCTTAGTACTTGGCACGTAGTAGGTGTGCAGTACATTTTATCAGATGAAACACTAACGCTGGGTGCTGCAGGAAAACCTAGGATGAGTACCTAGCCCATACTGGGGGAGCGGTGGTGGGTATCAAGAGGCTCTCAGGAGGAGGAAACGCCTCTGAACCAATTTGCAAAAGGAGTTTGGGGCTGAGAGGAGGCTGCTGGGAGGATGTTCTGGGGAGACAAGAGTGTACAGATGCTGGGGTGTAGAGGAGTGGACGGCACAGCAAGGGGAGCAGCAGGTAGTTCATTATGACAGGAGCTCAGGGCACAGGTGAAAGTGGGAGAATGTTGGGAGGGGATGCTGGAGTAGCAAGGAGGGCTCAGAGTATTAGGTTTTTAAAGCTTGTTGTTCTGAGGACATCAGGAAGCCTTACATTGACCGGGCTGGGAGATGCCCCTCCAACCTTCGTTGTGGGTTTTTCCTCTTCATATGTGAGGTTTCCTCCCTTTGTACCTCCTGGCACATGGAAAGTGCTGAATAGGAATGTTGGTTGGCGTACGGTGCTCCCAGACACCCCAGCCGACTGCTGTCCACCAGTCATCTTCTGCCCTGTGTGGGAAGGTTTAGAGAGAGGAGCGGCTTTTATCATTAGAAGGCGGGTCTGATCCTGTTCTAGGCAACTGCACAGACTGGGCAGGACCAAGCTCTGTCATAGTGCGAGGCCCGATGTTTCTTAGATCAAGTATGTTTTTCCGTAATGATACCTCTCCTGAGATTGGGAACCCGATGAGCACATAGAACTTGTATCTTCCCGTGCACGAGCTGTGCTCTCTGTCACAGCCGTGAGTGTACCCTCAGTCCGCCTGCTGGCACTGGCAGAGCTAGACAGGGGCCTGGGGGTCAGTGCCCAAGTTGCAGGATGTTGTTTGCTGGCAGACTGGGGAGGAAAAGCAGTGAGACTTTGAGAGAGAGTTCAGGAGTTATTTCCATGGGCTATTTACTGTTCCAAATCCTCTTTTGTATCTCAAAGGAAGGTTAGGAATGGATTAGAGAGAACCACTTAGGGAAATAGGAGTTAACTCTATATAAGAGATTTTGACTATTTTGTATTAAGTCCTTATCTTCTCTTTTCTACAGTATGGCAGAAAATAATGCCTTTTAAAAACAGACCTTTTTAGTTTTAGGTTCACAGCAAAATTAAACAGAAAATTAAATACAGAAACTTTCCATATATCCCCCAAGCCCCTCCCCGCCAGCACTGCATCCCCCATTGTTAATGTCCCCCACCAGAGTGGGACACTCCTTACACCCAGTGGACCTACACTGATGCATCGTTCTCACCCAAACCCATACTTTACGTTAGGGCTCACTCTTGGTCTTGTACATCCTGTGGGTTTGGACAAATGTGTAAAGACATCATTATAACTTCTCTCTGTATTGTAACCACTCTGTCTAGTGTCTGGTGCCTTGTGATCATGTTTCCTTTTAAAATTGTCAGCACTAGTGACATCTGTTTTTAGCATCCAAAAAAATTGTCATTGTGACCTTAGAAGTAGGACTTACAAATAGTGTTATTGAAAACAGATTCAAGAGGTGATTCAGGAACGCTCAAGTCCAAACTCCATTTCCTCCATTCTCTGCTCTGTTTCAGGGGATAGGCTGTTGTAGTGTTTATGATCAAAACTCACAATGGGTAGTAAAACTGCTGCTATCAAGCATCTCCTACGTGCCAACTATGAGGCTGGGTGCTTCATTTAGTCTTTACAGGAAGCCTGGGATTGGTGTCACTGTCCCACTTTACACATGTTCTCTCCCTCCCATCACAACTAAAAGATGGCACCCTTTGTGCTTCTATGTTGTTTAATTGGGTTAAAAGGAAATTTTACCTTTGTATCTTTTGTGAAAGCAGAGGTATGATTAAATCTCTAGGTGTGATTAGTCATTGAATAAATATTGTTTGAGCACCTACTATGTGCTAGGCATTTTAAGTGCCATATACTACTATTATGTAGTAGTTGGTCTGTAAATATTTGTTGAATAGTAAATACATAAGTGTGTCTATTTAATTCAATCCTGCAATGTTGGTATTCTTACCGCCAGTTTCTGGAAGAGAAATCTGAGGCTTGGAAAGGAAAGGATTAGGAACATGCCTTCTAACACAGCTAACAAACAAATTGATGTTGGGTCTTTCCAAAGCCAGAGGTGAGTTTGCCTCCCACTAGACCACGCTGCCTCAGTATGTGGCAGGTCTGGTCCTGCAAGGTGGCCATCTCTTGGAGCCTGCTTGTCCAGGCACTCTGCAGGCTGGGGCACTCTGTGTCTCCCACATTGCCTTTCCCTCTGTAGGGGAAGGAGCACCAAGGGCATGCCTGGCAGACGGGCACATCCTGGAGCCTTGCTGGTACCCAGGGAGAATGAGATGTGGAAGCAGAGTTTGTTCAGGTTAACTCATTTCACAGCAGAGGGCTAATGTCCAGCAGGCGATGGGGGCAGGAGGCAGCTCACTGCTTCAAGAGAATGAGGTTTGTGAGGAGGACCTGGTTTTAGTAATTGCCAACAAAGCTTCTGTTCGTGCAAGTTGAAAACCAGTCTTCCACACCATGCTGAGGATTTGTCCCACAGAAACTGCCCTGAGGGGCCTGGCTGAGCCAAGGCCTCACGTGGCCGCTCTCTGGTAGTTGTGGTCTAAGTGAAAACGTTTTAATGAATATATTCTCTATATTTTAGGCTTTGGATGTGGACCGGATGGTTCTTTACAAAATGAAGAAATCTGTGAAAGCAATAAACATCTCTGGGCTGGGTGAGTATGCATTCTTCCCTGGGGGTTTCTGTGTGAAAAACATTGCATTTGAAGTCCTGGTGCCCTAATATTGACCACCTTGAAAGAGTTAATGAACTAAACTCCTCCTTCTGGGCATGCAAATACAGAGGTGAGTTGGGATGTTTATTTTTGATAAGAGTGTTTTGTTTGGCACCTTCTATTATTGAGGTGTGGGGGTTAGTCCTCCATTCTCCTCTCCACTCTCTGTCCCCTGTTGTGCGTCCCATCTCCTGGAGTGCAGTCCTGCACGGTGAGGACACCAGGCTCATTCCTGCCTCTGTTATTTGGTTTGTGCTGTTAATCGTGTCAGGGTGCCCTTTCCATTTCTCTCTTATCCAGGTCTTGCCTTTTCTAGTTTAGGAAGAAAATGAATGAATATACAAGCATAATCAGCTAAAGTAATATTTTATATAGAATTATGTTTGGAAAAAACATAAAAGCACAAATCCTACAAGTGGTAGAAAATATTTCTAAAAAGTCAGTAAATGATGATACAGTTTAACTCAGAAACAAGAAAGCAGCAGCCTTGGGAGTCAAGGAACTGTGAGGAAGGAAAGCCTGAGAGATTGAAACAGGGTGAAGGATTGCTCGTGGGAGCGTGCCCCTGCCAAGGTGCAGAAAGGGTTTGGGTGCTGAGGGCCCAGGGTCTGTTCCCACAGCAGCAGTTGGGCCCATTGATGTCTGCACCATGTCCCTTCATCCTTGTGGTGTCTCCCTTTAGCGAAAGTGGTAATTGGAGCAGGAGGACAGGGAATGCCTTAGGAGGTCGTGATGTCAGGAGGGAAGTGGAATAGTCTGGAAGCGCACATCCCACCTGACACTTGCCGCCCCTGCCTCTGCGGTTGTAATAGTGTGAGCACAAGCTCCCATAGCCATTCTTAACTTTCCTTTGATTAGGGCTGTGCAAGCCACCATCCTGAGGGGTCTAGTATGATCCCTAGTGCAAGATGATATTACAATTGAGCGTTGCCAAGTGTATTCTGGAACCAGTTTAATAAAGATATACAAGAACTCTACATTGACACCTATAAAATGCTGCTGACCTAAATTAAAAAGACTTAAGTGAGGAATATATGATGTACGTGGGTTGGAAGACTATATTGTTAAATGTCATTCCTCCCCAAATTGATCTCAAGATCCACCCCAATGCCAATCAGAATTCTAGCAGGGGAAATTGACAAGCTGATTCTAACATTAATATGAAAAGGCCTCTAGCTCTTTTCTTCAATAAAGTGATGAGGGGACAGAGAGGAATAATTTTTATTTCTTTGAACACTTTGTGTACCTTATACTTTGTATATGTGAAGCTAATCTTGACAACAACCGTTTTTGTTACACAAACAAGGAGTCTTCGGATTAGTGGGTTAAGGATGTTCCCAAGATTTCTGTAGAGCCAGAGCTAGGACCCTGCTTGTCTTTCTGCTGATTCAGGGCTGCATTCAGGGGCCTGCTCTGTTTCGAAGCCACCACATCTTTGCTGTGTCTGGCATACTGATTGACTATCTTCAAGACTTCAAGAAATTATTTAGAAAGAGGATGCTCAGTTTTGTTGACGAGTACCAAGACCAAAAAGTATCTTGGGAGATTTTTTTTTTTGCTGTGTTCACTTGGGCATTTTGAGTTTGTAATTTGAGGGATATTGTATATATTATATAAAAGGGATATTTCATATTCTGGTCGGATTAAAAAAAGATTTTATAGTCATATGTTGAAAAAGCTGTTCTTATCAGAAATAAAAATGAAATAATCTGCTTCTTGTGCAAACATTGGCTGTGTGACTACTGCTAGTCCAGAAGAGGGACTTGGTGTGACTCCCAAGGCTAGCCCCGCAGCTGTCGGCACAGCTTATAAACAAACATGCATTGGAAGGGTGTTTTGGTGTCAGGAGGCTAGCCTTAAGAACTTCACAGCACTTCTGTCTAATTTGCCTGCTGACCTATATTGCTGAGCATGTGCCACAAACCTCATTCCTTTTCCTGCTCCCCTGCCCCCAGAGTAATTTCCTAAAATGCAAACCCAGTAATGCTATTTCTCTGCTTAAATCTCTGTAGCATTTTTTCATTGCCCTCTTTGAAGTTCATGGAAGTAAGTTGCAGAGCATGAGAGAGATGAGGAAGGCCTCTGTGGGCTTTATAATGGTAGGGAGATTGGGAAAAGCACAGGTGAACAGGCTTCTTGTACTACAGAACTATCCCAAGATTGTAATATGCCAGTGTGGACTGTGAGAGGATATTGGTCTTAACCTTTTCCAAGTTCACCATCTGTGAAACTGCCACGGCCTCCCTTGATCGCTGCCACCGTAGGCCTAAGGTGAGTAAAGACTGCTGAACACCAGCCAGGATCCAAACTCCTGTGAGTCACCTGGACCCAGGCCACCTATCCAGAGTTCCTTCTCGACTCCTCTGTGCCCTTCTTTGAAAAAGCTTGCAGTTTCCCCAAAGGGCCATGTTTTGTGCCTTCTTCCCTCTGCACATGCTCTTCTGTCTGCTTGAAATGGCATTTGCCACTTTATCAGAGGACAACTGAGGCCCAAGAGAATTGAGAAGTTTGCTCGAAGCCACAGAGCTAGTGAGTGAGAGGGCCCGTGTCCTTTCCAAGGTACCACACGTAGAGCAGGCTGCCTGGGACCCTGGAGGGGGTCTCTTACTTTTGTCATCTTTTAGTCACCTATTATGTCATGCCAAGTTTGAGTTATTGTAAGGTCATGGGTCTAAGTTTTTTTTTAAAGCCAGAGTACTGATCTGAAATCTTTATTTTAGGACAAGTGTTGTCTTCAAAAAAGTCACCTGAGGAAACTACTTTTTCCCGTGCTGCTGACATCGTTCACAGTGTTTTTGGAACTCTTCTCTAGAACTGCTTTTAGTAGCACATTCTTTTGAATATATTTAGTAGAAGAGTCTAAGGATAGATTAAGTTTTTTTTTAGAACTAGATGTCAGAAATAAGTCGGCAGATTTTAAGAGACTAAGCTGTGGCTACCGCAGTTGGCTAGGTGTGTCATGACTATGGAGCAGTCTTTGGCTCTTAATGCAGTTAGTTTCAAAGGAGAAATCCCCCACAGTGTTTTGATCATGAAAGTAACATCCCAAGGCAACTCCTTGTATGGGAAGAACACTCATTTTATGTATGATTAAAAGAACAGTGAGAATAAGTTAGCATTTGTGCCTCATCCTGCCACATTCCTGTTCCTGTCTCACATTCGTTAATTTCCTCAGGATTGGGACTTCCCTGCCTCCTTTCCTGATCTGCTCCAGTGTCCCTCACTCCAGGCTGGGCCTCCCACTGCTCTGTGACTGTGTGGTGGCCCTATGGCCCCACCTTGGGCTGTAGACTTGTCACCTGGGTGGGACCCATCCTTCCTTCCCCACCTGTCTCTGTCCAGTTGAGACTTGATCCAGCATTAATCTTCTTTGTCTTTCTCATGTATTAGTGTCCTCTTGGTGCTGTAACAAATTACCACAAACTGAGTGGCTTAAAATGACACAAACTTATCTTTTAGGTCTGTAAGTCAGAAGTCTGGCATGGATCTCACTGGGCTAAAATCAGGGTGTTGGCAGCATTCCTTCCTGGAGGTTCTCAGGGAAAATCCATTTCTTTATTTTCTAGCTTCTGAAGGCCACCTGCATTCCTTGGCTTGTGGCCCCTCTATCTGCAAAGCCAGCCGTGGACAGTGAGTCTTTCTCATACTACATTGCTCTGACACTTAGTTTGCTCGGGTGCCATAACAAAATACTACAGACTGGTGGCTTAAACAACAGAAAATTATTTTGTCACAGTTCCGGAGGCTGAAAGTCCAAGATCAGGGTGCCATCATGGGTTCTCTGAGGGTTCTCTTCCTGGCCTGCAGATGGCTGTGTTCTCATCACGTCCTCACAGGGCAGAAAGAGAAAGCAAGCACATTCTCTGCCATCTCTTCTTACAGGGGCACTAATCCCATCGCCAGGGCCTCACCCTCATGACCTCATCTGAACCTAATTATTTCCCAATGGCCCTGTTTCCAAATACCATCACATTGCAGGGTTCAGCTTTAATATATGAATCTAGGGGGACACACTTAGTCCCATAGCACACACTGATCCTTTTGTCCCCCTCTTCCACAACTAAGGACACTTGTGATCACATTGAGCCCACCCAGATAGCCAGGATAATCTCCCTGTCTCAAATTCAGCTCATTAGCAACTTTAATTCCATCCAAAATTTCAGTTACCTTTTGCCAGGTAGCAGGATATATTCACAGATCCCAGGGATTAGGATGTGGACATCTTTGGGGGCAAGGTGTCCCTACTACACCTCACCTCTGAATTCTTACGGTTTTGAGGTTGAATCAGTTTTGACTCTTCTGTTCAGCCACAAATTAAAGGGTACCTGATACACAGGGACTGTTAACACTTTACATATTGCTCTTTATTGTTCTCTAATAATTTTGTGTCAATCTTTGCCTCTTTTTTTTTTATTTTTTTATTTTTATTTTTTTTTTCTTTTCTTTTACTTTGAACTGTAAGTTCTAAATCTTTGCCTCTTAATTAATTGCAAGCCCTTGAGGTCAAGGACCAATTCTGGGAGACAAGGCAGTTTAGGATAAAGAACATATATATATTTGAATCCAAGGAGCCTGGAATAAAAGCTAGCAGTGCCACTCAGAAAGTCTGTGACATTAGACAATTGTTTAATCTTTCTGAGCCTTAATTTCTTCATATGTAAAATGTTAGTGAGCATTAACTGAGATAACATGAAAAAGTGACAGGTGTGGTTCTGGACACATACATGATAAGCATGGTAGCTCTTCCTGTGTGTTCCTTGCAGTGCCTGGCACAGAGTGGGCAGATACATAGTAGGTGCCCAATAAATACTCAGTTGTATGTATATTATTTTGTTTCTGCTGTAAGTTCTTAGACTGTCATCATAGTGTAGGAGAAGCAAACTTACTTTTTTAGGTATAAACAGTGTATATATTATGACAGACCTTATAGTCTGCTATGTGAGGATTTACATGGATTTATACAGATGGGGGATTTAAGATGCCTTAGAGCAGGAGTTGGCAAACTATGGCCAGCCACCTGAATTTTTATGGCCTGCTAGCTAAGAACGGTTTTTACCATCATACCGTGTTACCTACACGATAATCTCAATATTGCCTCAATAACCCTCAATACGATGATTGGAGTTGGGACCTTTGGAAAGTAATTAGGTTTGGATGGGGTCATGAGGGTGGGGTACTCATGATGGGATTAGTGCTGTGCAAAACCCTAAATATTTACTCTCTGGCTCTTTAGGGAAAAGTTTGCCCACTCCTACATTAGAGCAAGTGGTTTTAAACCTCAGAGTGTATCAGAATCCCCTGCTAGTCTTGTTAAAACAGGGATTGCCGAACTTCACCCTCAGAGTTTTGGGTTCAGCAGGCCTGGGATGGAGCCTGAGTATTTCAAAAAAGCTGCCAGGAGGTAGCACTTAGAACCTGCTCCCCTACCCCTGCTTTACACATTGGAGTGGGCCAAAACAGCATCAGTGTGACCTACGTATATACAAATGATAGTGTTCTTACACAATAGCGAGTATATTATGTTTGTTCCCAGTTTTCAAAAGGATGACGACCCGGCCAGATGTATTTTCTGGAATGTCTTGTGTACAGGTTTGTAAAAGCAGTTGTTATAATGATTTGTTGAGAATCTGTTCTACAATAGTTTTTCATACTCATGATGAACTGCTAGCTGACCTTTTAAAAAACAAACAAACAAACAGCCCAAGAGTTCATATTTATTTGAAAACTCTCACTGGTCTAAAATTTGCCAAGCTCTGTCTCGGCCCAAAGGTGTTCCTGCCTGGGAAGTGGAGGCTAACATTTTTCAGCTGTGTTTGACATGTCCGTGGGTGGAAAAATTCATTTTTATCAAGAAGGAAGCAAAAGACTTTCAGTTTCACTTCCCTAGGAGTAGTCTGTCTTAAAGACTTGGAAGAGCATTCTTGCTGAAAATGGTAGCCCCTCTTTACCCTCCATCTGAATGTCCTAGAGAAATCCTCACGTCCTTGAAATGAAAAGGGCAAAGAAATGCTAATTTCTCCTCAAACCCTTCCTGTCTTTAACCTACAAAAGAACATGAGAATTCAACAACTCTGTGTTTCTCCCTGTTATTTGCAAAGTTAACTAGAATATAGTATTAAAGTAAGCTTAAAGTTAAATACAGGGAATGATTTCTATTATAGATGTCATAAAATTAGAATAGGGCAGTCCAAAAGAAATACATGTAACAGTTTAGGAAGTGAAGTTTTATTGTGCATTAAGAAGGTATTAATACTATATCTGGCATGATTTTCTACCTGTTACATGAGAAAATAACTAAATCAGAATAATCCTCATTGTTTGGTGAGAATATGGTGAAACTGGTACTTTGCTATGTTGTTGTGGCATTGAAAACTGGCACACAGAGTTTTTGGAAAGCAGTTTGGTGATGTATGTCAAGAAAAATAAAAATCTTTATGTGGAAAGAGATCTGTGCACAGAGATGTTCACTGTTGTTGCACTGCTTCTGGCAGTGAGAAAACTGAAAGTCTCCTATAACTAAATTAGCATCTGTCTACTTGATGGAATTATGTGTATATAGCAACATGAAAAAAATGATTATGATAGAATCTTCAGGCAATAAAATTCAGGATACGAACTATATGTGTACCATATCTGTGATAAAAAGACTAGAAACTTATATGATGATAAAGAAAAGAAAGTATATCCTTACTGATATTCATGAACTTGAGGGTAGAATAGTAACAATAATAATAATAAAAATCTGATACTCATGGAGTATTTGTTATAGGCCAAGTGCTGTGCTGATAAAAACTTTACATATATTTAATCCCCACAGCAACATTCTCAGTTAGATGCTGAGTTGCCAGATGAGCTCCATGAGGCACAGGGGAGTAATTTGCCCAGGGTTACATGGCTGGTGATTGCAGGAGCTGAGATTCAAAGCCAGGTGAGCTTCTCGCTCTCTGTTTCTGACCACCCGGCTGCACTGCCTAGTGCTCAGGCAGAATGAAGCTGGGGATACACCGTGGAAGAGAACCACGCAGGCTCGTGTGGGAGCATCCTAGGTGCACCCAGCCCAGCCATCGCAGTCCTTCTGGAAAACCCCAGGGTGTTTTGGTTGATCACAAGTTCATGTCGTGTGTGCTGAAGGTAAGTGACGGGTGACTTCAGCAAAGTCTGTCGTGCTTATGAAAAAGGAAGGTCGCTGTCCCAATATTGAGTAGTAAAAGCAGCATTTTGAGAGGGACTTCCCTGTAGGAGGGACCTAGGACTCTTCGTTTGGAAGGGTGGGAGAGGGTATATTTGAAGGGCTTTCTCTGGGGTGAGGCAGTTAGAAATATTATTTGTTCCTCTCTAGATGGGGGTTTAACAAGAACAAGTTTCGACTCAAATGTGAGGGAGAAAGTAACTGGGTGAGCAGCTGAGAAGTTAGGAAGGTCCTCACTGCAAGGTTCCTGCGGCAGGTTGATGGCCTCTGTCCCTGAGGACGTGGTAGAGGGAGTGAAGAGGACTCGAAGCCCCTGGAAATGTCCTCCAGTTGTGAGGCTCTGAGAGTCCCGCTGTCTCATCTCTGCTGGTTAAGAGTAGTGGTTGGAATTTAGGTGGGTAACTTGTGGAATCCTGTCAGCAGTGATCAACGCACTAATCACCGAAGGGTAGTGAATCTGAAGGAATGCAAAGCTTTGTGACTTAAAGTCCAAGTATTAACATGAATCATACTTTTAGGGTCGTCTTGTTGTTTTGGTAGGAAATTTAATCTCATCTGGGCTCGGGCTTTTTCACTTGGTGTGTTGGTTGGGTCTGTGGAGTATGGCTTAAGGGGTATGTACATCCCCAAACTATGCAAAGTTATGTAAAGGTACTTTTTCCTGGAGAGATCATCTAGAACATTCTTCTGGTTTTTATGGTTGTCTATGATAGCCAAAAAATTAAATAACCACTAATGGAGCCAAACCCCCATGTTTTACAGGTGGATACCGTCACCTAGTTGGCTCTTTGCCTTACTGTAAAACGTTGGCCAAACATCTCTGAACCCGTTTCCTCATCTGTAAAATCCCACAGAGTTGATGTAAAGATGAAAGATTATTTTTATATGTATGTAATCTCCACACCATGAATGGCAGCTATTGTTATATGAAGCCTTAGAGACCATAGACATTCCAGGGGCTGCTTGTCCCTGGGGGGGATGAGGGCTCTGGGGTCTTGTCTTTTCTCCTTGTGGCTGTGTGCTCCGTGGAGGTGGGCTTGGGGCCGCCATGTCTTCTTGTGAAGTCATCACTGTGGTGAGCGTGTAGTACTGGTAATTGTATCCCTCAGGTGTGGTGAGGCAAAAACTAAGGGAACAGAGGCGGAAAGCAAAATGCACATTCTGTAACATAGCTGATGAGATTGCTCTGCCCGCTAATGGGCATGGGTGTAATTGGATGTAAAGTCTCTAATGGCTTGTAGTTCCCATTCTAGAAATGTTGATCTGTTTCCTGGCCTTGAACCCCAGACACCTTGGGGGAGCTTGTCTCGTTCCCGGATTTGGTCCTAGAGCAGCCCTGGGATGGAAGTCGCTCTCTGGTTAAAGGGGCATCTAGGGATGACTCAGGCAGCCAGCTGCTCGGTTTTAATCTCATCCCAGGCCGGGCTCGGTGGCTCACGCCTGTAATCCTAGCACTCTGGGAGGCCGAGGTGGGTGGATCGTTTGAGCTCAGGAGTTTGAAACCAGCCTAAGCAAGAGCGAGACCCTGTCTCTACTAAAAATAGAAAGAGATTAGCTGGACAGCTAAAAATATATAGAAAAAATTAGCCGGGCATGGTGGCGCATGCCTGTAGTCCCAGCTACTCGGGAGGCTGAGGCAGAAGGATCGCTTAAGCTCAGGAGTTTGAGGTTGCTGTGAGCTAGGCTGACGCCATGGCACTCACTCTAGCCTGGGCAACAGAGTGAGACTCTGTCTCAAAAAAAAAAAAAATAATAATAATAATAATCTCATCCCATACTAGATTCTGAAGGAGGAAACTCCTTTAAGCTGTAAGCTTTACCTTCTCCAAGAAGCCCTAGCTGTCAGCAGCCCCCAGAAAATGGACTCTTTTTCTCATAGAGAGCTGTGTTTCCTGTAGTGCTGAGTAATTTATATCACAATGGGTTGTTTTCACATGTTTATTTTTGTCTTGCTAAGTTGTGAGTTGGCAGGTACCAAGCTTTATTCATCTTTCTTAAATGTGGATCTCATCATGTCTCTTTAAAGCCCTCTGGCTGCCTTCTGGTACCTGGGTGAAGTCCTTCAGCCTCAGGCCCCTGCCTGCCTTTCCGGCCTCCCCTGCTCTGGCCACCCCAAGCACCTTGAATTCCCCCACAGCATCATTCTGTTTCCTTCGTGTCCTTGCCCCAAACTGATGGGTTTATGAGTCTTACTGTCTTATTCAAGTCTTGCTCCTTGAGGGCAGGGGGTCTGTTTTATGAACCTTTGTGTTCATTAGTGCTTGCTGCATCATGGGCTTTTAGCATGATTGGATTTTATTCTTTAGTATCCAGAAACAGTCTTGACCCATAATGGGTACTTAGGAAATACAGAATGAATGAATATTAGTGAAGGTTGATGTATTCTCTACTCTGCGCCTATAATTTAAAGGGATTGAAAGCACTAGCATAAAAAAAATGTGCGGTGGATTAGTGTCTACCCTTTACCTTCTCACCTGCCTTCCACGGGTACTCCTGCGTTCGCAGTAGGCATTTCCCAGGTAGGTAATTGGGGTTGTATTGAGTTATTCACACAGACTTTGAGCTGTCATTGAAAGGACAGGATCATTAATGTGAGGCAGCATCAAAGAGGATGAGGTGATCACAGACAAGGTTTTCGTCTTTTAATAGCCAACCCATACCTTGATCTAAGAACTCCATTGCTAGGTGCCTGTGCCAGACAACCAGACTGGATACATCCTGGGGTGCCATCCACAAGGACTGGCCGTTCCTGAACAGTCAAGGTCCGAGCGGACGCCCTAGGAGAGTTTTCAGTGAGGTTTTGAAAGT
>CM052437.1:5012823-5138820 GCA_028533085.1 Varecia variegata
GGATGAGGTGATCACAGACAAGGTTTTCGTCTTTTAATAGCCAACCCATACCTTGATCTAAGAACTCCATTGCTAGGTGCCTGTGCCAGACAACCAGACTGGATACATCCTGGGGTGCCATCCACAAGGACTGGCCGTTCCTGAACAGTCAAGGTCCGAGCGGACGCCCTAGGAGAGTTTTCAGTGAGGTTTTGAAAGTGGCAGTGGCATGGGGTGTTGGAGAAGGTGGAGGAAGTGGCAGGGGGTGAAGCTCCATGAGACCAACCTGCGCAGCTTGAGCAGGAGCTCAGGGGGCTCCAGGTAGGAAGGGCATTCTCATTGAGTCCTTTCTGGTTGTCAGAGACGACATAGGCACTGGGCTCCAAAGGCTTGTCTCCCTCAGGTCATCTTGTTCAGGAGAAGCTTTGGTAGAGAAAGACAGATATTTTTGATAGGCATAGGCATAGGCACAGAGAACTAAAATCATCTAGCAATTAGAGCTGATACTTCACATTTCTTTTTTAAATTTCATTTGTTCTTTATATTGTTCTCTTACTCTAAAGATAACATAAGCTTCATTTAGAAAATTCAGAAAAGCATTGCAAAATCTTGATCTGGGCCAGATCTCACTGTCCATGTAACCAGGAGAGGCTCAGTTGAGCGCGTGGTCTGAGCCCACCAGTGGCTTTGAACGAAGCTCTGCCTTCTACAGCTGCATGACCCGAGGCTAGTTCACACTCCCACAGTCTGTTTCCTCCTCTATAAAATACACACCTCAAAGAAGAATAAAATGACATCAGCTGGTGCCTGAGAGGGGCGGCTGAGGCAGGATAATTGCTTGAGTCCAGGAGTTCAAGGTTGCAGTGAGCTATGATTGCACTATTGCTTTCCAGCCTGGGTGACAGAGCAAGACTCTGTCTCTTTAAAAAGAAGGAAGAAAGGGAGGAAGGGAGGAAGGGAGGGAGGGAGGGAGGGAGGGAGGGGAAAGGAAGGAAAAGAAGAAAAGGAAGGAAGGGAGGGAAAGAAGAACGTCTAGAAAGCTCTTGGCTTAGTACCTAGCATATAGGCTATAGTTTATTAAGTGCTTGCTATTTTTACCACCACTGTTAGCGTTTTGATGCATTTTCTTTTCAGCCTCTTTCTCTACATTTTACAAAATTGAGAATAAATGTCCAATTTTGTGTCCTGCCTTTTTTTTAACTTGGCATTCTGTTCTCACCATATTCCTATATTATGATTTTTAAAAGCTGGCATAATATTCCATTTTGTAGATAATAACTATTATTTAACTATTTCCATACTGTTTGAGCTTTATACCTTTTCTGTTTCTACTCTATAAATTGTTCTGTACACACCTTTGAACACCTTGATTATTTCCTCAGGTTAGATTTCTGGAAGTGGGATTATGTGGTGGCAAAATGTTTTTAAGAGTTTTTGTTTTCCTTTCCTTTTTTTCCTTTTTATTCTTTTTGCTGCTCCATGGGTTGAATGTTTTTAAGAGTTTTGATACAGATTACCAAATTGTGAATGGAAAGATTTTTTTCAGTCAATTATTTGGGATGACTCTAGAAGTAAAGTTCTTAAAATGGTTCTCTCTTATGGGATGTCCATAGGATAGAGACCCTGTTAATAAATGGGAATTATCTTTGACTTTAAGAAATTGCTTTCCCATGAGATCATGTGCCCAAGTCACACCTGAAACAGGTGGTGCACAGGGCTGACAGCCCGAGGAAATGGTCTACTTTACATTGAGTTATGCAGAATATCCTACCCTTTATATTGTGGTGCATATTTAAATATTAATTATCATGTCATCCAGGGAGTGTCTTTTCAAAACTGCTACCATGGAGAATGTATGGCTCTCCTTAAATGCTCCCTTTGCTGAGCTGTGTGGATGGCTAGAATGTTTGGCATCACCAGGTGATTTTTCCTTAGCCTGACCCCAAGTGGAGTAGGGCTTGGAGGGTCCTCGGTGGGTGAGCACTGAGGCTGGGGCTGGGCAGCCATCAGGCTGGTGCATGTCCCCCTTTTCTCTCTCACTGGTTACGGACCTTGGTGTTTGGGTTCACGGTATGTGTGCTTGAGTAGAAGGCTATGGCATTTGTCTTAGCCTAGAGTCAACAATAGTGACACTGTCATGAGCAAATGAGGAAACGGTTCCCAGTGTGGGAGGAAGAGCATTGAACTGAGTCAGGAAACCTGAGTTCTTGTTCCAGCTCTGCTGCAAACCCGCTGTGTGACCTTGAGTAGGTCAACACCCTCTCTGAGCCTTGGTTTCCATGTCTGTGGAGAGAGGACCCCCCCTTTCAGGATCCTTTGGAATGAAAGGACCCAGCAGAGGGCTTGGATGGCCCTGAGAAGGTGGGGACAGTGGGATCTGTGCTGCCCTGTGACGGCTTGAGAGTTGAGAGCTGGATGCAGGCAGGGCCTTGGAAACAGAAAGTGTTAACAGCCTGAACACATGGGACTGCCTGGTGTTCCCTGGGGCTGATGCCTTCCCGTTTCTATTCTCTGTTGCTTCTCTACTTGGCAGTTCTTGCCGACCTTGGAGCCCCAGCTCAATGTCCCCTCAGCACCCAGCACGGTGCCTGGTGCATTGCAAGTGATCAGTGTGTGGAGTGATAAATCTTTCTCCAGGCATTCATCCCAGCTACCACTAGCATATGTGTCCTCATATCCCACCCCAGCATACTGTCACACCCCCATTGCAGGGCTAGAAATAGCACGTGAAATGTTTGAGATGAACGTTCGGTGGTAGAAGGGGAATTGGCTGTGGGACCCCCTTGTCCTCTGGCAGTGCTGTGTCCGTGGCTTGCTTCCTCGCTGTGCTGTGGGCCACACAGACCTGTCAGAGCTGTATCTGCATGTCTGGCCCATTGAGGAGGAGCAGAGGGGCTGCTTTTCTCCTTTTTGGATCCAGCAATTTTTGCTTAAACCATATGCACTAGGCCTTCTCCTTGATACTAGTTTTTTAAATAACAGAATCAAGTAAATTAAAAAGCACACAACAAAGGCTAATCCTTGCCTCTAAACTCAGCGTGTGCACTTGCTTGCTGGCTTCATGATATATTTTTCTGCAAGAGCCTCTCAATTCATCCCTTTGCGTGGATTGGTGATTTGTGCAGTGAGGTGTAGGAAATAGGAGGCTGCTGGCTTAGCATGGAGGGGAAACGAGGTCTTGTCCTGATATGGTCTCTGTGATTCAGACTCTCCAAAGTCCCTTGCAGGTCAGTGATTCTTGGATTTGGATCGTTAATAAGAATTAGAATTTAAGTTATATTTGAACAATTCGGGGTAAGAGAATAAGTTCTTTTTAGAAAAACAGCTTTCACAATTCTGTAAATAAAAACTGATAGACCCAGTTTGGGATCTTTCCAGAAACGTTATTCCCAAGCTATTTATTTTAGGTTCCTATTTTAAGGTTGTTTTTGGCAAAAGAAAACTAAAGGCACTCAACTGCTCTCGGTTCTCTAGTAGGAAAATCTCCAACTTTGGGCGATCTGGAGCAGAAGGTCAGTCAGTTACTGTGTATTAACGGAGGGTCTGCCGTTTTTACGGTGGGCACTGGGCTTGGTGTTGTAGGAGGACACAGAGACAGGGCTTATGGGCTTTAGCAAGAAGCTTCACGTTCATCTGCAGGATGAAAAATATGTCTAAAAACCTTCAGCTAGACCAGCGTGAAGAGGTTCCCCTGACCTAAGCTGGGACATCAGAAAGTAATGATTGCAGTGGATCAGAGCACTTTAAATATTACGCCATGACACGATGAAGATGATGACGACAAGCCGAAAACCTCATTGATCACCTTGGGATTGCTGGGGATCAAACATCAGTTTGAAGATTTATAAGGGAAAGAATTTTTTAAAAAAGAAAAAACCGTAACCTCCACCGGGTAGTCAGTTGAGGAGCCCAGAAGGAGGGATTCTTGGGAGTTCTTTCATATTTCTTGCACTAGAACAGGAAGCCTTGGTTTTCTGTTTCTTCTCCATGCCAGGTTGGCTGACTACCCGTGGGAGAAGGCAGGTTTCTCTTCTGCAGGTTACCTGGGCCAGGAGGCAGTCTGCCTGGTGTAGACAGTGGATTTGGCTCCTGGCTCCACCTCTTGCCAACTGTGTGATCTGGGGCAAAGGCCACTCAATCCCTGAGAAAGTAGGGCTCGTGGTAGCGCCACCTCTTAGCATTATCAAGTTAGACGGGATAAAAGATGAAAAGTCATATGCTAAGTCCCTTCTCCTGGTTATTCATTCAGAGCAGCATGGAGGGTCCGGTCACCAGTTTGAGGGGCACCGGAAGGTTTCCGTGGATTCTCTGGCTTCTCTCCTGCTCTTCTTTTGCAGTCACACAGCCCAGCACCTTGAAGGATGTGACCAGGGCCCTGCTTCCCTCGTTGGCATCACCCGAGTGAGAGAGGAAGCGGGAGCATGGAGGTTGTCTCCCTGTTTTTGTTACCAGGGGCGTGTGCTCAGCGCCAGACGCCTGCTTGTGGCCATCACCTCCCTTCTCAGACCCACTGGACCTGCCTGTGTCTTGACCACAAGTTTTGACATAGTGAAAAAATAGTGTGTGGTTTGAAAGGACCTACCCTTCACTGTTAACCACATGTTCTAGAATGATAAATAAGTAAAATATAAGGAATTGTTGCTCCATCTGTGAAATGGAACTTTAAAAATCTAAAAATTGGGTGCTTTTGGTTTTGGCAAGGCAAACTTATTTTTAGCTGTGAAACAGACATCAGTGTAGCAGAGCAAAAGAAGAAAGGACTTTGGAATCACACAGATTTGGGTTTGAATCCCAGCTCTGCCACTTCCTGGCTGTTTTCGAGGACAAGTTACTTGATCTCTTTAAGCCACAATTTCCTATTAGCATTATAAGAAATAGTACATGTCTTACGAAGTTTAGAAAAAATACGTATAAAGTTGTGCTCCATATGAATGACACGGTTGCTGATGTTACTGTTGTTAGTGTTATTGGTTATGCACTGAGTGTGGCTGAACTGAGTATCTTTACCTTATGCGTTGACTCTTACCGAAACCTCGTGAGCATCTCATAGAGGGTCTTCATCCTTTACGTAGCTGATGTGGCAGGCCCGGTGTGACTGGGACTTACTGCGGTCATACAGACGTTTACTGGCGGACACAGGACTGGGGCCCACGTCTCCTGAGGGTTCTTCTCACCATGCCACACACTCTTCAGGAGCTCTGTGTGTGTATATGTGCATGCATGCACATGTGTTTGAGTTTCTGTCTTAATTTATTTGCTGACTATGGGCTCAGAAATGCATTTAATTTATCTCTAGGACTCTCAGGCCTTTTTCTAGAATGTGGGGGGAAAAGGAGAAGGACTCAAACAGTAAATTAATTTTCTCTTGTGTTTGCTGGATCCACACTAGAACCCTGTAGGTGGGAGAGCAGACCATCCATGGAGCACGGGGATTGGCTCAGGACAGGAGTGTTCCCTTCTTTTGCCTGTTTGTCAGGCCCAGCACTGGTGTTGGGTGACAGTGGTTTTACTTGCCTGAGGAAGAACTTGGGGCCTACGGAGGGACTTTCAGGATCTGTTCCTTGGTGAAGGTGCTCATCGCTAAGGCCATCTCTTTCTGGTGGAGTTAAAAACCAAGTTTGTGCCATGCATCTGCCTGCCCTGCTATGCCTATAAGTGGTTGTGTTTTTTAATTGAACTGATGAAAACATAGAAATTAGGTATCCATGCAAACAGAAGTTGTTTTGTTATAGATTGGCTGATTTCATTTGAAAATGCCTGACCCAGTAGTGAGGGAATTACACTGGACCACATTAATTTACCAGGATTCCCTGTGTCCCCTGTCCCCACCTCTACCTGCATTTCTGAATCAGAGGTCTGAGATGCGCCTCTGGTGTCTGGAGTTCGGTACAGATCCGTGCAGGATTTTGATGTCCAACAGGGATTGAAAACCACTGAGCTGTGACCCAGAGTCCAGATGTTTACTCTTTAAGGTGCTGCTTTGAGGCCTAATGATGGTGAAATGCCATCAGATGTATGACCAGGGTTTGCTTTTTCTGTTCAGACAACATGTACGTTGTACGTGTGGTCTTGTATTTCAAGCACAAAGATGAATACAACCTAGTCCATATCCTCTGAGGGCTTCCAGTCAATGGGGACCAGATAGTTTGAATATTACATGCTAAATGCAAGGATAGGAGAGGTGCCAAGCCCAGATCCCCAGGGCTTAGGGCAGTCATGGAAAGCTTCCTGGAGGAAGCATGAGTGTATAGGATGAACAGGATTTGGGGAGGGGAGGGCCCCTGGACAGAGGGTGCATGCATCCTGAGCACAGGCATAGAGCTGGCCTTTGCTGCAAAGACCAGTGCTGTTCCTGTGTTGAAAAGAGAAGTCGCTGTGGTGTGTGCCTGAGGTAGAGGCCTGAGCTTCAGGGTGGAGAGAAACGGGGGTCTCTTGTTGAATTTCTGGAAGTGGGCTGAATGTGTTAACTGGTGACTTCTGCCTCCGTTTTGGCCAAGGTGGAGTCCTCAGAGGTGTGGAAAGGTGGGTGTCGCTGGCAGACTCATCTGGTACGCCGAGGACTGCTTCACATGGACCAGGGCTTCCCCTCTGCTCCCCATGCTTGTTCTTTGGGATCTATCGCCGGCACCGCGGGCTGTTGTCGGGATAGCAAAGCTGTTTTTGTTACGGCTTTTCTCAGATTTTTATTCTGATGTGTTTGATTATATTCAAAACTGAGCAGAACCTGGTGGGGAAGGAGGATGGCATGCCCGAGACACTGACAGAGCCCCTTCTGTGTTGCTGTCACAGCTCACGTGGAGAATGAAGAGCAGTACACTCAGGCTCTGGAGAAGTTTGGTGGCAACTGTGTGTGCAGAGATGACCCGGATTTAGGAAGTGCATTCCTGAAGTTCTCAGTGTTCACCAAGGAGCTGACGGCGCTTTTCAAAAACCTGGTAAGTGTTCATTGTGTGCGTTCAGCTCGGCATGTGAAATGCCCACAGGTACCTCACTTGGGAAGGTAGCTCAGTAGAGGATGCTTATGGTTTGTTTGATAAACTAGGAATAAATTTCATAGCTCCTCTGGTACCTAAAAGAATTGTATTTTCTATACACATTGGTTCAATTTATTATAAAGTTTAAAATTGTAATTTTTAACCCTAACAAGACTTTTTAAATTCCGCTTGGCCTTTGAAATGTAAGACTGTAGGACAAAATGGGTAAATGCACTCATCTGTTTAAGGGCCTCTGACTTCGATTTTTAATAGTCTCTAATCTCTGTAGAATAGTCTCTGTTCCTGGTAATTATAGCAGGCATTTACACTTAAAATATTTAATAAATATGTCTCAGACCTGTCTTACAAAGCAAGGTAACCTATAATCAAAGCACAGAAATTTCCATGAGTATTTAAAGGTCTTTTATGCTCCCAAATGTAGAGCCTAAAAAAAAGCAGGACTAAAAGAAACGTCTGGCTTTCTAAGCAAGTAGAAATATTGCCTGTGGTTGGTGCTTGGTAATGTTGGGAGAATCGAGTCTTTCTTGTTGCTTGGCAGCTCTGTGCAGTCGTGACGGGCGCAGAATTCTGAAGAAGTGGGCAGCCTAGGAGGGCTGTTGGGACCCTGCCTGGGTGGGGTGGACCCTGGGGGTCACCCCAGCGCCTCCTTCCCGTTTTTCTTCCCCTGCTTCTCCTGAAGGTCGTGGAAGACCAGGTCAAGAACCCAGTACTGTGTTCTGTGTAGGTCGCAAACAACAGCATCTTTTTCATTTCTCCTGTCAGGAAGCTCATAACAAGTGAAAAAATAGCTCATTCTCGAAATGGCGATGATGGTGGGTTTGTAAGTGTGGCCGTAGAAGGGCAGAAGCGAGAGAGCAGAACGTGTGGGTTCACAGGAAATGGAAAGAGCAGGCTCATTAAGGCTCTTGGTCCCTCCCCTCGTCTTCACTTGTAAATATTTCTGTTGTAAATAGTAAAAATAAAAAGCTGTTGCTCTCCTGAAGTTTTTTTGCTCAGAGGAATTTGAAATCTCTTGGGACTTTGGTCAAGTTCATCGCCCTTTGTCACTGCCCCAAACAGCGTGGTGGCTGCACGCAGAGCCCTGGAGCCGATCCCTGGGTGCCGGCAGGCGTGCACGATGGGCTCTCACCACCAAGTCAGAAAAGATGGGACTTGTTTTTTAAACTGAAGAAACTGCGTGGTTCCAGGGTAAAGACTATAGAGGCTGACATGGTGGGAGCTCCTCGTGAACAAGTCAATTGGCTGCCTGGTCTCCCAACCCCTCGGGGGATAAGCCTAGCACCTTACTCCTCAATAGAAAGGAGCAGCCTCCAGAGTGGAAGAGGCGGAAATGAGCAGGAAAAAGAGCTTGGAGGAAACAGACAATGCAAAGAGCAGAAGAAAACTTTAAAGAAACTGCATTTAATTTCTCAGAGAAAGTAGAAGACATCAGATCTATCAGGGAAGAGCAGGACGCAGCTTGTTAATAAAGGAGGCCACGGGAGACAATTATGTAAGAAAATACAAAATTAAAAATCCAACGAGAAGGGTTGGGGTAGAGGAAATGGCTCAAAAACAGATCAAAAAGACAAAAAAAAAAAAAGATTAAAAAGTGGGAAATAGATAAAAGACGAGGTTTAATCCTTAAGGTCCAACATCCAGCTGAAAAGCATTCAGAAATAGAATAGAAAGAGAGGAGAACATCACTGCATCATCAGTGCAGCAACAGAAAAGACAACTTCTGCAACAGAAGGATGGAGTCTCCAGACTGAGGGGCTTGCAAGTGCCCAGGGCATCTCAGTGTGAAATCGCAAAAGACCTTAAGAGCTTCCAGAAACCACACAGAGGAGTCAGAATCACAATGATGTTGAACTTCTCAACAGCAACACTGGAGACTTCAAGGCATGGAGCAATGCCATTAAAATCCTGAGGAAAATAACTCAACCTGGAATTAGACCCAGCCAGCTGAACATGAGAGTAGAGTTAAAGATATTTTCAGACATGTAAGGCTCAAAAAGTTTAGCTCCCACGTGTCAGTTCTCTGAAACTCCCAAAGGGTGTGATCGAGCGAAATGAAGAGTAAAGCCAAGAAAGAGGAAACAGAGTCAGGAAACAGGATCCAACACAGGCGGGCAGACTGTGGGAGGGGATCCCAAGAGGATGGCAGAGGGAAGTCCCCAGGGCCGCCGGGCAGGTGACCTAGAAAGCGGCAGGCCCAAGGTGGCTGTGGGGTAGGAGGCAGGTGGGAGGAGGCCTGGGTTCTGCCCCTCGCCCCCCAGGCAGCTAGCTCCTTTGTTCAGCTGATCTCTAGACCAAGATTTTCTCCCAGCTGTAAAATGGAGATAATAATGCCATACCTGATTTTGTGGATAGAATATAGCCAACTGGTTGCTCTTACACATTTTAGCTTATTTAATTCTTACAGCAATCCCATAAGGTGAATCGGTGTTATCCCCACTTTATAGATTAGATAACTGAGGCCCTGGGTGGTTTAAAGAGCTGATACCTCCCTTGGGAGGCACGGAATCCTTGACTGTTTGCGGATGTGTGCCTCCAGGTATACACAGGCCACCTGCAACAGTCCCACTGTGGAATCCAGATGAAACTAGTTTGTACTCAGTTATCAACACAGGCAGCTACACAGTTAAATAAAAGCAGCCCCTTCCTTTTCTGTTTTTCATGTCTTCCTGCCAAAGCAGAAAGCAGGGCAGGGCCTGGATGTTGTAACTGCTACATTTCATTGCTCACCACCCTGGCCTTGCCATTTGCAGTACTTCAAAATTCACTGCAAGTCCTTGTTGCTATCCAGCTTTCCACAGCGAGTAAAGACATCAGCGGCTGTGGTCTGATGAGCACTGTGGCGTGACCGGTGCAGGCTAGGTGTGAAGGAGAGTCTGCCTTGTTTGTTCCTCAGGACAGCTGTGCAGGGTAGTTGATGTTACCTTCATCGTAAGGTAGAGCTCACACACACGTGAAGTCACTTACTGGGCCCTTAACTAGTGAGAGATGGAGTTGGGATTTACATCCAGAACTTAAAACTCCAAACCCACATTGTTCCCATTGTGACTTTTACAGGGACCAAGGCTCTTGTTAACTCCTGGTGGGGGTGGGCTGGTGTTGGACAGAAGGGAAAAGTGTAGTGTAAAGAGAAATGCAAGATCAGACCGTGCCACCGAGTACCACAAGGGAGCCTGATGACCTCAGTTTCCTCATCGTAAAACAAGGATGGTGAGACCTGCTTTTCTCCTGGGACAGCATCAAGGTGACAGGAGTGAGTGGAAAGGGTTTTTGTAAATTAAAAATGCAACACAGGTGATGTTTTAGTGTTGTGATACGTGAACTTATTTGATGGTACTGTAAGTACATGTTCGTTACTTTAGTTTCAGCTTTCACTTTATGGAGTCTGCATTATTGATCCTATTTCTTGGAAAGGATCAAAGAGAGAGAAAATCTCTTATTTTAGCCAAAATTAGCATTTACCAGGCCTGATTTTTCCAGGCAAGTGCCAGTGTGGAAGCTGCGCGACCATAGGAACGCCATGTGGCAGCTCCTCAGAAGCTGGGCTGAGTGTGAGCTGATTATGGGAGAATTCTCCTTTTCTGGAATTTTGTATACCATCTTCCTTCCTATTTTTGGTCACATCTGTCCTATCTCATATTTTCCAAGCCTTGCTTTTGCTTTCCCTCAGGACATTTAAAAAACATCTCAGTTCTGTATGGCTAAGCATCTCAATGCTACCTCCTGTCCAGAAAGAATAACAATGACCACCTACCTGCTTTGTGGCATGAAGGAATGTTTATAAAGCAGTTGGAACATCTCCAGAGAAAGGCCAACTTCATATAAAGTGAGATTTTCTTACCAATGGATGAGAATCTCACCTTCAGAAAATCTGTGAATTTTCTCTGCAGTTATGTGTAGGATAAATGGAAAAACAAGGCAGCTCCAGAAATATGTGTGAAATCAAGGTGGTCGTAAAGTGAGCCCAGTTGCTGGGATTCTTTTCCTCTTCCTGAGTGGATGTGAGGATTCTGGAAAGACTTTCCCAGGGCTGCCTCTTTGCTGAGAAGTGGCTTTCTGATGAAAGGCCGCATGGCAGGACAGATTTCCAGAAGGCTAATGACAAATGTGTAGTCTCTGTCTTTGCTATCAGAGAAGTGGCAGCAGAAGATGTTTACAGTGCACAGAACTCACTCTGTGTGAAGACCAGTGTCAGCTGAAAGCAGGGGCTGGTGGATGCTGAGGCAGGGATGGGGTTGCACTGTGAGATCCTGTGACCTTGGGCTGAGGAATTTCACTGCACCCACATTGAAAGAGGAACCTGAAAGTTCCACTCAACAGCATGCAAATAAGTCATCACCTTTTTAATGCAAATGACATGAGTTGGTAGACATTATAGCCATATAGTAAAGGGAGCTAGTCAGGTTCTGTTGGGATGAGTGGCAGCTTGTGGCTTTGTATGTGCTGTGCCTGGCACAGAGGCATCTTTTCCTGCCTGCATTGGTAACATTACGGCAGTGCTCTTTGCCCAGTGCTGTCGGGCTTGGGTTAAATATGATCTGATTCTCCAAATTAGCAAAGCTTGTCTCATCACTTCATACAGAGACTTACTACCAGAGGTCCTCACCCTCAGTGCTTCTGTAGACTTTCCTTTAATTTCTTCTATTGAAAATGTCATATATTTTCAAGTGTTTTACATTCTTCCTTATGAAGCAGAGGTGATGATCATAACTTCATCTTTTTGGGAAGAAGATTTAAGTCACTCTTTTGGGCATAAAGAACTATGCTAAAATCCAGAGATACCCTCAGTGGCTTATGGCATATAGGACTGTCTACCCTTAGATTTCAGAATATTTGACTTCCATTTCCAAAATTTGCATCTAATATTCTAATTCTTTTCCTGTTAGTTGCCCTTTTCACTGCTATCAGTGCTTGCCTCTGATGTCTCTTGTTCTACCATGCTGTGAACTGAAAAAGGAGATGACATGGCTTGTTAGACTTGTATGCAGATTAGGAGTCCATAGGCTGTGAGTGAGGAATTTCAAATGAGGGCTTGAGGGCTGGGGCTTCTCTGGCAGGGAGTGTACAAGGATGGACCTACTGACAGTCACTTTGGGCACCTGGAAACCTCTGCCACTTAGGCTTACGTATGGCCTCATTTACAGTTGGAAATTTCTGTCTTAAGATTCAAAAGACTTCAAGACTATGCTACTTTCTGTACTCACAAATCTCTAACCAAAAATAAAAGCACATTCTTAGTTTGATCAAGACAATGAAGAATAATAAGGCTGATGTTAGAGATCCATGTTTTGGTTGTAGCACAGCCCTGTAATTAGTATGTTTAAATTGTACTTTGATACTGTTTCTTTTGGGAGTGGGCCATGGTACCTCATTATAACCCCCATGGTACATTGACTTCTAGTGGTCAGAGAAAATGGGGAGAGCCATGGTGGGAGAGGACAGGGTAGCAAGGCTTTGGATGTGGGGAGGAAGAGCTTGCAGAGTAACGACTGACTGGGTGCCTGCTGGGGACTTTCCCTGCTCTGGTGCTGCATGGGGCAGTGAGCTCTGATAACTCCTGTCTGGGTGGGAGACACGCAGATACTTGCAGCACGTGTCGTGATGGCCACTGACAGCCCATGCAGCTCTGCGGGTGCAGCCTCGGAAGCATGCAGCAGTGACTCCAGTGCTGGGCCTTGGATCCTTGGATCCCTGGAAGGTGTAGGGGGGGCAGGGGAGTTCCATGGGCTCTTATTCATGTCCTTGAGTCCATCTGCACACAAGCATGAGGACAAGGTTTAGAAACAAATGTCTTCACAACTTCCCAAATGTGTCTAGGACATGCTGTTTCTGTTTGAAAGTATTAATGAACTCAAATGGATTTTGTCATTGTGTTTTCTCAATTGCTTGGATATTAAGAGGACAAACTGCCATGATGTAGGTGATCTCAAACTTTTAAAAAATTCAAGAGATAGTGTGTGGAGAGGCTCGAGTAGAGGGTGTGAGTGAAAGAGCCGGTGGGCTGCATCCCAGCAGAGATGCAGAAGCCCAGCCTTGGTGGCTTCAGTGACGCAAGGCCACAGGGACTAGGGCCTGAGTTTGTGTAAGGGCAGAAGATAAGCTGCAGGTGAAGGAGTAAAGACAGCAGGTGTTCACTATTCTAAGGAAAGGTTGATAATGGAAGAAGAAAGCTAGGAGGGAAGGGGTTTCTAGGGTGAGAGAGGCTTGAACCTGAGTCGAGGCCCCAGGGAAGGAGCAGGTAGTTGGTAGAGGCCGATGGTGCAGAAGAGAGGGACTGTGTGTCCCCTGTCACCTCCTGTGGGTGATGGGCTCAGCCAGGAGTCAACCCCCTGCCTCTCTTAAGCATAGTCATCAGTGAGTTTATGTGGATGAATCCAACCATGCTTGTTTGTGTGCATTCCCCCTGCCTTGAGCATTTTCAGCTGTTTATTAATCATTCCTTAAAATCTAAAACCTAGCAAACCACATCAATACCTGTATATTCCAGGTTCTAGTTTACAAAGCACTTGACACAGTTTGTTTCCTTTACACCCCCAGAGGACCTGGCCTCGCACTTACAGAGCACCATTGGAATTGCCTGGGGCTTCTTGGAAATTCAGACTCCTCTAGGCCTGCTGAACCACACTCTTCAGTTGCGTAAGAGCCCCAGGTGATGAGCTTGAGAAGCATTGCTGTAGAGCAAAGGTTCTCAAAGTGCGGTCCCTGGACCAGCAATGCCTGGAACTTATTCGAAATACAAAATCAGCCTCAACATCCTAATTACAGAATTGCGGTTCACCAACTTCAGTGCATGAGTATCACTTGTATGATGTTAGACCATACCTTGTTGGGCTCCACACCCAGAGTTTCTGATTCCACAGGTATGGGGTAGGGCCCAAGATTCTGCATTTTTAGTACATTCCCTGGTAGCACTGACCCTGGAGCCTGGGCTGGTGCTTCTGACTCTTACTCTTGGGGAGACTGGGACTTAGGTTGCCCAAGGTCTCACTGAGGGCAGAGCAAATACTTTCTTGGTCTCTTGGAGGTAATAAATTTGAAAAGGTGCTTTCATTTTTGGTTGATGGCTTCACTAAATACTTTAACGTCACACGGGGTTTAGAAACGTGTGTTGCCTGACCCCTGGATTCTCTTGTGCTGCCCCCTGCCTCCTGGAACCAGTCTTCAGCAGGTGTCAGCGCAGTCATAGGTAGGCCTGCTGATGTGCCCGAGCTCGTCATTTACTCTAGTGGAGAAAGGAAAGAGGACTCTAACCTGAAAGATGAGAGCAGTTGACTGCCAGAGAAGCAGCATTAAGAGCAGAAACCAGGTCAGCGATTTCTCTCCTCATTCTGGTGTGAAAGTTACCAGTGTGCTTTGGCAGCTGGTTGGTTTTGATCTTTCAATTTGTGTTAAACACTCAAGATCAACGTGGGCTTCTCCCTTCTTTTTAATTAAACAAACTCTCAGAGCAGCTATGCTGCCAAAGAGACAGGACTGGGTGCATCTGTTCAGGAGGGCGCTCTGTGAGAGTGCTTAGGCGGGACAGTGCGTGTGCGCATGCGCCAGCGGTAGACTTTACAGCAATACTGTCTATAGCCCAGGGGAAGCCTCTTTACTTAAAACAAAAATGAAAGTCACCTGGACGGTGTTCCTTTTTTAAGTTCCCTCGTATATATGTGATGGGCTGCTTTGTGTAAAAGGAGCTAGAAGGACATTTGATGGAGACAGTAAGTACTTTAGGTGGTGGCATGTGCTCAGTCCCGGCTTCTCCTTGGCTGACCTCAGGTCAGATGTGAGCCATCTTGCCCTGTGAGGGCAGCAGACTCTTTAATAGGGAAATGACAGGAATAGTTTGGCTTCAGAGCTCTCAGCCCAACTCTTCTAACAGTTGTGTGATTTGGAGGCAAAAAGGATAACAAGCCTCTCTTTTTTTTCCTGTACCTGTAAAGTGGGGATAATAGTACCTACTTAGAGTAGTTGAAGGATTAAATGGCTGTGTGCCATTTGGTGGCTTATTCAGGCCAGTTTACCTAGTACCTTCTGCTTCTTCAAAAAATGTTCTGCCTGGGTGCCCATTCTTTCAGGTAAGCAGCCTTTGGAAAGAACAGAGAGAACTCATGTTTGAACCTGCCAGGCATACTCCTGCCTCAGGACGTTTGTGTTAGCACTGCCCTCGGCCAGGAGTGCACTTCTACCAGATTTCCACGTGGCTCTCTGCTTTGCTTCCTTCGTACTCTGCTCAAATGTCACCTTATAAAAGGCCTTCCTGACCACTGTTTGAAAGATTCCCTATCCCACAAGTGATCGTGGCATCTTTATTTGTGATATCTGTAGTAGTCCCAAACTGGAAACTCCTCAAATATCTATCAACAGGTGTATGGGTAAACAAATTGTAGTGTAGCTATATGATGGAATCGTACTTAGCAGTAAAAAAAAAAAAAAAAAAAAATATTTTTTAAAATTAGTTGGGCATGGTGGTGCACACCTGTAAGTCCTAGCTACTTAGGAGGCTGAGGCAGGAGGGTGCTTGAGCCCAGGAGTTTCAGGTTACAGTGAGCTGTGATCGGGCTCCCGTGCCCCAGCCTAGGCGACAGAGCAAGACTCTGTCTCTAAAAAATAAAAAATTAGAAGGGAATGAACTATTGCTACAACAATATGAAAGAATATCAAAGTAATTATGGTCAGTCTCAAAATAATTATGAAAGAAGCCTGATGAAAAGGAGTGTATACCATGTGATTCCATATACTGCATATAAAATTCTAGAAAATATTGCAAAGTATTCTCTGGCGACAGAAGCAGATCAGTGGTTGCTGGGGACAGGAGATTGGGGGGAGGTGAGGAGCTGGGGTTGCAGAAGGGGCACAGGGGAACATCTGGGGTGATGGGATACATTCATTATCTGGATTTTGATGATATACATGGGTATATCCATATGTTGTAATGTACAAAATCATACACTTTAAATGTGTGCAGGTTATGTTAGTTTCATCTCACTAAAGCTGCTTAAAACCTTTTTAAAGCTGATCAATAGAATTTTTTGCATACATAGAAATGGTTTACATCTGCTTTATCTAATGTTAAGTTGTCACTAGCCACATGTGGCTATGGAACACTTGAAATGTGGCTAGTACAACTGAGAAACTCAGTTTTTAGATTTAAGTTTAATCAGTTTAAATGTAAAGAGGCACATGTAGCTAGTGTCTGTCTTTTGGGCCAGCACAGGTTCAAAGCTTTTACATCTCACTTCCCACACATGTCCTGGATCTTGGGCTCCCACTTCCAGAGGTGACTGGAAGCTTTCCACCACTTGAAGGCTATTTCACACATATCCTTGCTAATGCTGAAACCTGCTTAGGATGCCCCTAACTGAAACTGGTGTTGCCTGAGGTCTTTTTGCAACTTCTCACCCTCTGGCAAGGAGTATTTCCTGGCCTGTGCAGAAGGTGGTTTGCCTTTCTTTGAAGCCTTGGCTTCTCCTGTTTAACTCTATGAGTGACCAGCATTTGCTCAAGTTGAAAAAAAACTCAGCAGATCTCAAAATGGTGTCTTTTCTACCTCTTAAGTTTCTGATAAGTTGGGCGTATTCAAATAAGTTATGTGACACATGTGAGTCTTGGGTAAGAGTTATTGGCCAGGTTTTATATAGTAACAAAATGTTCCTTTTAAGGAAAAGCTGATTATACTGAAAGAGAGTTGGATGCTGTTAAGGGTTTTGGAGAAGAGCCCTGAGAATACCTGTTATTTTCTAGATCTATGAGGCTGGAGCTGGGAAGATTCTGCCCAGTGACTACTCAAAAGTAGCTGTGACGGGAGAATCCTGTCCAGGGTTAGGCTTCCGGTTGGATCCCTTTGGGCACGATCATTTGGCAAAGCAGAATTACTCACTGCCTGAGTAAAAGAGAAGGCAGCCACAGCTCCCTGGGGTGGGGCTGGGGCTGGATCAGTAGCAGCCCGTGACCAGTGACCAGAGAGCCGGCAAGGTGGTGACCTATGAGTGGAAGTGACAGAGCTAGAGGCAAGGAATTTTAAGACGAAAACAAACACAATAATCAGGAAGGACAACATGAAGAGATGGCTGTGTGGCTGGGTCTATTCCCCCCTCCATCTTCTTGTCTGTCTTTGTTTGCTAACCAGCTGTGGCATTAGCATAATGATTTTGTTCTTGATACCTAATAGCCTTGTCTGCTGCCTGCCTCACTGACTGAATCATTTTATTTCTACTTGTGAGATTACAGACCTTTGACTACTTACTCATCTTGTCAGACATGTCCAAGTGAACTCAGGAAGAGTAGACGAGAGACAGAGGAAAAAGGGAGCATTGTTATTTTAAAAGATTGCCTATTTGTTGGTCCATAGTTAATAGCAGTGATTTAAGATTAATAATTTGTATTCAGGTTGTACTTGTGGTTTCAAAAAGCCATTTTACATAATGTGTTTGTTAAAAGTAGGTCAGTATAAGAGAAAGCCCAGTGCTTGCTTGGCACTAAGGAAAAGATTCTGGTTAGGTTACGCAGGGATAATTTAATTCTTCCCATAGATCATAAAAATTTCATTACACATAAATTGAGGCTGGAGCTGCCTGAGCACAAGGGATGTGCAATAATCTTTTGGCTGTGGTTTTCATCTCTCTCGGCCACGGTTGGTTCAGCTGTAGGCCTGAGGCTGCCTGGACACACCCAGGGGAACACGCAGGGCCTGCCCAGCCTTCATGCTGCAGGGCACACCTGGCCTAGCAGAGACCACAGCAGCCGTTTCCTGGAAGTTCTCCCTGAGTCATGAGGCCCATGTGCTGCTCTGGTTATGCCAAGGGCAGATGGGCTAATGTCCAGGAGTATGGAAGCTGTATTAGTAAAACCATGACGGATATTCTATTTATGTTTGTTTAAGAATTTCTTTTAAGAAAACCCGGCTCTATTGAAGTGTATATTACATATGGTGAAAATCAACATTTTGTAGGTGATTTCTAGTAACTTTACTAAGTGGTTTGACCATCACCTTAAAGCAGTTTTAAGACATTTCCTCCTCTGCTAAGGTCCCTTCTATGCTCTTACGGTTAATCCCAGTTCCCCCAGCTCCAGGCAACCACTGATCTAATTTTCTGTCTGTATTGTAATAATTTATTTTCTGATTAGAATAGTAATAGTTTCCTATTTTGGATAATTTGAATAACCCCAAAGAGAGAAACTTGACTTTGAATGAAGCCAGAGCCCCTTGGTTGACCTGGTCCCCAAGCCCCTCTTTCTAGCTGCTGCCTCCCGCATCAGTACCGCGGGCCACCCTCCACGCTGTGCCTTTGCCCAGGCTACCCCCACCCCCATCTCACAAGGCAGATGCCCTCTGTCTTTTGAAGGTTGGTCTTACACCCCCTGCCCAGCATGATTTCCCTTGTGTCCAGGCAAAAGATCATTTTCTCTTCCCTGTAGTTCCATGGTGTTTTCCTCATGGCTCTTAGAATTTTCACTTGGTAGTTGACTTAAATATGGGGTTTATCTCCCCTACTAAACCCAAGGGGAGGGGCTTTCCGGGAACTAAGTTCCTCTCTGCTCCATCTTTGTCTCCTAACTCCTCTGTACCTCCAGCTTCCTCTCCTGCCACTACCTGAGGGCTACATGCACCTCCTTTATAGCATCCATCAGAGTTGTAATTGGCTGTTGGATGTCCCATCCACCGCTAGACAGTGGGTCCTGTCCCCAGCGTCCAGCATGCAAGATCACACTCACTGCTGAAATGAATGAAGAATGAAAGTGAGCCGGCCAAGTGTGTTTGGATATCCGTAGATTGTTCACTCATCTCTACTTGAACATTTTGCCGTAGGTACCAAAGCTTAGTTTACCTCTTCTCACCCTAATATCTGTTATCAGTACCTAAGTTCTTATTTGAATTAAATAACAAATCTCAAAATAGACGCAGTAACCAAATTGTGATGATGTTCTTCCCTGCTGCAGAGAATCTTGTTTTTCCCATTCACTCATGCCAGCATTCATACTTACACACCCCACACCCCCTTCATGAAAAACCTACTAGGATTCTTCATAGAAACAGGATCCTTGACTTGTGATCACCTAATTGTTTTTCCCCCAACTCACCTTATAACTGGATGGTTCTGGTGTCTTCGGCTCAGCCTGCCATGCTGAGCAGCTCTGCTCCTCCTCTCTGTGCTGTTTTGCTGGCTTCTTTCTTGCATGTGCCTTGTCCAAGATGGCACAACATTGGCCCCCAGCCAGGTAGTGTTCAGGACTGAATCAACCGGTGCTGGTGACTCTGAACGTGGCTTTGTGTGATCATGTAGATGAATGGGCAGCATCTCAAAGGTCGGTAACTGGTACAGTTACCCTTCTTCCTAGGCCCAGATTGACTGCTTAAAATCAAAGTCACTGTTTCATCACCCTTCACCAATGAGGAGCCATTGGTATCTGTACAGTGTGAAATACGCTACTGTGGGTGTGTCTTAAGAGTTTTTATTCTTGGTGCTATGTATTAATTCTTCCTCTGAAAGAGCAGGTGTTTCATTTGTCTTTGTAGCCAGCTGTTGCTGTCTGCAAAATAGATACTCAATAAATACACCTGAATGAATGAATTCACTTGTGCATTTGCTGCGTGATGTCTGGTTTAAAGGTGTTAATAGAACTAAGGTTGTACCTGAGACCCCTGTAGATTCTGTCCCTTACGTATTATATGCTCAGAAAAGTCCCACCAATGTTATTCATCTACTCTGGGCCAAGCCCTGTGTGAAGAGTTATGGGGAACATAAAATGTAATTCAAGTGGATGCTGTCCTTTAGAACTTACGGTGTGAGATTGATAAGATGATTACAGGAGAGGGGCTGCCAAGCGACTTAAGAAATGTAGAAAAAGGGGATGTGAGGGCAATCTGGCCGTGACCTCTGCCACCCCATTGATCGCCAGGGTTGATTTGGCTGATCTGGCTGGCTAGGCAGGTGTCTCCTTCCTCCCTCACCGTTCCCTGTGCATCCCTCCCAAAGCTGCGCGCTTGGTTGAAGAGGACGACCTTCCCCAACAGAGGAGGACCGTACTTCGGTCAAGGATATACGAGTAGCTGTGCTCCCCTGCTAGAACCTCCAAACAAGCTCTCAAGAAATATGGAAAAAGGAAAATATTGGAGGAGTCTGGAGAGGGAGGGGCCTCTTTCTGCTGTGGAGATTGGGGTTGCTTAATGGAGAAGATGGCCTTTGAGTAACTCCCGTTGGAGGAGAAGGCTGTGAGCAGTAGGGACAAGGGATGATGTTTCAGTTGGATGGAAGAAATTGAGCACAAGCATAGAGTCAGAGAAGGAGAGAACAGCAAAGTGGCCGAAGATGAAGAGTAGCAAATGAGGATGGCTTGTGGGGGGTCTAAATGCAGGAACAGGAAGTGTAGTCTTTATCAGAGACATGATCCCAGATAAATCCGGCAGGACTGTGAAGGAGGGATTGGGGCAGGCAGAAGGTGGCAGGGAGCAGGGGAAGCCGTTGCCTTAGTCCAGAGAAGGGGCACAAGTCCCAGGGAGGCAGTGGACACAGGAATGGCACGGAGGGATGTTGGTGGAAGGACAGGCCATGATAGAGTCAATTCTCGGTAGCTGGTTGAGTAGGTGCAGCACGACCAGGTCAAGGAGTCCAAGACGACTTCGAGGTGTGGCGGGAGGGAGGGTTTTAGAGGAATTAAGAGCTGCAGGAAGCAGGGCTGGTGTGGCAGGGCTGGCTCAGCACTGGAGGAGGGAAATGTGCACTGAGAGGTGGGGACTGTGGCGACACCTGCACTCCTGACTCCCATTTCTTCCTACCGTGGGTGACAGTGGGAACCCGTGTGTGCTTGTTCTTGTAGATTATTCATCACCCACTGGTCCCCCCATTCTGTAAGACCTCACCTTAAACTGAGCTTTTCAATATTGCAAAGTTGAACTCCTAAGACTAATCCTAGCAAGTCCTAGCTGATTATACTGTACCTTGGAGGAATGCCAGGTACAGGAGAAGTGTTGAGTTGTTTTATCCTAGAGGGAAGTTACCCAAAACAATCTTTTCTCAAATGACAGTCGTGAATCAGTCATGTACTTGGCAGAAGTGGTTCATGCAGGCATTATTACAAACCTTATCAATATTTCTCATGGGAATTTCTGTCTCCATCTAAAAATTTAGTATGCTGAATAGCATATGGAAATCAGATCCCATATTGCCTTTAAAATGGTGCCTATATTTTCTTTTCTTATTTAAGGTAATTATACTAAAAATAAATCTTTTCCTTGCTCAATTATAAGAATGAATATGCAAGGTCTCAGAGTCCTTCCACTCATCTGTCTGCTTTCATAGGCCTATAATCTAGGCGCAGGCAGCCCAGGGTGGCACGGAAGACACAGGGCCACAGCCGTGGTAACTGGCAGTTGCATCGATTTGAGGGAGTGATCTGAGCCCAGGGAGGTTTGAAAGTAGGTCTTGAGCTCATTTTCCACGTGCAGAGGGAATCTTGTCGGGTTTAGTAGCCAAGTCTATAAAGGCCCTTCCTGCCTGAAGCTTTGCATCTTGACTCATGTTGGACCTGCCGGTGCAGCCTTGCTGGCCCTGAGTGGGCCTGTTTGCCAGGAGGCATACGCTCTGCCTGAGTGATCACCGTGGCAGTCCAAGTCACCGGTCTCTTGCTTCAGGGAGAACAAGGGGCACCTGGGCTCTTGCCCTCGTCTTCCTGTTTATCTGCTTTCCCCAGCAACACCCTCTCACATGCACACCTTCTCACACACATGCACACTCTCACCCATGTACCCTCACCCTCTCACACACACACCGTCATTCTCACACATATACCCTCACTCACATCCACACAAGCGAACACCCCCCCCATGTACACACTCACACACACTCACACCCTCATACTCAAGCACACAATCACTCACACACCCTCCCTCCCCCATGACACACACACACTCATTTCTTTCCTCGTTGGCACTCAGCGTTGGCTCATATTGCTTCATAGCAGACAGACGACTCCCCGTGTCCTTGTGTTGGGAGCTTGCCGCAGAGACTGGGGTCTGGGGGCCCAGAGCACAGACCAGCATGGATGGGCTGGGCAGTGCGTGAGAGCTGGGAATGGGTGTCTCCTTTTATTCTAAGCTCCTGAAAGTGGTTCTGTCATTGATCGTTTTGAAATATTTTTCTTTGTTGTAATGACTTGTCTTCTCACAAACTTCATAGCTTAATAATATAAGATTATTATTGTGAAAAATGTACAGACCTAGCCTTTTCATTAGTTATATATTCATTTGTAAGATTAAATCATTACAAAGAATTTAAGGCCACATAAGGCAGTCGTATCTGCACTGGCCAGGTTTTAAGTGGAGGTTAATTATTAATATTACCTGATGTTCTCTCTAACATCCTTGCTGTCCTTCCTTCAGTTGAATAAGAATATTCTCTTTGTTTTTGTTTTTTAGATTCAGAATATGAACAACATAATCTCCTTCCCTTTGGACAGTTTGCTGAAGGGGGACCTGAAAGGAGTGAAAGGGGTATGGCGCGAAACCGTGACATCGGGGCAGGTTTTACATCGTGTGGAGCCACCGTAACCTGGCCTGTTGGGGCAGCGGCCACGCTAGGGCATTCTTACCGGGATGGCATGGCTTTGATTTGCTGTCTTGAGACTACCTTTCTGCAGAACAGTGTGACCCCTGGCCTTTCTGGCCATCCTGTTGGCACGACAGACTCGATGAGGGGAGGAGGGTGGGAAGGGAGAGAAGCCGCTATGTTGGAAACCGTAATCAGTTTTGGTCTCTCCGTTGAGCAGGGAAACCTGCCAGAGAAATTGTTTTTCTAGTTGGTGTGCTGTTGATTTACCACCAGGAAGGGATCCTAGCAAGGATGTAGTTTCCTGATGGGAAAAATCACATTCATAAGGCGCAGGCCAACGTCATTTTTCTGTCCTCCAGAGAATGTTGGCTGTGTAGGACGTGCCTTGCCACTTATAAACAGTGAGGCTGTGAACTGTTTCAGGAGGATGCGAGTGAGTAGCAGTCAGGGCTGGAGGGTGTTTGGGTGTGAGATGCTTGACTTTTGCACATCTTGGCCCTGACAGATGTGCGCTGTGAAAGGGAGATGATTGTGGCTGCTTTCTTGGGAGACTTGAGTTCTTTGATTGGATTGGCACATGATGCCTGGGTCACATCTGGCACAACTGGAAGCCCAGTCTGGCCTGTGTTGGGGACCTCTGCAGAGGCCTCTCAGTGTCTCCTTCACAGAGTGTGCCACAAGAGAGCCATTAGGATCCTGAGGGACATACACAACTGTCCTTTTGTGGGCTCAGAGAACAGGCACCTGAGTTATCCCAAGAAATGGGAGGCAGGGGCATCCTAGGCAGAGAACAGACACAGGCACGTACACGGAAGCAGGAATCCACTAGGCATGTCGGGCCCGTTCACGGAGGACCAGGCTGTGGCTCTCAGGCCTTACCGTAAGGCCACTGAAGAGCCAAGAAATAAAAAGTAAACAAAACAAAAGAAGAGGTTTCTCTCTTCCAAAAGAACCCTGTTGAAGGGAGCATGAATAGGGGGAACAATTTGAGAGACTTTCTGGTGACTCAGTAATTTTTTGAGCCAGGCTTTATCAGAGAGTATGAAGTCCTGAGTTCCAGATCTCTCTGAGTGCTAGTTGGTGACCCCAGGAGAATGTGGGTGACCTTTATGTTCTTATTATTGGGCTCAAAGCATATGTTGAGATTCACATATTAATAAAAGAGTCCCTTTCTTTTAGAGAGATATACTGAAATAATTGCAGATTAAATGTTGTCTTTTAGGATTTAATTTCAGAATAAACCTAGGGCAGAGAGTAAGGTACAGGTGACACAGCGTGGGCCAGGAGTGTTGTAAATGGGCAATGGCCCATTGCATGAGTCTGTGTACTTTTGTGAGCATTTGGTATATTCTAAATAAGTATTTTAAAAAGAAAGGTGAAAAAAAAAAAGGAATTGCCTCCACCAGTCTACTTAAAAGTGTGTACTCTAGGTTCTTTGTTTTTCATGGGCTTACACACATCATTTATTGCAGAAATTTATGCTCCTTTCAGGACTAGTCTAGGGATAAGTTTATCTTGCACAGAAGTTAATAATTAGTCCTGCTTTATTTATTATTATTTTTACAGGATCTGAAAAAACCTTTTGATAAAGCTTGGAAGGACTATGAAACAAAAATGTGAGTGTTCTCATTTTTAAAAATATGGTAACTTGAGATTTCAATTTTAAATTAAGTTTTTATTGCTTAAAGGGATTGTCTAAATAAACCTTAATCCAGGAAAGAATTTACCGAAAACCATGTTGCTGTGGTTTGTTATAACAGATGCTTCTATACTTGGTGTCTACATTCAGTGATCCTTGCTTCTTTGAACAAGTTTTCCCTTGTCCCTTTTTCTATATTGTCATTTGGGTTATAGAGTGTTATTTTCAGGAAAGTTCATTGAGGGAAGTTAAGGCCTATTTCTCTCAGGAAGTGTTTCTTTCCCTTTTTTTTTTTTTTTTTTTTTTAATAATTTTTATTGATTTATTTTTTGAGACAGGGTCTCTCACTCTGTCACCCAGGCAGGGGTGCAGTGGCACAATCATAGCTAACTACAGCCTGGAACTCTTGGGCTCAAGCAATCCTCCTACCTCAGCTGGGACTATAGGTTCACACTACCATGCCTGGCTATTTTTTTTTATTTTTTGTAGAGATGGGGTCTTGCTATGTTGCCCAGGCTGGTATTGAACTGCTGGCCTCAAGCAATCCTCCCACCTTGGCCTCCCAAAGTGCTGGAATTACAGCCGTGATCCACCATGCCCAGCTTATATTTGTTTTTAAACACTTTCTCCATTGTATTACCATTTATGACAGTGATGCAGTTTTCAGACTTCATCTTCCTGGTGATTTGTGAAAACTACGCTCTTAGCTTTGTGTCTGTTTCTCTGAGATACTGGTCCCCCCTCGGTTTTCTAGGAAGAGAAGTTGTTCAGCAGCCATCTCCTTCAGCTTTATTTGCTTGTTTCATCTACCAATAAAGAATCTGAGGAATGGACTAATTGATATTTAGATGCGTACCCCAATTTCTACTAAAGACAGGACTGCCACTGGTTGACTTCAGGCAGTTGTTGTAACATTTCCAATCAGTTTCTCATTCCTAGAGTGGAAAGAGTCAAGCTGGACAGAACTGAGCTAGCAACTGTAGGGAATAATGGTTTCAATTATTTTGAATACTGGAGAAATAGAAAAAAAATTTTAGTGCCTTGTATTTACCTTATAATTGCTGTACCTTAAGCAATATGGAGTTTTCTGAGTGGAAACAGAAACTTTCATATGAAGCTGTCTGGTAAAGTGAGAGGTTAAGAAGAAAGTCATTTCAGTTATAACTACCAGTATTTAAGTAGTTTCTTGTTTGTTTTTTAAACCGGCTTTGGGTATCTCTTCAGTGGTGAAGGATCACAAAGCTCAAACCAATGAACACTAAACCTTTGATACTTACTCAATCCTCGGAAATCTTAAATTTTGTACCTGAAGTTGCCTGGACCCCAAGTTCTGGAATTTCATGGGGAAGCACAGGTGGAGTGTCAGGCTCGAGTGCCTTGGAGATCTGTGCAGCCCGGAGAGGCTCCAGCCTCCTGTCCCTGGCCCATTGGCATCTGTGTACCAGTTGCCAGTTCCGTGAAATAAATGGGAAGGATCAGCATATTCCTCCTTTACAGACAGGAAACCAAGACTCAGTGGTTTGCTGCTCCTCAAACAGTAAGAGAGTGATTGAGCCAGGCCAGGAAATGGGTCTCCTGATGTCCATTCATCTGCACTCTCTGCCTGCTCCGTGCCACAGAGGAAGTGCTTCTGTGCATGACTGGGCCAAGGGCAGAAAAGGGTTTCTGAAGAAGATTGCCTGAGAGTCCTCTGGTTCTGAAAGGAAAAGGTTTGAAAGAAGGAGAATGTCAAATTCTGTAACATCAAGGCACACACAGATAGGTTGGGGACAGAATTACTCATGAACTCCCAGAGTTTAGGAGGAGGGAGCAGTGCCTTTAAAACTTAAAGTAATTCTAGGGTAAATAAGGAAAGTAATTCTTCACCTGTTAGTGTGGGAGATTCATTTGTCTCCAGAGGCCTTGTGATATGTGACAACGAGGCTTAGAGGTCTTTAAAATTCCTGGGCAGTAGTCCCATACCTGATCATTAAGAGAAAGGACCAACTTCTACACTGTGTCCTGCTGCCTTTGCGGTAACTCTGGGGAGCCTTGGAGCTCCTCATGGGCCCTCCAGTCACACATCTTCCTGGATGCATGAATGTGTTCACCAACATCCCTTCTAAGTGGTCTTCTGTTTGCATTCTTACTCTTCCAGATTGTTACGCAGCTACTGTGTGCTCCAGGCTAAAGAAACAGAGAAATTACGCTTCTTGCCTCTTGTTAGACACTCCAGCCCCTTGCCCCCAGTGACAGGAAACTCTCTGGAACCCATGTCATCGTTGTAGCCCATGTCACTGTTGAACAAGTCTTAAAGAACATGCGTGTCTTTTAGTGCCTACCTTGTGAGGCCTTACAGAAAGTGCCTCTTGTCTTCATAGCAGCCCTTTGTATTTTTCTTATTTTGAGTGCTTTCTGTCCATTTTGTTAGTCTCCTTTTCTCCAGAATAAAAATTCACATTATTTCAAGCCCCTCTTAGTGGATGTAATTTTGTGGCTCCTTTTTACCCTGGTTGCTCCGCTTTGGCTGTGCTCCAGCAGGTTAGTTTATGCCCTGAACTGCACACATGACATGTGGGTAATATCGCTCTGACATTAGATAAACGTGGGAAGGGGAATGAAGCTGACAACATGAAAAGGTGGCTTGTTTTCTTCCCCAGTGATGAGCACTGTCATAAGTCAGGGCAGGAGAATGGGCGTGGCTTCACTACATGAGGAGAGGGAGGAGGTGAAGACAGAAGGGGAGAAAGTGGGGGGAGAGGAACGGGCGGTAGGGAAGTTCCCGTGGGGCCAGGCAGGCGAGCTCCCAGTGCTGTTGCTGAAGGAAACCTCCTAGGCGTGTGCAGACTTTCCACCCGCTCTGATCCAGAGCTGGCTCAAAGTAGGTGCTTAGGACGTATTTGTTGAATAAGTAGGGAGAAGGCCACGTTTGACATTTTTGTGATGACACTCATTTCCCTCTGGTTCTGAGATGTGTGCTGAGCGTTGGTCTCAGCAGGGTGAGTATGGGGTGGCCTCAGCTGTCCAGTTCGGAGTACCATGCTGAGAAACATCTTGACGTATCCTTTCTTCTTTCACACGTAGAACAAAGATAGAAAAGGAGAAAAAGGAACATGCCAAGCTCCATGGGATGATTCGTACCGAAATAAGTGGGGCTGAAATTGCCGAAGAGATGGAAAAGGAGAGGCGGTTCTTCCAGCTGCAGATGTGCGAGGTAAGACGCTGGGAAGCAGTAGGCCCTGCGAGCCGAGGCTGGCGAGGTCCACCCCCACCCGCGTGGGGACTCGACCCAGGAGCGAGCCACTGCTTGGAGACCATCCGTCTCTGACGCGTATCAGTGGCTTCAGAGAGAACACCAAATGTATTATCGGACTCCGTTTGTCCCTGCGCTGACATTTTCTTTACTAGGGTAGTCTTAGTCTCCTGCAGGGTGGAATTAGGTTACTCTAACACCAACCTTTTATTAAAAGTGGAGAACAATTTAAAGAATGTTCTTTCTGTCCTCACACATATAGTCTCTCAAACTTACTTCCCCTCCCTGGCACTTGGCTAACATACTCCTTGCTGTTTTTTAAATGAGGGGTCTAGGTTCCCCTTGGACCAATGGAGTCAGTGACCAGCTTAAGGTTGGGGATGAGAATTCAGCTGGAAAATAATCCAGCTTGAGAGGTGACAGTTCACGTCGTCCTCTGTGTCAATGTGTGATGTGTTCTGGGAAGCCGCATCACCTGTCTGGAGCACTTCCTCCCAGACTGCACCTGCTGAGTGTGGGGTGCTCTCCAGCCCAGAGACCCAGGTGCCCTGGGGAGCTCCTCTCTGTCCGCCCCATCCTGCAGCCTCAGCCCTGGCCTTGGGCAGGGGAGGACAGCAGCGCAGATGCTCTCAGAGTATCCGCTGAGATCAGACACCATCTGTGGCGAAGGCCTTTGCTCGCAGCCTTTCTGATTTCTATGTCTTGCTTGTAGGTGAGTGTTTACAAGTGGTGTGCAGACAGCTCCCACCTCTGCCTGAGTGTTTGCTGCTCCTGGCAGTGCCAGTGAAGCCCCTCATACCAGATGGCATTTGTTTCTCTCTCATGGCAGTGCCAACTTAGGTTTTAAATGTACCAAGTGCACCGGTGGTATTTGTGACAGGCGTTGAAACCGGTTTCAGTAGCTCTTGATTCCCGGTAAGCAATCAACAACAAAGCTAATCCAAAGTTTGTTAATTACAGCAGGAACTGAGCCTTTATAAATATATATCTTGGAAATATATTTAAGTGAGTTTTTATTTCCAGAGCAAACTCTTAAGTCATCAGCAGAGGAGAATCAGTCCCAGGAACTAGGGTTGGCAATTGAAAGCTTTAAGGTTTGTTTTGCCTGATGTTAGTATAGCCACTTGTCTTAGTCTGTTTTCTGTTGCTATAGTTGAATACCTGAGGCTGAGTAATTATAAAGAAAAGAAATTTATTTCTTATAGTTCTGAAGGCTGGGAAGTCCAAGGTTGAGGGGCTACGTCTGGTGAGGTCCTTCTGGCTGGTGGGGACTCTGCAGAGTCCCAAGGCAGTGCAGGGCATCAGAGGGTGAGGGGCACGTGAGAGATGGGCACACTGGCTGTTATAACAGACCCACTCTCGTGATAACTGACCCACCCTCTCCCTCCATAATCCATTAATGTATTAATCTATCCTCACGACCCCATCACTTCCCAGAGGTCCTGCCTCTCAACACTGCTGCATTGGAGACCAAGTTTCCAACACATGAATCATACCAAACCATACCACCACACCAGCTTTCTTTTGGTTACTATTTGCCAGGAATATCTTTTCCACCTTTTTACATTGAGTCTATGTGTATCTTTGAATCTTCAGTATGTCTTTTGTAGATAATGTAGTTGGATAATGTAGATAGTTGGATCATGTTTATCTAATGTAGTTTGATAATCTCTGCCTCAGGATGGGGTTGTTTAATCCATTCACATTTAATGTTACTGTTGATCCGGTTGGATTTACTTCTCCTGTTTTACTTTTTGTGTCTTACGTCTTTTTTCTTCCTCCTTACTGCTTTGTTTTTCATTAGGTGAATATTTAGAAAGTTAACTAAACTCAAAGTGTTATTGTAGATAGGAGAATGGATTTTTATGCACATTTTTAAAATGAACACATCATATATAATACTACCTTCCTCACCTACTTCATATAGTGATGGAGAAATCAGTGAGACAGTATAAGGCAGGGAATTAGAAAACTGCTGCGTGTTGTACAAACACAAGGTATTGTTTCATTTATTTAAGTGCTGTAGCAATGTTTTACAAAGAATCGGGCGAAGTCAAGTAGTAGTGTTTTACAAAGAGTGAATTTGGAAAGGGTGTGTGTATGTGTTCAGGTTCTGCCCTTTTTGTCTAGTAAGGTTGAAATCTATTTACCTAAACTCTGCAAGACTGCTTAAAATGTTTGTTGAATTTTGAAATTGAAGCAGCATGTTGAGAGCATAGCCTTGACATGATGGGGGACTGGTTCCCTGCTTGGCTCTGTCATTGCTTTCTCGATGTGCACCTTGCACTGATCACTTCTCTCCTGTGTCTAGGTGAGTGGAGCATGCGGACTGGCTAAATCGTTTATTTTGTTGGAAATCCACTGTGTAGTTGATGCCTGTGAGTCACAGACTGAGCCAGTCCTCAGGTGTTGGGCCCAGTCTGTACTGAGCAGGCACCAACGTGGGGTAGGCACTGATGTTTTACAGTTTGACAAGAGCCGTGCTGTATGCACATGTAAAAGCAGAGGCACACGCAAAAGCAGTTGCCTAACGGTGAACTTGGAGTTTACAGAGAAGACATCTGATGAAGTTGGCCAAATAGTCATGGGTTATAGAAGAGCTTTCTGTGAGAAAGAACATTTGAAAAACAGTTACTTGAGAACCCAGCTCTGAAGTGAATTAGCTTGTCTCTGTTAAAATCATTTTTAAATTGTTTGTTTCTTCAAACTGAAGTTCTCAAGCTTTAAGTGGTTGATGTTATTTAGGTGTTTAAATTTTTAGTTGCCCAGAATCTAATCTAGAAGAGTGGCTTTCTGGCTTTTGTTTTAAAGCTATGGAACCTTTTCTTCTAAATGAATTTTATAGAGAAATTCAGTATGTCAAATAGGTGATACAGACCTTCTGTGAAAGAGTCCCTCTTGCTATTTTATAATTATTAAAATTGTACACACTTTTTAAGAAAATTATCAATATAAGAAAAAATATATATAAAAGGAATTAAAAATTGCCCCAAATTTTACTTACCAAAAAGATAACCACTTTGACATTTAAATATCCTTCATATATCCCTATGTATACACTCATAAAAATAAACTAGATCATTCTCTGCTGAGGTTTTATGTATTATTTTCCCCCTCTTGCATGTCGTAGTTATCTCTCCATGTCAGAAATTCTGTTTTATTGGCTTACTGGCTGCACAGTATTTTTGGATGGATGCATCATACTTGATGAATGAATTCCCCATTCATTACATTTGGAATGTTACTATTTTTCACTTTTACAAACGAGGCTGCAGTGAATCTTCTTTTCTGTTCATCTTTGTAAACTTTTATGATTATCTTCTTAGAATAAGTTCCTATGAGTAGAATTTCTAGGTCAAGAGGCACACAGGTTTTAAATTTTGACACATTGCCAAACATTTTATTCAATTAACAACAAATAAATACCAAAAAGAAGGATGGAGAGAAAGATCTATAGACAGTTATTATAGGCAAAAGGAAATTTCGTGACTTATAGTTTCAGAGCAGCTTCCTACCTCCTTACTGGACTGCAGACAGACCTGAGAGAGCACCTGAACTTGCCCCCTGCCCCCCGCCCCGAGCCTGTGCATGGGTGAGCCGCTTTTTCAGGGACGTTTCATCTCAGAGATGAGATGTTCTCAGGGTCCTTTACACCGTCTCCTGACAGTGGAGGGGACAGGGGAATTACAGAGTCCTTGTTCTGTAAACCTGTAGGAAAGAACAAATGTATTTCCTGATGCTGGTTTTGTAGCTCCCTGGGGCCCCCTGATGTCTTAGTGGTCATTAATGAACTCTCCAAGTTAAAAATGGCTTTAATTCCTTTCAGTTTACAGTCACTTTTTTTTTTTTTTTTTTTTGCGTGTCGGGGAAGTGTCTCAGGATTAAAGACATGGTGACAAGGGTCTCAGCTGCAAAAGATTAGTAGTTAATATTCTAGACCTTGCTAAGGAAAGGGACCTGGGATAGAAGTGTGTGGACAGGAAGGTTCAAGATGATTAGAAATCCCATTCATTCTCACTATTCTCCTTCTTCCCTGCTACTACAGTGAAAATTTCTCCTAGCAGGTTAAGGTAGAATGTGTTATTACTAGGAGTTCTTGGCACTTATACATGTAATTAATTACCTGACTATCAAATAATTCATATAGCTCCAAACTATTAATGAAAGAAACATTTAGGTATGGCATCCATAAGATATTAAGTGTCAGCCATGAGCTCTACCTATTGTAAAAGATGTTAAAGAAGTAGAATACGCTATCTCAGTCCTCAGAAGCTTCTATTAAGCTCATATTCTGCTTATTTCTGTGACATTTCCTTTTTTTGTTTTTTAACAGTATCTGCTGAAGGTCAATGAAATCAAGATTAAAAAGGGGGTGGATTTACTTCAAAATCTGATCAAATATTTTCATGCCCAATGCAAGTAAGTTCTTTTTCTTTGTTATGGATGATATTTTACATGTTTCTCTGTGTATGGCCACTTCTGGTAGATCTGTAGTATGGAGAAAAGTAAACACTCATTTAAAAATCTATAGTAAAAGGATTGGAGTGCTGATGATGCCACAACATGGGTGGACCTTGCAAAGATGTTGCTCAAAGGAAGCCAGACACAAGAGGCCACTCATCATGCGATTCCATTGATGTGGAAGGTCAGAAACAGGCAAGTCCTAGAGACAGAAAGCAGGTTAGGGGTTGCCACAGCTTGGGGGAAGGAGGAAATGGGAAATGACTGCTAATGGTCTAGGGTTTCTTTTTGGGGTAATGAAAATGTTCTGGAATTAGTGCTGATGATTATATGACTTTGTGAATATACTAAAAACTACTGAACTGTACAGTTTAAAAGGCTGAATATTATGGTTTTAGAAGATTAAAAATTAATAGTATGTATACAATATAAAATTTTAAACTCTACAGTAATTGTCACATATATTTATTTTTTGCTCTTTTTGTAGAGGGGAAAACTAGTTGATCTGTCCTGTCATTCTCAGATGGTTTTTGTTTGTTAAAAGGAAAATGATATATGTTAATGTGTGTTAAATTAAGAAAATACTTTCATATATTACTTATCCTGTGGGGCCCATGTCTGTGAAGAACAAGGGAAGGTGTTAGCAGAAGAGAAACCTCCATGCTCAGGGACTGCCTCGGGTACTCACTCAGCTTTGCCGTAAGCGTCAGCTCTTCACAGCCTGGCCCTCATCTGCTGTCCTGCTTCTGCTCCCCGGCCTCTGTCACTGATAGAAATGGGCCCCTGGCTCCTCCAGTCACTCGTCAACAAACTTGTACCTGAGCACGTGCTATTTGTCAGGCCCTGTCCTAGGTGCTGGAGATAGAGTGATGTGCCACGGAGGCTTAGTTCCTGCTCCAAGAATCGGGAGTTGAGCTTCAGCAAACACATTTATAATTGGACATTGACTAAAGTGGTATAAAGTGTAGGAATCTAAGGAAGAATATAATAGAAGGGAAATTAGGGAAAGATTTAGTGTTGGGATTTTTTTCTATTTTGTTCCCTGTTTTCTCTAACAGCCAGAACACACAGCCAAGCCGGGGCCCACAGTAGGTACCGAGGTGCTACATGAGCTGCAGGCCTCGTCGAGGAGGCAGTCAGTATTCTGAAATCTAAAGGCTGAGGAAGAGCTGGCAGTTAACATTCTGGAGGGGGTGGGGGAAGAACAGTCCAGGCAAGAGTCAAAGTCTTAAAGCAGGAAAGACGCCAGGGTGGCGTAAGCATAATGAGTGAAGGGAGAGTAGCATGAAACGCAACCAGATAGAAAAGAGACAGGGGTGGCCTTAGATGTCTTGTTAAAGGTTTTAGATTTTATCCCAAATGTCTTGGGAAGCTCTTAAAAAGGGTTAAGCAGAGGACTTATTTGTTTAGAGCTCCTGCCATGTGCCAGATACCTTAAGGTTCTGGTGATCCAAGAAAGAGGAAAACAAAGTTCTTACCCTCATTGACCTTAGTTTCTAATGCGGGAGACAAGTAGGAAACACATGACCAAATATTTAACTCAGATTTTAAAAAGGCAAAACAGTGTGGTGAGAGAGAGACTGGTGGTGTTTGGAAGCAGCTTCTGGAAGGCTTCTCTGCTATAACAAGGTTACTCTGCATGTTGTGGAGAAGGAACCAAATGGGACAAGAGTGGATGTGGGCAGCTGGGAGTGGTGGCGCACGCCTATAGTCTCAACTACTGGGGAGGCTGAGGTGGGAGGATCGCTTGAGCCCAGGAGTTCAAGGCTGCGGTGAGCTATGATCACCCCACTGCACTCCAGCCCGACAGAATGAGACCATGTCTCTTTAGAAAAGAGGATGTGAACAGTCACTTAGGTACCCAGCACCTGTCCCAGTGCAGTGCAGAGATGATGATGGCTTGTCTGGACTGGTAACAGTGGGAGTGGAAGGTGTGGACTGATTTAAAAAATCTTTTGGACATTGAATTGACACATCTGTCTACCTGTTTACCTCTCCCCGAGCAGGCCATGCCCCAGGCCAATGTACCTTGTACACATTGTTCCTTTTCTTAGAATGCCATCCTGTTTCCTCTGTGCTCTCCCCTCTTCTGCTCTTCCTAGCACCTAGCTCATATATCATTTCTACTCTGCAGTCATTCTTGTCTTCCCCAGTGGAATTACTTCTCTGCCTCCTGTGTTGCCACCACACTCTCTTTGTGTCTCCATAGTGGCATCTTCCGTGTCGTGTCTCTGTCTCCCGCTCTACTACTTCTTAAGGAAGGCACCATGTCATTTATTTTTTTCTGTCTACAATGCATGGCGTGTTTACCTGGGACATATTTAGAGCAGTGAATTGCACTGTTGAACCGAGCTCTGCTTTGGAATTCTTAGCACAGCTTCGATGACATTGCATGAGCAGTTGAGGTCAAACTGCAGAGGAAGATATGCTGAGTGGTTCATCCTAGAGCTCCAAGCTTGGAGAAACAGTCTCAGAGGGTAGAAAAGACCTTGAATTTGTAGAATTGTCAGGATGAATTCTTTTACAAAGACTCAAAATTCTAACTTTGTGATTAACATGCAAATTACTTTTCAGTTCTTATCCATATGTGAGGCAATTTAGGAAGTGGGTTGCTTCCTTGCTGATATTTTATTTTTAAGAAGAAGCTATTCTGGGATTTCCTTTTTTTTTTTTTTCCCTTTATTTTGCCCAAACTGATCAGTTGGGTAGCAACAGACCACTTGTGGAAAAGTGAACTACTTGGCCTTTTATGGACATGAGCTGGGTAACCTTTAAAAATATGACTCTTCCATTACTTCCTTTTTGGATGAGAGTTTGTGTGTGTGTGTGTGTGTGTGTGTGTGTGTATATACACTGCGTGCTCTTCAAATCAGTTGAGCAGCTTTGACTTTTTTTAATTCATATTTTGGGGATAAAACATGGGTTCTGAGTGACTCAGCTCCTGGACGAGAGGAGCTGGCAGCCGTGTGTGCATTTTTACACATGGGAGCGCTTCGTGTTCCCTCATCGAACACACCCAGTCTCCACTTCTCACCCAAAAGCACCATGTCGCCCAAGGGGTGCAGCGCCCTGGTGGGCAGAGGCTGCCTGCTCAGCCCATGCTGCTTCTGCACACTGCTGTCCTCCGCAGGGTGGAGGCATGGTATACAAGCCAGATCCTAGGAGCCGTGTTTGCGTGCTCATCCTTAGAAGTACTTAGATATGCATTATTTGGCTTTTGACTCATTTTTGCTTTTTACTTCAAGCATTCTTGAAGAATACTTTATGTTCTTTGTCTTATTATTTCATTTAAGTAAAGAATTGACATCTCTCCCTCGTTCCTGGAACATTCCAAAAATCTGTCTTATCAGCCTTTGCTGTTGAAGGTTGAGGATCTTATTCTCTAGTGGAATCTAGAAATAGGGCAGTCCTTAAAACAGTAATAATAACACAAAGATGGCCATGTTCTAAAAGGTGGTGATGAGTGTTGAGCTGACGAGTTCTCAAATACCTGCTGAGAACCACTGTGACCAGCTGTTGCTCAGTGAGCTGGGGCGTACAAAGTTGATGAGACTGGGCCTTGGGGCCCTGGAGAAGTTTGCTCTCAGGACAGGAAAGGGCAAACCGGTCAGCAGACACCAGGAGAGGATTCAGCATGGTTCGGTGGGGCCCAGGGCTAGGAGAGGCCACTCTGTGTGGTGGGACCTTGAAAAGTGCATCTAAGTGGGCATATTTTAAAGCTTGAGAATTTGGTGAGGCAGGCTAGAAAATGTTTAATAGAAAACAAAATTTGATTTGATAATGTTGATGATAAAATTCTTTGACTGAAGCTTGGAAAAGTGTTAATGGGTTCAACTTAAGAAAATGTGCCGGGGACTCATACTGAAGAATGTCTCGGTGACTGCAGCCGGCAAAGGAGTGGCACTGCTCCTTGACACACCGCCCGCCCCACCAGGGCTTATTGCATTTTGAAGCTATACCTGGGTGCCCAGACACACCTAAACAAGGAAGGTACAGAAAGACAGGGGATTTGAAAATCAGAGGGAGGTTTTTCAGGTGGATAGATGATTAAGATAAGCTAGGCTATTGCAAAGGTGAAATCTGAATCTAAATTCATATTGTTACTCTAAGTGCACCACCCAGTGTCTTGCTAGAAACTATCTGACAAGAAGCATGTCCCTGAGCACTCTCTCACCATAGGGAGAGTTGCCAGGTTGCAAAGGTTCTTGGAGCTGAACACCTGTTCCCTCTCCCCAGGGGTATTTTTGTGTTTATTTCCTGTAATATTTTTTCTACTCCTTATCTTAGTACTGTCTTTCTCATGTTCTCTCTCTCTCTCTTCCTACTTATTTCACAAGAATTTGAACTTACCAAGGAAATAGTTAAATAAAGAAAAAAATGGAAATGTAAGAACCAGATGAGTTAATGACAAAAGGGAGAAGCTCAGTTTCTCATTCCTGCACTCTGCAATTGTTGGCACAAATTGCCTTTTCAGTTGAAAAGAAGCATCTGGTACACGCTGGCCACTGTGCCGGGAGTGGACAGCACAGAGGTGCGTAAGTCCTGGTGTTTCTGCCCGAACCATGGCAGTAGACTGTGGCTAGAGCATGAATACGCTCTGATTCAATTGCTGTGCCAGCTACATATCTACAGGGTGTCACAAAAGCCACCATACATAGGGAAAATGGGAAATTGTAGCTAACTGTACCTTATTTATAAAATATTCATTACAAAATTTTTCCTTTGTATGGAGACTTTTGGGATATGCTCTATATTCAGGGGGAGAAAAACAGGTAAAATATAGGAACAAGAATATAAAATAATCATGTCTATGTCTAAAGGTTAAGTAAGAACATTCTAACAGCCCAGGCTTTGTGGCACCTAATAACTAGCTGGTAATGGTACGTAACCAACATCCTGCGTGTGAGTTTTCCCTTTCCGTCCTCCTCGGAATTGCTGTATTCCGTGCCCTGCCGTGCTGTTTGCACAGCCCCTTCACTCTGTGACACACTTGGTATGGGGAAGTCCCACAGGGCCACTGCTGGGTTTAAAAGAAGGTAAACATCACCTCACGTGGCAGGTGTGAAACCTAGGTCACTTTTTAAAGGTAGTCTCGCTGGTATCTAGTAGACTGGGGGATGTTGACAACTCTCTTTCCTTCATTAGTTTATTTCTTCACTCAGCAAATATTGTGTGCTTGAAATGTGCCAGGCTTTGTGGGTACTGTCCCTTTCCTCATAGAACTTCAGATCTAATGGGAGAATTATATTTTAAATAACCACACTCATGAATACATAGTGCAGTTTTGGTAGGTGTTTTGAAGGAAAATGCAAAATGCTTTGAGAAAACATAATGAGACCTCTTTCAAAGTAGGGGATCGTGGAAGGCCTCACTAACAAAGCTCTATTTAACGTAAAACTGGAAGAATGAGTGGGAATCAGCCAGGTGACACAGATACACTGCAGGGAGAAGCTTGCAGAGAGCAGAAACAGCATGTGCAAAGGGCCTGAGGCAGGGAGAATTTGGCAGCAATGGATGAATAGAGAGAAAGCCGGTATGTCTGGAACCAAGTGAATGAAGGGGTGAAATGGCATGGATTGGGGCTGGAGCCACAGACAGGGGCCAAATCATGGGCACTGTCAGCCTTGTCAGGTTGTGAACTTTCTCCTGAGATCATTGAGATGCCTTTTCTTGATTCCTCTCAAAAGTGTAAAGCACAGCACACTTCAGAGACAGTGCTGAGCACCAGCCGACTGTCGCTGTGGAGAAACCTGTCTAGCTTCTGTTGTATTTCCTGAATCATTTGTTATAAATGACCTTATAGCACTGAGTTCTCAGCTTAAAAAAAAAAACATTCCTTTGGATATTTGATCTCAAGTTCTCCATCCATCATTTTTCCTACTCTGCCCGCAAGGATCACGGCCGTTCTTGTGCATCAGAGTTGCTCGTTCTTCTCTGCCTTCCTTCTCTTTTCCACTCAGCTGTCGCCTGTCGAGGACAATCCCTTAGTGCCTTACTCGTGTTCCTTCCATCTGGATGCTCAGAGACTCCTGAATCCAAGCCCTTGCTGCCTTTTGTCAGTAGAATCCTCTTTCCTGTTATAGATCTCAAATACTTAGGCTTATTGCAGTTCCTTTTCTAGTCACTTCTAATTTTGAGTGTCATTTTATTCTTGGTTTGCCTGATATTTTTAAAGTTCTATTCATGCAGTGTTTTCCCCCAGGAATTACATGACTCTAGTCACTTTCTTTTAAAGAAGTTTTTTCTCCATCTAACAAAATAGTTTTCTCTTTCATGAATTACAGTCTCTGTTTTTCCTTTCCCTCCCTAGTTTTTTCCAGGATGGACTGAAGGCAGTGGAAAGCCTCAAACCTTCCATCGAAACACTTTCAACAGATCTTCACACGGTGAGTAGCTTCTCTCCCACAGTGGTGTTGAAACAATTTTTATGCAACAGACATTTTCATTTAAATGTTGCTTCTGTGTAATCCCGTGTCTGCATGCCATGCTACCCAGGAATAGCTTTGTCATGCCACATGGAGCGTGGAGTTCCCGCTCCTGTCCTGTCGTGGTTGGAGGGAAGGTGTAACTCACAAGGGAGGCAGGTGCCCCATTTGTGTGCAAACACCCATGAGCAGTAATGTTTCTCTGTGCCTCAGTCTCCATTTTCTGTTTTGTTCATTTTTTTTTTTTTAAAGATCAAGCAGGCCCAGGATGAAGAAAGAAGACAGTTGATACAGCTTCGAGATATTTTGAAATCAGCATTGCAGGTTGAACAAAAAGAGGTGAGAAGATTTAATTTTGAAATATCGCTGTTATCCTTGTGGCTTGGAGGCTTTGGGCCTGGTGAATGTGAATGTCGTGTCTTCTAGAAGCTCACAGTTCACTGCGGGGCTGTGTCAAGGAGCACTAAAGCATTTAGTATGTTCTCTAAATTTAGTTCTATAAAACCATCTTTTAAAATATGTTTATTTCAGCGGGGAAGCATTTACTAGAGGCGTGGCCTTAATGGCATCGTGTAAACGTTTTTTGCTCTCTCATTTGCTAGATGAGTAGCTCTTAGTGGCTTCAGCACAGAGACCACATGTCATTCGTGCCATTTATTCTGTAGCTGGCCATCATGGTTTCCCTGCCCTGATGTACTTAATACATGGCCTCTGTCCCTTTGGGTGTAGGCACGTAGTGGACGACCATCTGGGGCTCCTCCAGCCCTGGTTGTGTTCTGTAAAACTTAGGACCTCGCTTTTCTTACAGCTGCATCCTGATGGGCAGAAGTCCTCACTTTGTCTCACGTCACCTCCTTTATATAGTGACACCTGTGTGGTAACACATTAGCAATGATAGTTTGTGCTTTGGAGGGCTCATTAGAAAACCATTAAAAATTACATTTTAAAGGTAATTTATTATATTTTCACTACAATGTAGGTATTATAATGTGAATTTAACAAATTCACTCCCTTGTCAATAAAAGGAATGTGTCTAAACATATATATAGTAGATTTTAGATCAATTAGTGAACTACTTAGCAGAGCATAAAGTTTACTCGTGGCAGTTTCATATGCTCTATTTTGTTGTAAGTTCATGTACTATAACTGAATATTGTTTTTCTCCCAAATGCACTTACCTTTTGTGACCGAAGTCTAGGAGAGTAAGTAGTTCAGTATTTTAATTAATTGGAGAATTTTGCATGCTTCGTTTATGAACTTCAGTATCTGTCTATATATATATATATATATATATCTATATATGTGTGTGTGTGTGTGTATATATATATATATATCTTCCTAGTAGATATTAATGGCTAGTAGCAGTTTTAATTTTAACCCCTCCTGTTTCATTGTAGTAGATTTGTTAAATGCTAAAGAGTTTGTATTACGAATATTAGTGAAATGGACATTTTCCAGGTTTACAGTTTATACATTTGCTGCCATTCTTTCATGAAGATGAAACAGCTCCCTCCCACCCCTACCCCCTACCCACTACAAGGCTCAATCCTAGTCCTTCTAGTCTGAAGCCCTGCCTCTGATCTCCCCAGCCCATAGTAACTTGAGTTCATAGAGCATGTTCTGATTGAAGGACTCATTCCAGTCTCAGCCTATTCCTTTTTATATGTTGGCTGTGTCTTAAGTGCACAGATGCCTTTTCTCCAGCTAGACCGTGAGCAGCCTGAGGATGCCCCGCCTTCTGGGCTGCAGCACTCATTGTGTAGGCTCTTGGTAACATGGGCCGACTGAGCGAGACCTCGCAGAGCAAGGTTATGTGTAGTGCCAGAAGTTACCCACAGCATGCCGACTTCCTCCCAGACTAGAGAATATGTGTCCTGCCACTTTGATATTCCCAAGCATGGAATATAAGCACAAAAAGAAAAGAGAAGAAAAAGAACTTGAAGTACAGAGCAAATAGTGGCCTAATTGTAACTAGAAGAGGAGTGCTGGGTGTGAGACCCAGGGTGCCATCCAGGCGGGTGCTCCCCAGTGCCCTGATGGACGTGGCTGAGAGCCACTTTGGTCTGAGCAGGAGGATCAAACCCGTGAAGCAAAGCTCAGGTTTCAAATAAGGAAGAGTAGCCACTGGAGTGGAGTAGCCTTCTGGGTACGGTGCAAGGGCTGTGTTTGCTTTGGCTGTTCAGAATTAGGAGGTTTGGGAAAACTGGCTGTTGGGAGAGAGCTGGTTGCTTAACAGCTTTGCATAAAAGTATTACAGATTTACCAGCACAGACCAGAAGTCTTTTATGGCTTGTTGGTTTTTTGTTGGCCATTCCATCTGCCCCCAACTGCACAGAGGGTCAAAGGAACTTTCTTTACTGGTTCTCTCTGGCTTCATGCCCAGCGGGCTCCTAGCTCCCTAGTCTCCTGTTGTCATTGTGTTTTCTGTGTATCATGCTCTGCATTGCTTTTTGGTGAATTCAGTGAATTGGACAATCTGTGAACACAGCTGCAAGTAATAAGCAAATGTTTATTCACATTTAAATTTTATGTGTTTTAAAATGATTTTTATGATGGGGGTTCCACTTGTTTTCCTCTGATTACAATGAGAATTGACCACGCGGGCATTGTTTAGGCTCTCATTCCCTTTGGTTGGCTTCTCTTCTGTGACTTAGAAAACCAAAGGTGTTAGATGATTTTTATTCAGTGTTATAAAAATTCTAAGTCTGAGTATATAAAAATCAGGTTACATGCCTTAATGATTGGTAGAAGCCAGTGCTCCTCACTCTCTTCTGGTAAATCTCAGACATCAGTCATTTGAAGAGATGAAGAGCATGGCCATTACAGCGAGCGTAGTGGCTTCAGGCTGCTTTTCTTTGTCACCCTGTGGCTATGTGCTGGTGTGGAGACTGTGCCATTGTGGTCCCAGTGACCCCATACCTCCCTCACCTGACATTCATGCTTCGTTGTTGATATTTTCTGCTCTTCATAAAGAGGGTATTCCTGTTTGATTTTTCCATTCTTTTATTATGATTCTCAAACTTAGAAGCTGAAATATTGTACAGTGAACACCTATGTATGCACCATGGCGTTTGACTTTTGGGAAAGATCTCATCTGAAAAGTTAAAACCCTCAGTCAGCACTGCTAATTTTGCATGATCTTTCTCCCCGTCAACTTCATCATCTTCTGCCTTTCTCATCCCCCCTGCATCCATCTCACTGGAGCTCAGCTGGGACAGACCCTGCTGTGATGCCAGCAAGTCCCTGCCAAAGCCCTGTCATTGGCGTGCAGGCTCTTCGCTGTTTGATGTTGAGAACCAGACTTGTGCTACTGGGGGAGGGTCAGGCTCTGGGATATGGTCTCGGCAGGTCCAACTGCTGAAACCACCGTGATTTTTCACTCTGCAGATCTCAAATATGGTCTACAAGTCTCTTCTCTCTTCCTCCCTCTCCCTTCCCTCTCCCCCGCCCCAAACCACCCACTTGCACCCCACCCGCACCCCCTGGTTGCTTTCCCCCTTTCAAGCATCCTGTCTAGTATGATGTGATTGAATAGCTTGTGCCACCCAGGTAGCAAAGGTCCACCACGACCATAATTTTTTTCTGACTCTGGCTTTCCTATCTGGGTTTGCAAACTTTACCATGCCTAATTTTGGCCTCAGTCAGAAACCTCTGCCAGGTAGCCACTTGCTGCCTCTCCTGCCGAGCTCCTGGGTGGCCTGGTCCTGGCCTTCATGTTGGCCTCAGTAGAGGACCTGTTCATTGATTCACACATTCAGCTACCCTTTTGTCCACTGTTTCTCTAAGCCAGCATTGCACATACCCCATAATAAGATAGACACAGTTGTCACCTCTTCAAGGGCTCATGATCTGGGGGTGGGGACAGAGAGGCAATTAGGGGCACAGTGTGATGAGCACTAATGCAGCTCAGTTCCAAGAATGGGTGTATGCCTGGTGTAGGGTGGGCAGGTGCTGTCAGGAACGACTTCCCAGAGGCTATGATGCCTGAGCTGGGGCTTTGGAGAATGATTAGGAGTTAGCAGAGTCCCAGCAGGTGGGGACAGGTAGTTGGCCTGAGTAGCTGTCTAGTGGAGCAGAAGAGGATGGATCTTACTGTTTGAATCCTAGGTCTGCATTTAGGCAAGTTCCTGGACCTCTCTCCATGCCTTGGTCTCTTCACCTGTACAATAGGAGTAATATGGCCCATCTCAGAGGGTTGTTAGGAGATCTTAGAAATCCTTTTTGATCAACTTAATAAACAGGCACCAGTTCGTTCATTCATTCATTCATTCATGCATTCAGCAAATATTAAGCTCCTTAATGTTGAAGATACAGTAGTGAGCAGAAGAAACCAAATTCCTTACCCTTGTGGTGTCACACTCTCAGTGTTGAACAGAAATGGGTCCTGTTGTTGTCTCCGATATGACCCTCTGCCCACATGGCCTCCCTGTAGATTGTCCTCTGTTCTCATGGTGCTGACCCCCCTCTACTCCTCCCTACTCGGGTCCAGGGGCCTCCTGTGTGGCTCCAGGCTCCTCCCCCGCCCTTGATTCAGGCCTCTGACTGCCCCTACCTCGCTGTCTCCAGCCTTGTCCTCCTTCTCCACGTGTCCACTCACTGTGAGGGGACGTGCTCCTCTCTGCTGCCAGGGCATTTCCTGCTTGCCTCACTTTTCAGGTTTTTCCAAACACTTCCCAAGCGTGACCAGTAATCCTTACAACCACCTTGCCGGGCAGGCAGTATTCGCTCTCGTTTACAACTGGAGTCTGAGCAAGAGAGGATAAATGCACTTGCTGGGGCTCACACAGTCTGGTCTGTTCCATTTCAGGCCTTTTATTGTTCAGCTATGTCATGTGACTTTAATAATTCATGTCAGAGTCTTTTAAAAATTACCCCCAAATAATGGAGAATAAGTGGTAATGAGATTTGAAAACACTATTCTTAGAGCAGCGCTCGGGGCTTGCTCAGCACGAGGGTGGACACAGCTGACACACCCTCGGAGGGTGGGGACCGTTTGGACATCCCAGCCCTCCCCGGCAGAGAAACTTTAAGCCTCCAGAGATGACTTCTTGACAGATGAGTCGATCACAAGAGTTGTCTGATTACACTTTCTGAGAGGTGGACAAAGTGTAACAGTTTTTATGATATTCTGGAGTCTTAGCTCAGAAATTCTTCTGATGCTGTGAGTAAACCTGTGTATGATATTCGTAATACAGGCAACATCACCCTTTCCCCCCGATTCCTGAAGATTTCAGATACTGAGTCCACTGTTCACCTGGGCGGATTCTGTCTTGGGAAGACCTAATGGCTAATACTTCATCAGCCGACACGAAAGTTACGATCACAGACAGTGCCTGGGATCTGAGAATTGGTCTGGATGTCACAGCATAGAGGATGTATGGACATTGATAGAATTTTATGAGAGCCTTCTGAGGTTCCTTAAAGTGCCTGCTTAACCTGTGTCCTTCACACTCACAGTCTCCTCACGTGGAGGCACTCTGTCAAGTCTCGGTTGTCCTTGTCCCTCTCAGGGAAGTACAGAGCATGTTGGAGAGTCTGTGAGCATCAGGGCAACCCTTGGCATGTTGCCTCTCTTATCTGTTAGATGATTCTTCTTCTTCTTCTTCTCGAGAGAGACTCTTTTCCCTTGAATTTTATTCCATTAAATGGAAATGTTGGTCATGCGAAAGGGCTGGCTTCCTTTGTCACCACCCGTTCTCTTGGGTCAGGTGTTTTATACAGGTTAGAAAGGCTATTCTTGTCCAGTCACTTAGAAGTCACCTAGGGGATGCTGAAATAATTAGCACTAACTTAGCAGGTTCAATTTTATGTTAAACAGGTTATATTCCTCTTCTTTACAAATTTTAAAATTGTATGATAGCTTAGCTTCAGATTTGCTTGCATGCGTTAATTACTTCTAGAAAGGCCTGGTCTAAAAAAAGAATAGGCAGGGTAATTTCTTCCTTAACTTCCAGCATAGGGTCTGATTCTGTCGAAAAGAAGAATTTCCTTTATCCTGTTCATAAGACCTTCAAGTAGTTCCGATTAATATGCCTGGCATGAATACTATTAGCGGTGTTGTCACGTGATTTCACCACTATTTTATGCAGGATTTTTCCCTCCCCAAATCAATAGACATATTTCTTGGTTGTGCAGTTTAGTCTTTTGACAGGTTTATTTTTAGTCCTTCACAGAGATTCCACACAGGTGAGCAGTATTTCTTCATTCTCCTTCCACTGCAGTGCTCCCAGCAATGTTGAAATCTGGGTTTGCTCTGAGTTTCTGGTGCTGATGTACTGCCCTTGAGAGGACGTGGGAACTGGCACCAGCCTTGCCCTATTTGTCCAGAGGCCAAATGCTGTGTGAACTCTCTGTGGAAAATGAGTTTATTTCTCCCATTTTGGGGTCTGCTTGTTTCAGAGTCAGTTGTCAGTTCATATTATTGATTGTTCAGATGAAGATTTTTTTTTTTTTTTTTTTTGCAGAGTTTAAAAAGTCAGTGCCAGACACTCATGCTCCTGGATTGGAATACTTAATGTTTCGATGACAGTACCCCCCTGCATCTGCAAATTCAGTGCAATCCCCACCACAGTCCCAGCTGCTTTTTTGCAGAAATTGACAAGCTGATTCTAAATTTCATATGGAAATGTGAAGGACTCAGAGTAGCCAACACAATCTTGAAAAAGAGCAAAGTCGGAAGACTCGTACTTCCACATTTCAGAACTTACCACACAGTTCTAATAATGAAGAGAGTGTAATCCTGGCACTAGAAAAGGCTTATATATCAAAGAAATAGAATTGAGAGTCCAGAAATAAACCTTTACATTTAGGGACAATTTATTTTCAACCAGGGTGCTGAGACCATGGGGAAAGATAGATGCCTGATAGATGGCATTTTTGAGTCCCTGGATGTGAATTTTATGTTCTTTTGGTGTTGGGAGGAAAAATTTCTTTAATGTATATATTTTTTAAAACCCAAACATTTAGGCTTAAGTTTCCTTTGTGTACTGCTTTTTAAAAAACTGGGACCTGGACAGGATTAAACACAAATTTCTGATCATTTTTTAGGACTCCCAACTTCGCCAGAGTACAGCTTACAGCTTACATCAGCCTCAGGGAAACAAAGAACACGGAACCGAGCGGAACGGCAACCTCTACAAGAAAAGCGATGGGTACGTGAAATGGTGTTGCTAGAGTTGAAATGTACGTTCATTATCTCCTGTGTCCAAAATTTCTAAACTTTTATTGTTTTTCCCACTTATCCACAAGGATCCGAAAAGTGTGGCAGAAAAGGAAATGTTCAGTTAAAAATGGTTTTCTGACCATATCCCATGGTACCGTAAGTATTCTCTTTTACTCCATGGTGTCTGCTGTGGTTAGATGAAGTTGGTATTGGAGGACTCAGTGGAGTTAGAACAAGAGTTGTTGTTACAGTATTAAGGATGCGTTTTAAAGAATTTCCTCGTTAGAAAAGCGTGTCTGGGTTCCTTCTCGAGTCGGTGCACCTGCATTCAGTATATGCTTTTCCAGTCAGGTGGAGCCTTGTTTCCTTTCACTGCCTAGCAGAGTCAGGAGTAACTGATAAGCCAGCTTGTCTGTTTAGAATCCTGTGACTTCCAGAAACTGCAAAACAACAAACTACTCCCCTGTTATTTTTGTCTCTGGAAATTGAACTTCTTAGTTGGGAAGATTTCTATTCTTCCATTAAGGGGAAAACATTTAAATGGTTAAGACTCTGGGAATCAGAAATCCAGGAGAGAAGAGATTTCAGGAATTTTATTATAGAAAGCTCATATACTGTGCCCAATCTTAAGGCCTCTTTCTGTCTTCCTGTATACAAGACCCCACAAGAGAAAAACAGAGCCCTATATATTGAGCTTACGGAAAACACAGGATAAAGTTCCTTACCAACCTAGCTTTCAGAGACCAGGAACAAACACAGCTCTCACACCCCCCGTCATCTTTACACAGTGACATTAGGCATATTATCACCTCTCCTGGTGTGGCTGGAGCTGGTGAAAACCACGTAGGTTAGCAGACAGTTTGGGAAACGTCTCAAGGCTGAGCTGGTTGCCGTTTTGTTGGTAGTTAGAATGTTGGTGGTGGTTTGCATTTCTGTCCCCCAGGTGGAGGCCTAGTGGCATGTGCATACCAGCAGCCTGGGTCACGTTAGTGGATGGTAGTGCCTCCTCCTGTCCTTCTGGTCCGCTGGTGAAGGCAGAGCTGGGCAGGAGCACGGATGGGCTTTAGGCTCCTATAGAAACATCATCACTCAACACAGGGTCCAGAGAAACAGCCCCGTGGTACTTAGGAGTAGGGAAATAGAGTAAAACTCCACTTGAAGGATGTCACAGAAATAAGGATTGTGTTCCCCTGGGGGTCCGTTTGTTTTTTGTTGATTTCATTATGGGGAGGGAGAGAGAGACTAGAACTCCCAATATAGCAAGAGTAGTCTGTGGGGACCTCTTGGTGACCTCTGGCCTAGAAGAGTGAACATGTCTTTTGACTGGACAAATAAAGGTCATTTTGTTTTTCCCAAAATCCAGCTTTCACTGGTTGTGTGATCACTGCCTTACTCCCTGGACCACACAATTTGGATCTTAATGTGACATTCCTTCCATATGAGTATATGCATGGGTGTGGAGGCATCAGTTCTAGACTAAGGGAAGTGAATTTATTCAGCCATCCCTGGTCTTTAAGAATGTTGGACTGGATGAGGCTGGGTTCCCTTTTTGATCTAAACACCTGTGACTCTGTCTGTGGTTTGCTTTCAAATTGGTGTCAGCTCAGTTGTTTAACACAGATTTATTGCCTCCGTGTAGAAACTGTCATAGAGTAAGACTGAGTTTTAGTACATGCTCTTACAGCTCAAGTCAAGTGGCATGTTTGCTTCCTTGAGAGTTCCCCTAGACTCAGGACCTCAGCTTAAGCCATGGTAGCTCTCCCTCCATGACAGATGAAAACGAGCCTGGTGACCTTTGCTGACAGAGTAAACTTCACTTCAAACATGAGCTTCCTGGAGCCCAGAAGACACGGAGACTTAGTTTTCTTTACATTGTGTTAGGTTGCCCCAGTTTTTAGCAGATAGTACAGTTATAACGAGCATCACTAGGATGCTGACAGCTCAGCTGTCACACAGCATGCATATTTATTAATAATAAGTGCTTTGTGTTTAAAGGGGAAACCCTCCTCAGGGAATCTCTGATTCTGGGTGCTTCCTCATTCCTTGGCAGCCGTTGCCTGCCATAGCTGCAGGAGTGGCGGGGGGCTCTGTCCTGATCCCTACCCGACTGCCTTGCAGGAAAATAATAGGTTAGTTTTCCAGCCCTCTGTTCACTTCCTCTTTCTTTTCTTGCCTTTCCTTATTTGCTCTTCTGTTCGTTCTTGAAGTCAGACTCCTGAAGAATCCTCGTACTACTGCATCTGCAGAGTGTTTGCACATGGTGGTGTGAATTAACCTGGACTGAGAAAGAGAGAGTGGTGAAATGCGTTTTTTGTTTGGTTTGGTTTAGTTTTGATTTGACTCCTTGTGTAGCTTACCTGCTTAGCCAGCATCTCCTGGGTATGCCAGTTTACCATCAGGAAAAGGCAAATTTCCAAAGACTTAACTGAGTAAATGGGACTCTAAGAGCAGTGTGTGGTGCACAGCTGAGAAGTGGGTCTTTAGGAAGCGAAAGCACACAGGGTGCATTTGCACTGTTAGGAAAACCCTCCACAGGAAGCTGGCAGCCTTCAGGAAATGAAATTGGTGTATTCTGTATTTGAGCAGAGGGATGAGGATAACATCCAGGATGGATTCAGTGAAAGCCCAGCTGATATTCCCCCTTCCCCAAGCCTAACTGTGTTTTCTGGCACTGGGAAGAAGTCATCCTTGGGATGAGAGAGCTCTAATTAGTATCCTCTTTGCCAAATTCACAGCATTGCCACACCACCAAGGGCTAAGGACTCTGTTATACTGGAGGAAATGTCCACTGGCTCCTACACAACCTAAAATTTTTAAAAGTGATCATCAGTCATGCAGAAAGAATATAAACTTTTAAAAGCCTGAAAAACTGGGAAAAAAATAGAATGGCATGATCAAATGGTAGAATCACAAATGATCCATGCCTTTGTCACAAACGCTAAGGCTATTGAATCTTTTTTTCCCCCACTCCTTCTGAGTTTTCTTTTTTTACTAAGTCATAGTTTCTCAAATTAAGTTCTCAAGGAATACTGGTATCTTGTGACTTAGGTAAAACTATTCTGTAGTTGAATTGATGATATTTTTTTCCAAATTGCATCAAGGAAGGAATTTAATGGGTAGAATTTTCTCTCATAAATTTTCCTTATGGCTTTGCTATTAGCTAATACTTAATCTGAAAGGACAGATAGCAAACTATTATTAATGTAAAACTTAGAACAGCTGATACTTCTTAAGACCAGCTTATATGCTTCGTGGACACATTCTTGTGGTTGTCATTTTTTAGTGTGGAGCCACATCTGTGCCTTTATAATTATCCCTATTTCAAATAAAGGCACTTATTTTTCTATGTTTTGTGGTATTTATATCCTGTGAGGTGAGAAATCTGTCTTTGACAGTAGTTATCTCAGTGGAGAACAAAAACCTTTCCCCCAGACCTCAGGGAAAAAGGAGGACTGACGGCAAGGTGGACGTGGGAGGGGGAATGGGTAGTGATAATTTGCAGTGTGAGTCTTCGCTGCTCTTGAAGATAGGTCCAGGTAAGCGACCACCTCCCCTGGATACCACGTCGAGGACAGGGAGGGTGGCAGTTCAGCGCTTGAGCTCTGGAGCTGGGCTGGCTTGCTCGACCACTGGCTTCCCTGTTCCCACGCTGTGTAACCCCCATCAGATTATTTAGTCTTCCGGGCTAAATGGTTCTTGCCTCAGAGGGCACTTAGGAAAATTAAATGAATTAATTCATGAAAATGTTTAGAACAGTGCCTGCCTCATATAAGTATTTAGTAATAATAGCTGAGTAGATGTAGCTATTTTATTAAAAATCATTATCTTGTCCATGAAAGTGCCTCTATAGTTATCAAAGTGCACAAACCCCTTTTACTGTTTCTGTATCTAAGACTCAGTGGACTCCACAATTTTGAAGTGGCCCTAAAAATTGCACATATACAGTTGTGTGATCACAGGAAGGTGACAGAACAGAAACAAACTGTGTGGGCTGTACACGTAGAGTCTTGGTTGCATACATGGTTTGGGCTCCTACTTGTCACTATAGAAATAGATCATATGGTGCATTGGTTCCTGCATGAGCCAGGCAAAGCTCCAAAACTGGTGGTGCTTTTACTTGGAACTGTCCACGTTGGCAAGATTAGGCAGAGCTTGGAGTCTTCTAATACTGATTTCTGATGATCCAGGAATTCTAGTAGATCCATGTACTATGGAGAATATTTAGTGACTTCCATGTAGGAGATAAGATCAATACAACCACAAACTAGAGAGTCTAGTACAACCCTGTTTATCCACCTTCTGCTTATCCAAACTTGTGTTTATCGAACCTAAATCCTTCACACTGCAAGGATGGGTCTAGTTTTCATGGAGACTCCCTTCCACTCCCATCCCAAATCTGTGGACTCAGTGAGATAACCCGCTGGGTCTGTAAATATGTGTGTGGGTCTCACAGGTCTGTCCAGGTATAGATGCATATGTGTGGGTGTCTGGATTCCAAATCCAAGCTTTTTATCCTGAAGCAACGGGTGGCCACGGGAAGCAGGGCACAGGAACAACGGAAGTTTAAGACATTTTTATTTGATCTTTCCTTTAGCACCTTGGTAGGTAGGTAAGATAAGCCCATTCATATCTGACGATTTCTCCTAAGACTTCCAAGAGGCATTTGCCATTCAGAATTTTTGTTTCTGAAATTATCATTTTACCCTCTGCCCTTTGCTTTTTGGAACTAAGTATGATTTTTTTTTTTTTTGAATTGTAATGAAATAGTCATTTTCGGCACATCTCTGACAAAGTGTGTTGTGAGCTCTTGTTGCCATTGTGTGTTGGAGGTTACTTATATGAATGAAATGTGTTTTGTTGAAATGCAAGTGACAGAGATGGTTGGCATTTAGGAATATGACTCTATTATCTGTCATCACTTCAGACAGTAGGGAAAATTATTTCTCTGCCATTTCTGTACTGTGAGATTACTTTCCCTGGAAGTGAGGTTTACACTCAGAAAAACACTGTTACAATCACCAGAAATTGAGCTGGGTGCCCAGGTTACCTGGCAAACCCTCTGTATCATTAGGAGGAATCAGAACTGAATGTTTAGGGCTTTAGCGATGGAGCATCTTGATCTTGGGGAGTCCACTGCCAGTGGCCTCAAAGCTGGTGCTGCTCGTCCCCTGTCTGGATGGGCTTGTGCAGGCCTCCGAGTGTGCCCTTGCAGGGAGGTGGGTGCCCTCACAGGTTGTTGAAGTTCAAGGACTCTCTGCAGTGCGCCTCTGTCGTGCTTTCCTGCATAAAGTCTGCTTTTTGAAAGCTGTCTTTGCAAACTAGTAAAAAGCCTGCTCTTGCTGTATTTTCAGGAGGAATGATACTGTATGATTTTTCCAGCTCTGCTCACCCATCCTTTTTTGTTTGTTTTTAAACAGGCTAACCGGCCTCCAGCGAAGCTCAACTTGTTAACCTGCCAGGTGAAGACCAACCCCGAAGAGAAGAAGTGTTTTGACCTTATTTCACGTAAGGCTCTTTCTGAGTGCTGTGCCATGGAGAAATTATTTTAAACCCTCTCTGGGGCATGAGCCCCATTTCAAACACTGCATTTTAAAGAACTGGTGTTTGAATAGAAATGCCCCCTTTTCGAGGAACATACACGCTTTGTGATCCCACTATAACTGTCGGCTTGCCAGCCTCTCCTATTGAGGGTTGGACTTTGAGGACTGGCCCTGCCCCCTGTGGGCTCTGTAAACCTGACGTGCTCTCAGCTTTCTGAGCTTCAGCTTCCCTATCTGTAAACAAGGGGATTATACAAGATAAATCCCCAAGCCTAAAATTCCTTCACTTTAAAACAGATTTTTAAAAAGGACAATTCTGTTGTCAAAAACTTGCATAATTTGAGTGGTGTTAGAGATGCTATAAAACTAAAATGATTGAGTCATCAGTAGAGCCCTTGAAACTTCATTTTTTGAAATTGTTTTATCTTCCCCCATCCATAATTATTCTTTCTGTATACTTTTCTTTTTTGTGGCATTCACAAAAGAATCACCATGGAGTCATCTTTTTTTTTTTTTTTTTTTTTGAGACAGAGTCTCGCTCTGTTGCCTGGGCTAGAGTGAGTGCCGTGGCGTCAGCCTAGCTCACAGCAACCTCAAACTCCTGGACTTAAGCGATCCTTCTGCCTCAGCCTCCAGAGTAGCTGGGACTACAGGCATGCGCCACCATGCCCGGCTAATTTTTTCTATATATATTTTTAGTTGGCCAGATAATTTCTTTCTATTTTTGGTAGAGACGGGGGTCTCACTGTTGCTCAGGCTGGTCTCGAACTCCTGACCTCAAGCAATCCACCGGCCTCGGCCTCCCAGAGTGCTAGGTTTACAGGCGTGAGCCACCGCACCCGGCCCATGGAGCCATCTATTGTGGCAAATGTTTATTAGCACCCCCTAATAAAAAGAAAAGGCCTTGTGCTGTCTAAAAGAAAATAAGATAAACCTTTTGTCCTTGGTAGTTGTTTGTGGCAGTGTTACCATTTGAAGGAAGAAAGGACCAGTTTCCCCTTTGAAGAGGAAGTCACTAGCAGTTTGGGTACCTTTGCAGAGGATAACGCTAGACTGTACCTGGTAGGAAGGTGGTGCTGTCCTACTTGCCTCAGTACCCCTGAGCGGGAGATGGCTGCTTTTTCAAATGTCTGTGGACTTATATTACTGAGGGCTAGGAAGTCATTTATCACATGACTTCATGCTCCATGTCCACTTTTCCCCTGGTGGCTTGTCCTCATCCTCCCCACATTTCCCCTTTGCACACACTCTGCGTCATGCTGGAGGGAGGGCTGAGTACTGTGATGTGTGGAGAGGTATTGTGTGGGTATTGTTCATTCTGTCCTTCAGACTCTACACTGATTTGTAAAATAAAAATTAACTTTATCCTGCTTCGAATGCCCATCCCTACTCAGCTTAGTATGGTCCACAGATTCAGTTATATCTCCTCATCAAAGCTTGCCCTTCTTTCAAACAAGATGTTATAAAATGCTGAGTATTGACCATGGTTTAAAATGTGGTCACAGGCTGGGCGTGGTGGTACGTGCCTATAGTCCTAGCTGAGGCAGGAGGATTGCTTAGGCCCAGGAGTTCAAGTCCAGCCTGGACTACACAGTGAGACCCTATCTCCAAAAAAAAAATAATTGTTATTGTTGCCAGATGACCTGCCTCCAGATAGCCACAAAAGCTTGAGTTAAAGGGAGAAAATTTGGTGGTGTAATCGGATGTCCACCAGTGGCTGGGGAAGACCCAGATGGTTTCAGGCCTTTCTGTTTTCTGAAATAGTAACCATGTGTTGCACTAATAGTAAAAGCACCCTTCGGTAATCCATTAGCATGTAACAGTGAACTGAGATTGGCTGAGACTTGCCCGCAGGTGGAGGTGGGGGCAAGGACTTCTTCCCTCAGCTGCTCCTGGGCCCTCTGACTTGCCCTGTAGGGAGGCCTGGCCAGATACCAAGTGGCAGAAGCATTTACTCTCAGGTATTCCCCAGCCTACGCATTTTTAACAACACGTCCGGCACCAGGGAGAATCGATAGTGTGTATGTGTGCATAACTCCCTGCCAGGTGGGAATCACTGCATCTCTCATATGTGTGGGAAGGTGGTCCCATGTAAATCTGGCTACACACAAGTGTTGTGACAAACTGCCATTTACCAAGATCCTGCTGGTGTCTTTGCTGCAGCCTGACACATAATAAATATCTGTAGGAAGGACTTTGAGCCTGTGATAGCCAGAAGGGCTCATCAAGCCCTGTTGGAGTTACTGTCATGAATTTGCCAGAGTCCATTGTCATCTTTGAGAAAAACTCTCATCTCTCCTCCCTCCCTGCTTGTCCTCCTGTGGGTAAAATGAATCCCAGTCCTGCAGATTCTTCGTCCTCTGCTACTTTTCAAGAGGTGCCACTCCCCAGGAGCATCTGTAGTGAAAGCACTTTGTGTGTTGCTATGTGGGTTCGGGTGATTGTGAGATACTTGAAACATTGCACAGCAGTAGAAGCCCTGATTTGGTGGGCGTCCTGGGAGGGTGAGGGATGTGGGGACAGGACCCGATCCTGCCTGACTCAGGAGAGGCTGTTTCTGCCCCTCTCAGATTCTTCCTCTACTTCCTGCCCAGGCTAGCGGGATGAGTGTCACCAAGATACCTTTGAGCTCTCAAGATATCAGGTGGTTGGACACAGGCAGCAAGGACGCTAGTTCAGGCATGGGTCTAGCAGGCACCCGACTAGTCGTCCCTACCTCCTTTTCCTCTCCTGGTCAGGCCATCTTGGAATCTACCCCGAGAACCCAAGGAGGAACAGACTGACTGGCTGGCTTCAGTTATTTCCTGCAAGATCATCCTTTATAATCCTTTACCCTAAACAGGAATTTTGTTTTGTTTACACCTGATCAAGGTGTAAACAGGCACTGGCTTCTCAAGAAGGGTATTTCTGTGGCAGGGACTGCCTTCCTGGGAGCTTGTCCAGTCACTTGCCCTTGGACTGACCCCACCCTTTACAAATCCAAGTCCTGAGCTGTTATCCTTGAATCACACAAGCACCCTGGCTGGGGTGGGAGGAGCAGGAGAACTGTGAGGAGGTCCAGGGCAGTCCTCTGAGTAGGATGGGGCCCAGAGGGAATTGGTGACTCTCTAGGCCCACACGGCAGGTTAGTGGCCAGTTGGAGACAGAGCCCCAGCCAGAAGCAGCCCTTCCGGGCCACCAGCACGTCAGAGACCTGGTTGTCCCCCATATCCTCTTGTGTTTCTTTTCCCTGGTAGTTGAAATGCTGGAAACTGTTCTTTAGTTTATCTTGAGAGAGAGTCTGTAGAGGGGATTCTTATTTGGTACTTTTCACAGAGGTGTGCTCCCAATTCTCCGCTTTTCACACATTAGAATGCAGAATTGACCAAAGGAAATGGGCTCCGCCTTATCTCCTTGATTTCCTGCCTAAGCTGTGCCTGGCCTGGCTGTGGAGTGGCTCAGACACAGGGCGCTGGTGTGAGTGCCGCCATGACAGCCCCTGGGAACTCTGGGATCCGCTTAGCAAACTACCCGGGGCCCCCAAGTGGGGCCTGGATTGTGGATCCTCCCTCCCCCCACCAACCCCCGCAAGATGAGGCTGTTCACATCAGGTCAGTCCTTGGGAACAGGACAGAGTGGCCTTGCCCCTCCCTTCTTCCTTCAGCCTGGTTCAGCCGCTTACATTGGAATTACAAAGTCAAGTTCATTTTGCTGGACTTGAAGCATTTCTCTTCAACCTTGTTCCTCTCAGTAACAGATGGGATAGAGAAAGTGTTGTTCCACTCCCCCAGGCATTTAAAAAAAAGCGGGGGGATGAAGATGGCTCAGGCCAGGAGTCAGGAAACCTGAATCCTCTGCCACTGGCTACACTTGGTTTTGCCACCTTAACCTCTCTGAGTTTCAGCCTCAGCCCAGTCAACTCACCAAGAGTTGGTCTAAGAACCAAAGTACCTTCAAGAGTAAAAACCACTCCTAGAAGGTGGTGTGTTTGGTGACTTTAGGGGCACAGATGTTTATTTTGTTTCCCCAAGAAACACCGCTCTTCCATCTGCAAAAGCTGAATCTCCTGCCCTTTTTTTCCCCCTTTTTAAAATTTTCTTTTCTTTTCTACTTTGTTTTTGGACTGATTATAGATAGAGAATTTCCATCTCTCTCATGCAGCTTCGCCTAATGTCTTAGTAGTTATCCAGTAGCATGTGGTGAATGTTGTCTACCATAGATATCAAAACCAGGAAATTAACACTGGTTTGATGCTATTAACTAAAAATTGTGTTCATTTTTGCCAGTTTCCCACTAATGTCTGTTTTCTGCCCCAGGATTCTATCTAGGACCCCATATCACATTTAGTCATTATTTTATCCCAGTCTCCTTCCCTCTGTATCAGCTCTGTTGCCTACTCTGGTCTTTATGATGCTTTTTGAAGAGTATTGATCCTTTCTTTGGTCAAGTGTCCCTTAATTTGGATTTCTCTGGCTTTTCCCCCCATGATTGGACTGAGGTTATGCATTTTTGGCAAGAACAGTACAGCAATTACGGTCTTTCTGTCTCCCTCTTTCCTCTCTTTCATACACACACACGCACACGTCAGCAGCCTGGCAAAACACTTGTAAAACGTTGCTGATGCCAGCTGTATGTGAGTGTAAGATTTTATATCCAACTATTATTTAACACAATCCTCTTGCTTTAGCTGTATTTGTAATACACGACTCCCAGAGCATGTTATTCTTAGAATTTCTAATGCTAATTTTTTTCTAAGAAAGCCAGAAAACTTCTGAGATAGTCTCTTTAGAAAAGGCTTTTATTATTCAAAGGTCTCTAAGAATTACTTTTTGGGGGCCAACTCTATAGTGAGTTTTAAATATAAAGCTTTTGAGAAGATAGTGGTGGTTTTCGTGGAATAGCTTCCGTTTTTGGAAGTTGCATCTTTTTAGACTTGAAGGGTAGAATAGGGCAGGTTTATTAATTTGCATTACAAAGCCACTATTACCGAGTGAGGGCAGACCTTTGAAGGATGTGAGAGAGTGCTTGATTTTATACAAATCATTAATTTCCTAGCAGAGAGCTAAGATTATTCTTGAGGTTAATTAGAAATTGCTTTCTTTTGGAATTGTGTATGGATTAATGTCTGGGCTCACAGTTGATGAAATTCCTCTTGCCATGCAGATGACAGGACGTACCACTTTCAAGCAGAAGACGAACAGGAATGCCAAATGTAAGTTACCTGGAGGTGGGACTTGGGCTGCACTCAGCCGTTGTTCTTGGGATTGAACACAGTGTCACTCTTGTTTTTCTAGATGGATGTCTGTATTGCAAAACAGCAAAGAAGAAGCTTTAAACAATGCTTTTAAGGGGGATGACAATACTGGAGAAAATAACATAGTCCAAGAACTGACAAAGGAGATCATCTCGGAAGTCCAGAGGATGACGGGCAATGACGTGTGCTGTGACTGTGGGGCACCAGGTGACCAGGGGCCCCCGCAACACCCCAGGCTCTAGGACAGTTAAATCCCATTCCGATTCACAGAATCCATTCATTGATTTTTCACTTTCATTTCAAACCAGAAATTAAGTGCAGCTCAGCCTGAGTTCATCCCATTACACAAATGCTTAATGAACTGTGTGCAGACCACAGCGGGGAGAGGGGTGGGAAGATGTTCGCCTGTCGGGCCCCAGAGCAGGACAGAGTATAGATGGCCTGATGCGGCTGAAAAGATTTAAGTGCTTTTTGAGCAGTGAAAACAGAAGGGCACAGTGAGGGTCAAATTGAGGTCATCTGGCCATCCCACCAGCTCTGAGAGGTGGCATGTGTATGGGCTTCTGTGCCCAGGATTTGCTCCATTCTTTCTTTGTCCTACTTTGTAGAACTTCTGAAGTAACTTTACACTACTGTCTACCTCTGTAACCCTGGACAAGCCACTTACTTTGCCAGACATCAGTTTTCCTATCTGTAAAGTAAAGGCGCAGGTCCCTTCCAGCTGTCACATTCTGTGAAATGAGATGTTTATTTTTGCATGTGGGTAAACTATATTAGGGGCTTCATTTTTAATGGGTATGTAGTGTCACTGTTGACTTTAACAACTAGTATTTTAATAGCTTAAGGAGTTGACTTATTCTAATTAAGATGGGGGATGGGTGTTAGTGGTAACGGGAACTATGTAGGTGCCTTTTCTGAACATTTGTAAAATGAGAAAAATTGGGGCTTGGCTACAACAGTCAGTTACCTTTTTATTCCTCTAATTCTATGACAATTTTTATCAAAAAACAAACACAACCAAAATAGAGTGGACAGTTGAGAAGTGCCATTAGGTTCCTGTTACGCCGAAAGCTGCATTTGGTCTTAGATCCATTAAAAATACCTTTTTGACAGGAGATGAGGTAGGTAGGGAGTAATAAGTAGTGAATCGTGCCCTTTCTTGAGAAAGGTTAAAGGCAGTGCAGGGCTTGGATTTTTATTTATATTTTCTTTTTATTTTATTTATTTGTTCTACTTACGGCCATGGCTGTACAGGGCTTGGATTTTTAAAACACTTTCATAAAGGACTCGAAACTACACACTTCTTGTTTTAAAATGCTAAGGCAATGCGCGTGATGTAAAAACATGATATAAAGTCACCGAATTGTATGCACGTAACACCCTAAAAGCATAGTAGATATAGTATAGAAGTCCTAGACAAGTGCAAACACAGATGCCCCAGAAGATTTTCTAGCATGGGTAAAATTTTTTATAAATAGGATGTTTTTAAAATAGCTTCACGATCACCTGGTGACCAAGGTTGCGAAAATTACCTGCTGTGAATTTCTAAGGGCAACAAGCAATTCTGAAGAGTTGTACCTGTGGGCTGTGATAATGTACTCAAGTAAATTCAGCATTCATCTGTCAGGCATTCCAGGGATCCCTACTGTGTGCTGAGCACATAGTGGGATACTTCAGTGAGTAAGTGAACGTACTGAGGGGAATGTGTGGCTTTGAACTCAGTTAAACACAGGGCTGAAGTCTGCTCTGCACTCAGTCATGACCTTGAGTCTGAGTGTGGCAAAGCTGCCTAAGCTGTACAGTGAGATAAGCATCCTTGTCCTGGTCATCTCATGGGGCTCTTGTATGCACTGAAGGAGACACCATACAAAAGTGCTCCGTGATTTCTGGAGCTCTTACAATGTGAACTGTATTGTTACTGCTACCAAAGTGCTGAGCACAGCATATCCTAAGCACCTAGTATATGTTCTCTACTAATATTATTGGCATGTATAGACAGCCTATTCCCGTACAGTACTAGACTTTGGCTGTTATGTTTTTCTCTTACTGCATGCTGCCCCTGTGAGCAGGTTGGCGATGGGTGTGGTCTGTATTCAGGACCCGCCTTGAGGAGTCCATGGTCACTGAGGTGCGGTGTCCTATTTACTTTTGCAAACATAGCACCTGTCACTTAAGTGAATGGAAGGATGAGGAGATGCAGGCAGAGGGACGAGGAGGGGAACAGACGTGTGTATTTGCGGATTGCATGTAAATTGGTGGTAATTACAGGTGAATGAGGTTTCCAGTTGTGTCAAGGATCAGAAAATGCTCATGCTCAAAACTCACGTTCAGTGGTTATCCAGGAAGAGTTCTGGCCCTGACCCTCCTCATACTGCAAGCTCAAATTTGCCCTGTTCCCTTTGGCAGATCCTACATGGCTATCTACCAACCTGGGCATTCTGACCTGCATCGAGTGTTCCGGAATCCACCGAGAGCTGGGGGTTCATTACTCCAGGATGCAGTCCCTGACCTTAGATGTATTGGGAACATCTGAGCTGCTGGTAATTTTTAAATCCTTGATTTTGGGTTGGGAATAAATGAACTAGAAGCTAAGTTTTTATCTTGGCATTCTAATCCATTTTGGTTTCTTGAAATTCCAGTGGGCCTGTGGTTATTGATAGGTTGCCAGATGGGTTTGGGTAATTAGAAATGCAGTGATAATTCCTGATTGTCAGCTACTAGTAGTTGGGGGCATTTCTTGTTGCAAAATTTTATTCTTAAGTGAATAAAGGGAAGTGAAATCAAAAAAGAAGTGTTGAGACTGGTGTAAGATTCTGCTGGAATGGAATAGAATGGTGGCATAGTCCAGTTCACCTCATCCATTAGACATATCAGAACGCAAAGCCTAAAGACAGCAAAGGATTCCGTCTCCCTAAGTTGCCAGCCGATTCCTGACAAGGCTGTGGTCACTGCCTGCCTCAGCCCCCATGGACACTCCCCTGCCCCACCGTGTCTCCCTTGTGAGAGATGCTGGTCTTTATTTTTACTGCCTTTGTTCCTAAAAATGTCTTTTTGTTCTCGGTTCAGTGGTTACAAATAAGCCATGGGATGGAGAGAGAGATGCGGAGGTGGAAGCATTTTCTGTGAAGTAGCTTTCAGAGTATTGAGCCTGTGGCCCCTCAAGGTACATAGACTTAGGTTGTGATTTTGGCCACCTAGGACATGAGCATTTAAGGATTGTTTCCAAAGTTCATAATTGCTGGTTAGAAAGCAGTGCTTGAAATTCTTCCTTGAGGCAACTGGGTGTTGACAGTAAATAGTAAGTGGATATTGATTGCCATTGATTTTAATGTTGAATTTAAAAGTTACATCTAGAGGATTTAATGTCAAGAGCAATAGTCTTGACAGAAAGTCAATTATCAAGGTCCATATTCCTCTCAAGGTGCCATCAATCTTATTGATGATGTCTCTGGGTGCAGTGTGTCTGAACTGCTAACGCACTTTGAACTGTTTTGTCAAACCCTTCCAGTCTTTCCACAGAATTTTTTTATGGCCTCAAAAGAGAGTTGGGAGAAACTACGGTAGAACCTGGCAACCCAGTTAGTAACATTTCCCAGTTACTTAAAACATAAAACTAAGGTAGGCTTAGCAAGACCCAAGCATGCATTCTTGGTTACATACTGTAATTATTGTTAATGTAACAATGCATATGTCTGACATCTTAAAGGCGTGTACCTGTGCATGTGGTTTCTCTTGGGTAACTGATGGTGGTGTAGCTTTGAGATTGTCACAGTATATTTTCAAAGAAACAATTACTTCTCAGTAAACACTGGTGAACTATGGCAGTTGCTACTTTTATTGATTTTTCTTAAAACAATGGGAAGCATCCAGTGATTCATGATGAAATAATAATTGCTTATTTTGTACTGGGCACTTTGCAAACCACTTTCTGTGTATTAGCTCATTTGCTCTTCACAAAAACTGGATGACCTTGCTATGTTATCCCTACTTTACAGAGGAAGAAACTGAGGCATAGAATATTTTAATATGCACAGGGGTATGTGGCTATTAATGGGACAGATCTGTGGTGAGACCACACATTTGTGACCTTTGAGGAGTCTGGGCCATGAACTGGCCTTTCTGGTGTGTTGCGTTGCCATGTGGTAAACACTTGAACATCACTACTGTCCCTGCCCGTTGCCCACTCCCAACAGATGTTTAACAACCACCTCTGGGGCAAAAAGAACCCTGGTTCGCAGTCAGCCTCTTCTCATGGTATAAATACTCCCACCACAGTCAATTTCAAGCTATGCATGTGAATTACTGAATGTGAAGTTGGACAGAGATGTTTGATTACACACCGTTGTGTGGTACATCCACCATACAAGTACAATGGACACAAATAACTTTAAGAACATACACAGGTAATAGTAAAATGTAGTAAAATAATTAGGAAGTGATGAGTTTTGAGTATCTAATACCTTAGTTTTTAATATAATTTATTTAGCTATGAGTTTATATACTGTAATTTTTAATAGCAGCCGTGTTTAATAGTTGGCTCACAAAATTCCTGAAATTTTAACAGTTGGCTCTCATGAGCTGGTAGAAGCCTGACCCCACCCCTCCATCTGTTGTGACTGCTTAAATGTGTCTCAGAAATTTAACTAATGATCTTCACGAGACTCTATTGCCTACTAAAGAGGAAAACACCAAAGAAAGTTGAAAGGAATGTGTTTCCATCTTGATGAAACAGTGAAGTGACTTCTAATCCCTGGTTCAGATCTCTGTATCTGTCTTCCAGAGCTGTCTATAAAGTTTGGCCAACTCGCAACCATGATGAGAAATGAGGCATTTCCTGTTTTATTAATATCTGCAGATATTTTCTAAATCTCATCTGCCATAGTTACACTCTCTCTCATCTCAGCCTTTTTTTCCTCTGTGGCTATCAGAAAAGCAAAAGGAGAGAGAACACCATGGTTGCGTTGTGCGGGATTTATCCTCTCCGCACCATACCCTGCACTCTGGCTGGTCCTCTGGTGGCCCACAGGAGGTGGACATCTCCCCTGTCTTGTGTGCTGTCGGTGTGCCATCGCGTCTGAAACCTTATTCCTCGGCCCTTCAGTTAGGCCTTAGGTGGAGAGAGTCAGGTGTTAGTGTTCATTTCTAAATCATAGAAATTTGAAGCCTTTTTAAAGCCACTTGGGTTGCATTATTTTGCTTAGACAATCATATGCCTGAACAGTGGATTTCCTAAGTCTTGACATCTCTCTCTCTCTCTCTCTCTCTCTCTCTCTGTGTATGTGTATTTAGAATTATGTCTGGCTCATAGTAGGAATTATAAACTATTAGCTATCATTATTATCTTCTCCTTCAAGATAGTTTTAACAAAAATGATCACATGTCCTAACGCGTTCTTTCACAGGGAAACCTCATAGGGCTTGTGTTGGTTGTCTGGTTCGCTGCTGAACCTTTCCGATCCGTAGAGCTGTGTGCAGTGCCAGAGCCTTTGGTTGACTTGTTCATCAGAGTATGTTTTCTTGTGCAGCAAATGTTGATTAGACCTCTTGGTACTCTGTGAAAAGAGATTGGTGGGTACAATCTGGACAGGTTGTCTCACAAGAATAGGATCTCTCATCTTTTGAGTAAATAGTAGGACAGCCCATGCCTCAGGGTGACAGGGGAGGTTTTTTAAAAAATTTATTTACTGTTTTTTTGTAGTATATATTATGGTATATGTGATGTTTTGGTATATTCATATATATTGTAGAATGATTAAATCAACCTAGTTAACATATTGATCACCTCACATGCCTATTTTTTATGGTGAGAACACTTAAAATCTACTGTCAGCAATTTTTAAGTATACAGTACCTCATTATTAACTATAGTTACCATGTTGTACATTAGCTGGGATTTTGTATCCTTTGACCAACATCTCCCCCATGCCCCTGCCACCCCTTCCCCTGGGTTACCATCATTCTAATCTCCGCTTCTATGAGTTTGACTTTTTAATATTTTATGAAAATAAAATATTTGAAGATCATGTAGTATTTGTAGTTGGTCAAAGGATACATGTAGTATTTCTCTCTCTGTGCCTGGCTTATTTCATTTAACATAACGTCCTGCAGATTCATCATGTTGCTACAAATGACAGGATTTCCTTCTTTTTAAAGGTCAAATGGTATTCCATTGTGTGTATATACCACTTTTCTTTATCCATTCGTTCATTAATGGGCACTTAGGTTGATTCCCTATCTTGGCTATTGTGAATAATGCTCCATTGAACAAGGGGATATGGATATATCTTCAACAAAATGATTTGAAATCTTTTGGGTAAATACCCAGAATTGGGATTGCTAGTTCATGTGGTAGTTCTATTTTTAGTTTTTTGAGGCAACCCCATACCATTTTCTATAACGGCTGTGCTAATTTACATTACTTCCTACAGTGTGCAAGGATTCCCTTTTCTCCGTATCCTAGCCAACACTTTTATCTTTTTAATAAAAGCCACTCTAACACTTGTGAGGTGATAACCTCACTGTGGTTTTAATTTGAATTTCCCTGATAGTTAGGTTGAACATTTTCTCATATACCTGTTAGCCATTTGTATGTCTTCTTTTGAGAATTGTCTGTTCAGGTTCTTTGCCCATTTTTAAATTGGGTTGTTTTCTTGCTGTTGAGTTGTTTGGGTTCCTTATACATTTTGGATGTTAACCCCTTATCACAGTATGGATTTGCAAATATTTTCTCCTATTACACAGGTTATTTCTGTTGATTGTCTTTGATTTGCAGAAGCTTTTTAGTTTGGTGCAATTCCATGTGTCTATTTTTGCTTTTGTTGTCTGTGAGGAAAGGGTTTTTTAATGGCCTGAAAGAGACAGCAGGTATGTGAGCAGGACCTGGTTTGACTGTGTTTTCATTTTCTCTTGGCATTGAGTCCCTAAATAGACACATGCTCACCCCATAAATGTCACTCCAGTCCTTCCATATGGCCTCACCATGTTCCTCATGTTAAGAGTCTTTTGCTTAATTCTGTAAATTATTTTATGGCCTCAGGTTTGCAAATAATTTCACGAGATGATACAGTGTTTGTTTCACCATTTGCTTTTTAATTTGTTTTTGTTTCCAAGCACATGTGTTTTCCATGTTAATTGAATGGATTTCAGCAGCATCCATGAAGGTGGCTGGTTAGTAATAATCTTTTTGTCCCTTTACCTGTTTTTAGAGTTACTTCTTAGTCGATGGAATGGACCTTGAGAAATTGAAGTATTAAGTTGATTAGTTCTGGGGAGTCATGCCATCTTTACTTTTTTGGCACACACTGACTTGATATCCTTAGATTTTTTTTTTTTTTTGAGACAGAGTCTCGCTTTGTTGCCTGGGCTAGAGTGAGTGCTGTGGCGTCAGCCTAGCTCACAGCAACCTCAAACTCCTGGGCTTAAGTGATCCTTCTGCCTCAGCCTCCCGAGTAGCTGGGACTACAGGAATGCGCCACCATGCCCAGCTAAGTTTTTCTACATATATTTTAGTTGGCCAGATAATTTCTTTCTATTTTTAGTAGAGACGGGGTCTCGCTCTTGCTCAGGCTGGTCTCGAACTCCTGAGCTCAAACAATCCGCCCGCCTCGGCCTCCCAAGTGCTAGGATTACAGGCGTGAGCCACCGCGCCCGGCCAATATCCTTAGATTTTAAAGCAAACCTGTTTCTAGAAAACCTTCTGGTAAGCATAGATTTTAAAGGGAGAAATTTCCTCCTTAACGTAGAAGATAAATGATTTCAGCATTGATTTTTCAGGTAGTAATGACAAACAGTATCATTGGTACTAGGGTACTAGCATCATATGATGCATTTCACTATCCTAAGTAAAATTAATAAAGGAAATCTTGATATTCTGAAATTGAATTGAATTTTACCTTAGCAAATATTTACTGACTCAGCTCTCTGTGTCTTGACTTTCTCCTGTTTCAGCTGTTATGAGGCTGATGATACGCTATCCTGTATTAAAGTGGGTCAGCCCACAGCCAGGTCTGAAGGAGAGTGTGTAGAGAGGAAAGCCCCCCAAAGACCAAGAACTTATTTACAACTCATAACTGTTGCTTCACCTGAGCCACTCGGGATGCTAAAAGTAATTGTTTAAGGCAACAAGAAATTGACTTTCAGCTATCATTTATAGAATAACTGTTGGGCTCCAGGCATTGTCGTAGATAACTCTACATACATTATATCTAACCTAAACAAGAACTCCATTTTAGAAATGAGGCCAGAGAGGTTAGGAAACTTGCCCAGTGTGACTGAGCCAGGGTTTACACTTCAGACTACTGGACTCCAGAGCCTGTGTCCTATCCTTTTTTAAACATCATGGCTCTGAACTTTTTTAAACCACAAATCCTAGCAGAAAAAATTGAGCACCAAAAAATAAGCTTACAATTATACCTATACTTACTAAGTATATTATATACTTTGTAAAATATATCAAAAATAGAAGTTTTAAAGGCTCAGATAAAAACATAATATGTAAACTTCTCTCCTGCACCCCAGAGGATTCTTTTGGCCAAGCTGCTTCACCTCTCTGGGCCTGTATCCATCTGTATATCGAAGGTGTCCCATGTTCTCTAAGCCTTTCACCCTTCTGGGATCAGAGGGGCTCAGTGAATAACAACCCATTTCCCTGCACACATTTGGAACCACTTGAGAGATAGGTAAGTGAAGCAAATAGAGATCTGATTCAGATCTGCTGTTGGCAGAGGCTGAGTTAATTTGCCATAGTTCACAAGGTGGGTGACAGTGTGCTGGCCTGCTGACCAACCCAGGTCAGGCAGTGTGACTCTCCTGCCCCAGGAAGCTGGCATGGAGGAGGAGCTGACCATGGGATTGTCTCCTGTGGGCAGGAGGCTAAGGGCAGCTACCTTTGGCCAATTCTCCTCTTGAGCTCAGTTGTCAGAGAAGTCTTGCTCTCATGTGCTCATTCCTCTCCTAGGGTGAGTCAGACTAGAGAAAGGAGAAGAAAGTCACAGTAATTGATGTCCCTTCCCTGTGGAGGCATGAAAAAGGGAACAGGAGGTTTCCCCCAATCCACCCCAAACTCTAAAAACAATTTCTAGGTAAAACTTTAGTCCTCTTTGTGGCTCAGGGGGCCCTGCCCAGGTAGATGCTAAGGGTGTGCAAAGTATGCGATTCCATGTCCCTGTCTCGGGTGCTGCCCTCAGGGAAGGGGACTGGCACACACAGAATGACTCCCACTCATGGCGAGTGCTGAGGAGAGAAGTCCTCCTGACCAAGGGACTGCTCTCTCATCTGGACCTGACATCTCTGTCCTTGTAATGCTTGGGACAAACTTCTCCAGCTCTCGCTGCATTGTGTTTCTGTCTTATTAATTCATCCCTGCCTCATGAGACTGAGCTGCCGTAGAGCAGGCTCATGCCCCACGCACAGACGAGGGGTGCAGGGTGCATTCACAAGTTGGCAGGAAGGGTGAGGGGCTGGGCCGCAGCCTTGCTGCCTTAGGTGCTGTGGCACTTAAACACTCCCGTCTCTCCTCCCACATCTAGTCCAGCTTGATTTCTGCCCCCTCGCAGCCCTCAAATTCCTTCTGGGTGACAGTGAAAGGCACGGGATATGAGGGCACAGGTTGACACCCCATCTTCCTGCCCCCTCAGCTTCTGCCCACCCGGCCTGCTGGGCCCCACATTTTCTTGACATAACCCTGCAGCCTGTGTGTGCAAATGCTTTGCTTTTTTTGGTGGTTCTGGAGGGGTTCTCTGTGTGCTGAAATATAAACTGGAGCTTTGCAGAACCGTGAGATGGCACTTTTCTCTAGTGTTGGATGAGTATGATGCATGGATATAGTGGCTCCCTGGGCCAGCTGTCCCCTGGTAAACCAGCCAAGTCCAAGCAGAAGGGAAGCAGTTTTCTGATTCCTAGGGAATTCTCCTCCACCCTCCCCGCCCCTATCTGCTTAGCACAGATGAGGAGGTACCAGGGTGGTCTCTGGCACATACAAGGTGCCACTTTGGCTTCTTCTGTCACTCACCTTTGGGAAAATGTTGTGTTCCACTGAGGACAGGGTCCACATTGTAAGATGGAGGCATTTGAGCATGCCTCGCTATAAACCAGGGGCTCCAATATTGAGGTTCAGTCCCGGATCTGAGACCCATTGCCTAAGAGATCCTTCGCAGGGCCTTAGCTTCATGGTACGTAGGTACTTGTCACCATAAGTGGTGTGCCAGCTGACCATTAGCCTGTCCCTGGGAAAATTGCAACGCAGCGTATGAGTTTTTGCCTCCTGATGATGGTTTGAGGCCCCAGAGCCAGGATAGAGCAAGGAGGTAGGGTTGGTTAGCATTTGGTGCTTCAGGCCATCTAGAAAGCTTTGTTTACCTATCAAGGACCAGGTAAAATTAGGAAAGCTCATCATCCAACTATTAATCTACCCTACTTGTTTAAAAAATTTCTTCCCCATCCTTCACTATCGCATCCCACTGTTTGATGTTATTTGCCACTGGAAAATTCCACCATGTCTAACCCACATCTCTTTGGCTGTTCCTTAAGCCCGTTCCCCCAGGAGGGAAGCCAGACCCTTGAGACAGCTGCAGTGCCCCCCAGAGCATCTCTGTTAACCCTTTGTCTGCATAATTAATTGAGAGTAGAAATATCAGAAGTATCACTACTCCCCAACACATCATTTTCAACATGGAAATTAAAATAGCTGTTCCATCAAAGCACTGGACTTGGGGCTCCCTTCTAGTGTTGTTTCATTAAACATTTAAGGATGTGACCCGGAAGCTGACCTTGGGTTTGGGGAATGGGTTGAACAAATCCCTGCTCTTCAGGAGATCCTAGCCATTCATTCATTCATTCTAAAGAATGCCAGTTGCCGTATTGTCAAAGTATCATAATATAAACCATGATCTTAATATCTGCCACCGGTTGAGTATTCCTTATCTGAAATGCTGTATTCCTTGTCTGAAATCCTGAGACCAAAAGTGTTTCAGATTTGAGACTTTTTTGGTTTTGGAATATTTGCATTGCGCTTTACACTTAAGGTGACAAAAATCTGAAATGCTCATTGGAGCATCATGTCTGTGTTCAAAAGTTTCCGATTTTGGATTTTCAGATTAGAGATGCTCAACGTGTGTATGAAGGACAATGTGTGGTATTCTGTAAGTGTTCAATTACAGTGTGTTAATTTAATATTTAAATGTCAGAAGATTGATTGGCAAGCAACAATTGGAGCTAACACCCTACATTTTTAGTGCTTCAGTTTACTGTTTCCACCTAAATTGTCCCATTTATCATTATTACAGCCCTGTGGTAGGTGTCATCCCATTTATTGATGAAAATTCTGACACTCGGGTAAACTGACCAGCCTGTGCTCACACGGTGGTAATAGAACCATGATTTGAACCGGAGTCTTGGCTTCCTGGCCCAGTGTCCTTTCCACTGGCTAGAACCACCTGGTAGGTGGCATAAATAAAGGTCGTTTGGGACATGTGAAACAGATCCACTCCATGTGGAGCACAGGTTTTTGGGAGGTATAGGGGTTAGGATGGAAACCCACATGGGGCCAAGTCACCGGTTCTCCCTGTCTCTATCGGTACTCTGTCCAGGGGGCGTTTATGAGAAGGCTCCTCTGTAATAGGCATACTGCTTCTCTTTAATTTTATGAATACCTTTGGGCTTTGGGTTTTGTCCATCTTCATTAAAGGCAAACCACTTTATTGCTCTATTTCTTAGTGGCCATTAAATAAACCATCAGATGTATGAGTAATATGTAGCAGTGGAATGTATTAATAATTGAGTACCCTGAAATAGACTTTTATTTTTGCAGCTTGCCAAGAATATTGGGAATGCAGGCTTTAATGAGATTATGGAGTGTTGCCTACCAGCGGAGGGCTCTGTCAAACCCAATCCAGGGAGCGACATGTAAGTATGGGACTGGCTGTTCTTTTCCGAACAAAGATTTGCCTTCTACCAAAGCCCCAGGAGGGAGGGGACTGACAAGTGTTGGGTACATCCATTGTTGCTTCTTTAGGGAATAAATCAGCCTAAATTAGGTTTTCTTGGTCACTTTAGCCTTTTGGGTGACCAAATAGAAATTATTGGCTGTGTTTTTAGGAAGAGGCCAAAGGTTTAGCAGATGCTGTGCCTACATGATGGTGGTGGTGTGGTGAGGCTCACTTGCCGTTGTGTGTGTAACACCCAGGACTTTGTGTTGTTGAGTCACTTTCTGATCTTGGTTCTCTCTGCATAAATTCTGAGCCATGGAGAGAGCTAGTTGTCATAGATAAGTGATTATGTATTCTTCTCTTTGCCAGTGTCCTTGCAAGTGTGGGGTTTTCTTCAGCACATTCTTTGGTGTGTTTGCTGTACTGCTTATGCAAAACTTGATTGAGAAGTTTTTGTGCCTCTTTATGCATGCATCCGGCCCACTGAGGCAGAGCTTACAACAGGGAATTTTCTTGCCAGTTTTATCAAAGTGTAAAGTCACCTAGATCACATTGGTCTTTGAAAAGGAGATGGACAGGAAGACCAGTGGGTCTGGGCAACATGTGTCCTGCCCACCTTAGACTTCAGCCCTGTTTAGTGTGACTAAATAGCAGGGCTCTGGGGTGGTTTACCTGATCTGTTATGATGCAAAGTGAGGCAGACCAAAGGAAGGAGAGAGAGAGGTCACCAGGCCAGTTAAAAGAGTGCCTGCATTTGAGTAGTGAGACTAGAGCAAGGTACTTTGGCAGGACAGGATAAATGAAAAACATGTGATAAGAGAAAGTATAAAAATTCATTTCCAGAGACAGCATTTTCCATGGAATAAGCCTGAAATAGAATTAGGCACAGTCTTCGAAAAGGTCCATGAGTAACAGGGAGCAATGTCTTTAAGAATGGTTTTACAAATATGTGGTAGTATACGGGCCTTTTCTAAAAGCAGAGAATTTTGATTTTTGGAACCATTTTGTGGGACGTGTCTTTGGGAAATTGAGGCTGCAGCACCTGTGCTCTTTTGCATTGTGATAATGTGACTTGATGCAGTGAGAGAGCTGAGACTTTCTAAAGGAATGAATAGGTGCCATGACCATTACTGGCTCTCTTAGGCATCAGGTGAGCGGTTTGCTTGGTGTTGGATTAAAGTCAGTGTATGTTTGAATCCTGTAACAAGTGTTTGTGGTGTAGCATTTCCTTGAGATTGGATAATGTGTGGTTTTAGATACCTGGCACGAGGCTTACAAAGTTATTATCCTTTCTTGATGAGGATCTAAGTTTCAAATCTATATTTTTACCTAGACTCAGAGAGGCAGTAGGTACACAGATATCCCAGTCCCTACCTGAGTCCTAGGACTGGGTTAGGTTATGTAACTTTTCTGAGCTGGAGCCCCAGTTTCCTCTAATATGGAAAGGGAAATAACACTCCACCCTCCCAGAGGCACTGGGGAAGTTATCAGCTAAGGAGGTCAGACATGTAGCACTTGGTTTTCATGATGCATTGGCATTGGCGCCCAGCTGGCTCTGCTCACATGGGCAATAGAGGCGATGCAGGTGCCCTGCACTAATTGTACAAACCCTGAAACTTGAGGTCCTCTCCGGGTAGTTACCCAGAGGTGAACGAACTCTTCCTGGGAGAGCCTGAGAGTCCTGTATAGCAAAGGAACTGCCATGGCCCAGTATGGTAGATTGAGTTACTGCTGTGCAGTTGACACCTGCTCTTGCTGCTTGTTCATCTCACGTTGAAGGTTCCCGTCCCCTGAAATGCTATAATATTGGTCAATTTTAAACAAAGTGTATGATAAATCATTTCTTCCTAGTACCTTATAAAAGCAGAGCATTTGTTTCTTCTGGGGCTAGATGATTCTAAAAACTGAATACGCCCAAAGAGGCAGAGGCAGGAGGATCTCTTGAGCCCAGGAACTAGAGGCCAAGTCTGGGCAACATAATGAGACCCTGTCTCAAAAGACCAGGCCAGGTGCAGTGGCTCACACCTGTAATCCCAGCACTTTGGGAATCCAAGGTGGGAGGATTGCTTGAGGCCAGGAGTGTAAGACCAGCCTGGGCAACATAGGGAGACTCCTCTGTACAAAATTAAAAAGTGAGCTGGATATGGTGGCTTGCACCTGCAGTCCCAGCTATTTGGGAGGCTTAGGTGGAAGGATTGCTTGAGCCCAGGAGTTTGAGACTGCAGTGAGCTTTGATTGTGCCACTGCACTCCAGCCTGGGTAACAGTGCAAGACCCTGTCTCCAAAATAATTAATTAATTTAAAAACAAACAAAAATGAATACTACCTATTTGGAACTCTTCAATAGAAATGTTCTATTTGAATTGAGGCACTTCTCCCCAACCTTGGCACTGTAGAAAAGGAAGTTTACATTCCTCCTTCCTTTCTTTTTTTCAAAATTAGGGTGGATGGCCAGTGGGATGGCAAAATGCCGCCTCCTTTTGTTCCTCATCAGTTGAAATTAATTGCTTGGTTCTCTCTGCCCCTGTAGCATTTGGCTCTATTTTAAAACATTTTATTTCACTTCATAGTATACCTAGGTATTTACATATAGTTTTCTGATGAATTGCACCTTACTCGTTTTTGTATTTATTTCCGTATCATCATGGTTCAATGAGTATTTAATGAGTCAACAAGTCAGAGAAATAGTCCCAGCTCTATGCCTACTTAAATAAGCTAATATTTTACTTTCAGTTGAAAAGGAATGTACTGTTTCTAGGTTTATCTCAGAACAACACACTGTCTGCAGATAAATCTGTTGAAGGGGAAACCAGAGACACCCTCTAGTGGCCTGTGAATGCCCAGATGGATTTTGGGGGTGTCCAGAGAATGTAACTGGGCAGGGAAAGGCCAGACACGTATCTGCCCACAGAGGCCAGTCTGTTTCTCCGTCTGACCCGGACAATTCAGAACCCTGTCCTTCAGAAGCATGAGGAAAGCTTTTCCTCTGAATACCAAATGTGTCATTATTTTAAGTTCATTGCTTTTCTCCAAAAGGCTGTCTTTAAAAAAAAAAAAAAGGCAAGGCATTGCATTGGCAGAGCAAACCTTCACAAAACCAGGGAAGCTGGAGTGCAGTTAAACGGCATCGTGCCTGTCTATGTTTGTGGAAGAACCACCTTCAGGGGCCTCGAGCCCTGGGCAGATGAATAATATATAAAAAAATAATTGCAGGAAATCCAGCTTATCTCTACCCCTTCCTCCAGGGATCGCAGTAATGACTTTCCCACAGTGATTATTGAAAGTGCATGAAACTTGACAACTGTCCAGTCTGACTGCCTGTCACAAGAGACATTTAAATCATTAAATAGGCTGCCCAACACTACACGTCATCAAGCTAGGAGGCTCCAAGGGGAGAACCTACATGAGTAAAAGAAGTCTGCCCCTAGCGAGCTTGCCAGCTGCCTGAGAAACAGAATCTAATTTTGCCTCTGTGGATAGTAAGTCCTCACTTAACATTGTTGGTAGGTTCTTGAAACTTCAACGTTAAGCAAAACAACGTATAAGGAAACTGTTTTACCGTAGGCTAATTGATAGAAGCAAGAGTTAAGTTCCTGCAGTGTATTTCTGGTCACAAAAGCATCACCAAACTTCTAAATAAAGACCCACAACAATTCTAATATTAAACAGTGAAATAAATGTGAGCTATACATATGTTTTAAAAAGATGAATAAAAATTAGTAAGAGAATTATTTACCCACTTATTCCAGTTCAGGGTCTTGGGTGGTCAGAGCCTGTCTCAGCAGCTCAGAGTGCAAGGCAGGAACTGGTCCTGGACAGGACTCTGTCCCATTGCAGGGCATGCTCACATACACCCCCACACTCACATTGGGACAGTGTAGACATGCCATTTCACCTCACATGCATCGCTTTGGAACATTGGAGGAAACTAAAGTACCAGGAGAAAACTTGTGCAGGCATGGAGAGAACGTGTACACTCCACACAGACAGTGGCCTGGTTGTGAATAGTTTTCTTACCAATGTTACAACAAAATGACATTAAGCAGTGTTATTCGAGGACCTGCTATACCTATCTGCAAGGTGGAGATAAAAACTCATAGCACTGTTGTGAGGGTCCAGTGAGATGACTTTACTACCACTCAACTCCCGTGAGGTCATGCATGCACAAGTCGCTCGGACCGCAGTCATTGTGGTGTTCGTGTTAGCACCTGTGGGCAGGGGAGCGTGTGCTGCAGGAAGTCAAGGCACCAGCCTTAACCTGGGCCCTGCAGGGTGAGCAAAACTGGGGCTGGAGCAGGAGGGATGCAGCGTGATTAAAAGTGCTGGAGCGCGAGTTCACCAGGTGCCCCTGGAAGTTCTTCTTGGGCTGTGAAATGCACCGCCCACTCAGTGGAGCCAGGGCTCTGAGATGCATTTTCCCCGGGACCAGCTGGCATCACACACGCCAGGAGCAACACGCACCCAAGGGCAGCAGTTATGAGGCCTGGCAAATGCTGGCAGGAGACCCCTGCCCACTTGGTTCCACCTGGGCAACATGAGTAATGGTGTCTCATCCTAGGCTGGCCTGTCTTCAGGGACCCTGAGGTAGGCAAGATCCACTCTCTGCCTAGAGTTCCATTCCCAGGGGGCTCAGACACTCCTTCAAGGAGACTAGTAGTCCAGTGTGGACTTGGGGCAGGTTCAGAAAAGTCCACGGCTGCTGTAGCAGCTACAGGTACTCACCATAGAGCCATAGAGTAGGCTGGGTAAGACGGAGGAGGTCAGAAGGGAACCATGTGGGAACACCAACCCACAGGGAGGAGGTACATGTGCTCTCAGTTTGTAGGCAGTGGTGAGTTACAGACTAGTGTAATTGGTGTGCTCCTGCCTGGTCCTTGCCTTCTCAAGACTCCGTGTGTCACTTCAGTGAGAATCGAGATTGCTAGGCTACTTGGATCTGCCTCCAGGTTCTGGTTCTCGAGGACTGGGGACCCTGCATTTTGTAAGCACCCCATGGTCTGAGGCCCACACTTAGAGAAATGCAATCTTTAGGTCTTTGATGGGGAGCCAGAGAAGACTTCTCCCCTTGAGCCTATAGGAAAAGAGTACCTAGGTAAGAGGATCTGCTGGGGAAGGGTATCAGTAGTGGCTGGAGCTCCCACTGTCCCCTGGGAGCCTGGAATTGACTTGCCCTCTTTGGAGCCCTGGTGCACTTGAGCCAGGACCCCCGAGGTGTTGACAGGAGGGGCTTGGTGGCCAAGCAGGAGTGAATGCAGATGCGGCAGGCACTGAGCCGGGAAGAGCTGACTGGACCCTTTGCCCTGTACCACCCCAGCCCCCTGTTCATCCAGAGGCAAGTGTTAGAGTAAGTACAGCTGGCCTTTCTAAAATGCTGTGCTCAGTGATTCAGCGTGGAATCTCGTTAATCCTGCAACAGCCCTCAAGGTAGGTGTGGTCGTGATTCTCTGTGGTCCCCAACCCCTGGGCCACAGATCAGTATCAGTCCATGGCCTGTTAGGAACCAGGCCACACAACAGGAGGTGAGTGGCAGGCTTCATCTGTATTTATAGCCACTGCCCATCGCTCACATCACTGCCTGAGCTCTGCCTCCTGTCAGATCAGCAGCGGCATTAGATTCTCATAGGAACTCAAACCCTACTGTAAACTACGTATGGAGGGATCTAGGTTGCATGCTCCTTATGAGAATCTAATCCCTGATGATCTGAGGTGGTGATGCTAGCTCTGGGGAGCAGCTGCAAATACAGATTATCATTAGCAGAGAGGTTTGGCTGCACAGAGACCATAATAAATCAGTTGCTTGCAGGCTTATATCAAAACTCTATTAGTGAGTGGCAAGTGACAATTAAGCTGCATCTGGTGGCAGCTTTAAGTCAGAATCCAACATTTATATTAGACCACGGGCGTGGTTTGCCCATTATTTTATTTGCCACCTCCATCCGCGTCTCTTTCCCGCACTGCGCACTTGTCCCAGTCACAGTTTTGCTAAGCCCACAAGCTAACTGTAGCAAAAATGAGTTAAAAACAAACATCGCTGGAGAGCTTTTTTGAAAAGGGGGAAAGACCCAATGATGAGACGGCAGAAGATGCTAAGACTGCCAACAAAATGAAAGCTGCATTTAAAAGAAAATACCAAGAGTCCTGCTGAAATTATGGGTTCATCGCAACAGGTGATTCACATTCTCCAAGCTTCTTTGTATAATACGTGGCAACCAGCTATCCAATGAAGCCATGAAACCTTCAAAACTGCTTCATACATGGAGGCCAAGCATTCTGCATTACAAGACAAGCCTTTGGAGTTTATCAAAAGAGAAAACACGAACATGAAGAACAGAAGCAATTACTGAAGGCCACCACTTCATCAAATGTGTCTGCACTGAGAGCATCATTCTTAGTGGCTAACTGCATTGCTAAAGCTAAGAAGCCCTTTACTATTGGTGAAGAGTTGATCCTGCTGCTGCTAAGGACATTGGCCATGAACTTTTAGGAGAGGCTGCAGATCAAAAGGTGGCATGTGTTCTTCTTTCGGCTAGCACCATAATTACACAAATTGATGAAATAGCAGAGGATATTGAGACACGGTTTTTAGAAAGGATTAACGAGTCACCATGGTATACAATCCAGGTTGATGAGTCCACCGATATTGACAACAAGGCAACAAGGCTTGTTTTTGTGTGATATATTTTTCAGGAGGACGTGCATGGGAATATGTCATGTGGACTTTTGTTGCCAACCAACACCACAGCTGCAGAATTATTCAAGTCTTTGAATGATGCCGTATCAGGAACACTGAATTGGTCATTTTGTGGCGGTATATGCACGGTTGGAGCAGTTGCCACAACTGGACGGCTTTCTGGTTTCACTACTCGGGTCAAGGAGGTCGTGTCTGCATGTGAGTCTACACACTGTTTCATCCATAGAGAAATACCAGCTAGCTGAAAAATGTCATCTGAACTAAACAACGTTTTGCAGGATGTGATTAAAATTATCAACCACACTAAAGTACATGCCTGTAACTCATGTCTGTTCACTCAGCTCTGTGAGGAGATGGACGCAGAGCACACATGTATTCTCTTATACACAGACATGAGATGGCTTTCTAAAGGTAGGTCACTGGCCAGAGCTTTTGAGTTACTGAGAGCTGCTCCAGAGATTTCTCTTAGAAAAACAGTCACCACTGGCAGCACATTTAAGTGACACAGAATGGGTCGCAAACTTGCTTACTTGTGTGACATATTCAACCTGCTCAACGAACTCAATCTGTCACTTCAGGGGAGAACGACAACTGTGTTCAAGTCAGCAGATAACGTGGCTGCATTCAAAGCCAAACTGGAATTAGGGGGCAACAAGTGAACATGGGATCTTTGACATGTTTCAAACATTAGCAGAGATTTCGAAAGAGGCTGAGCCAGGGCCTTCTATCTCCCAGCTGGTGCATGATCACCTGTCTCAGCTTTTGAAAGAGTTTGAGCTTTACTTCCCAACCACAGGAGACACCCGAACTGGGAAGGAATGGATCCTCCACCCATTTGTGAATAAGCCAGGTGAATCGACTCTGTGCTAGAAGAGGATCAACTGCTTGAGATCGCAAATGACAGTGGCCTTCAAAGTATGTTTGAGACAACTTCAAATCTCCATATGTTCTGGATTAAAGTCAAGGCGGAATATCCTGAGATTGCCGCAAAAGCACTGAAAAGTCTGCTTCCATTTCCATCGTCCTATCTTTGTAAAGCAGGGTTTTCTGTAGTGATAGCAACCACAACGAGATTACAGAGTAGACTGGACATAAGCAACACACTTTGGGTGTCATTGTCTCCCATCACCCCCAGATGGGACCATCTAGTTGCAGGAAAACAAGTTCAGGGCTCCCACTGATTCTGCATTATGATGAGTTGTATAATTATTATATATTACAATGTAATAGTAATAGAAATAAAGCACATGGTAAATGCACTTGGATCATCCCAAAACCATCCCCTCCACTGCCTCCCCCTCCCAAGTCTGTGGAAAAATTATCTTCCATGAAACCGGTCCCTGGTGTGAAAAAGGTTGGGGACTGCTGGTGATTCTTACTCTACAGCTGAGGAGGCCGAGCAGTGTCACACACATGGGGAGTGGTGGCCCAGGCTCATCATGACTCTGTACTTCCTCGAAGCTGCCCATCAGCCTGTGTATGATGCGGGCTATTCCTTTCAGTTTGCCTTCCCATGCCCAGCCTGAAATATCACTGCATTTCACACCTTCCGGAAAGAACGGGCAAGAGAAACCAAAGGGAGAAAATTATACCAGGTTATTCTCTCTACATCCTTGGTAGATTTATTGGCTAAATAAAATATTGTTAGTAGAATTTGGTTTTTCCTGACATGCCCTTTTTTTTTTTTTTTTAGCAGCTTTACTGAAATACAATTCACATACCATATAATTCACCCATGTAAAGTTTACAGTTGAGTGGCTTTTAGTACATTCACAGAGTTGTACATCCATCACCAGAGTCAATTTCGGATTTTTATCATCACCCCCCCACCCCCAAAGAAGCTTCATACCTGTTGACTCCCACCCACTCATTCCCCTTCATACCCCAGGCCTGGGCAGCTGCATTGTGTCTCTACGTTGTGAGCCCATTCTGCACATTTCATGTCAGTGGATATTTGGGTGGTTCCTTGACTTTTCTGACTAGATTGTCACAGGTAATTTAGCATTTACTGTGTCTCATCTGTGTTATTTATCATTGCTGCTGTTTGTTAAGGTCCTTGGAGTAGCTGGGGTTGTAGAATGCTTAGCGTCCTCTTGCCCAGGGGCTGCTGTTTCTCTTGCTCTCCCTCTCTTGAGTTCATCAGCACTTTCCAAGGTCCTAGGACCTACTGTGTCGTCTGCAGATCTGTTAACTCATGTATGTCTTGAAGTTATACTGCGAGGATCAATTGTATGTGTTTTCACAGATAAAAAACTTGAGGCCTAAAGAGATGATGTACCTATTCAAGGTCAAACCATCAGTCTTTAGTGGGGTGGATTTGAACCCAGGCTTCCTTGGTTTCCCAGTGTTGCTGCCCCCAAGCTCCTTGGGTAGGGTAGAGTCTGAGCATGCTGCCACTTACAGGCCAGAAAATAGAACACAAAGAAGACTGACATCTCATTTTGGTTCATCTGACAGCCAGTGAGTGCCTTTATGGCAGGCATGGTGCCTACAAAAGAGAGAACATTGTCCATGCGCCTGAGGAGCTCATTGGGCAGACAGGCAGGCCTCCAGGGGAGAGTGTTGGAACAGAGGTCAGGCAGGGGGGGCCTGAGGGCACAGGCAGTGGCCTTCCTGGAGGAGATAGCCCAGGAATGGCCATGGAGGAATCTGGATTTTAGGCCAGAGGGACTTGAGTAAGAGAGGCATGGAGATGTGTATGAGGTGCTCAAGGGTCAAGAGTGGACAGGGAGACAAGGCAGAGACTCAGGCGGGCTGCAAGAAGGCAGGACATGCCCCTCTGGCCAGCTCCTCCTCAGTACAGGGGCAGGCCCCTGTGTGAGGCCTTGGTGCCTCACCTTGGAAACTAGAGGACTTTGGATGCTTCTTAAATGTGCCCCAGGGTTTGCATTGAATGCAGGTACAACAATGTGGCAGCCACTCCGCCATGTTCCACGGCCAGTGCTGCCCATGTGGAGGGTGGAGCAGTGTTTGTTGGAGTGTTATAGATGGGTGCATGAGGGTGGGTGCAGTAGAGGCCCTTGGTGAGTTACAAGCCAATTACTTTTGGTTTCAGGAATGCGAGAAAGGACTACATCACAGCCAAGTACATCGAGAGGAGATACTCGAGGAAAAAGCATGCAGACAATGTGGCGAAGCTTCACAGTCTTTGTGAGGCCGTCAAGACGAGAGATATTTTTGGATTACTCCAAGCCTATGCTGATGGTGTGGATCTTACAGAAAAAATCCCACTGGCCAATGGACATGTAAGAGTCCTTTCTTTCAAAGGAAAGAGGGGAAACCATGGTGGGGTGTTGTAATTAGGAATGCTGACTAGGCCAGGTGCAGTATCTCACTCCTGTAATCACAGCACCTTGGGAGGCTGAGGCAGGAGGATAGCTTGAGGCCAGGAATTTGAAACCAGCCTGGGCAACATATTGAGACCTCCATCTGTACAAAAATTTAAATATTAGTGAGGTGCAGTGGCACGCACCTGTAGTCCCAACTACTCGGGAGGCTAAGGCAGGAGGATCGATTGAGACCAAGAGTTCAAGATTGCAGTGAGCTATGATGATGTCACTGTACTCCAGCCTGGGCAACAGAGCAAGAACCTATCTGGAAAAAAAAAAAATGCTTTTAGCACTGAGTTCTGTAGGAAGAAACCAGGGTGGTTTTTTTTTAACTGACAAACGATAATTGTATATATCTATGGGGTACAGTGTGATATTCTGCTATGTCTCCCTTATGGAATGATTAAATCAAACTAATATATCCATCACCTCACATATTCATCATTTTTTCAAGATAAGAGCATCTAAAATTTACTCAATTTTGAAATATACATTATTACTAACTCTAGTCACTGTGCAGTGCAGTAGATCTCCCCCTCCTGTCTGTGCAGTGCAGAACTTACCCCTCCTGTCTAACTGAAATTTTTTAGTCTACCAAACTGTACCACCAGCTCTGGAAAGAAAGCCCCTCCTGGGGTGGAGGGGAAGGTGTCTTCTCAGAAGCCCAGGCAGCTGGAAAGGAGCCCGTCTTCCATGAACAGGTTTAGTGTGAGCCTTGAGCCTCTGTGGAGAGCCCTGTGCAGCCAGGTTCCGCATCAGGTCCCGAAGGAGGAGAGCTCTCAGTGGGTGGGTGTGGGGGTTGCTCCCTGGAGCCCGAGGGAACAGAGCACCGAGAGACCCTCCCCTGTTCTGGAGGGAACTCTCTTGAGAAGGTGGGCATTACTGTCAGGTGTGAGTCCACAGTGAGCTGCCAGCGCCAAAAGGGTTGGCATGTCTTCTGACTCTCACGCACAGAGGCCCTGTGGACGCACACTCGGTCCCCTGCAACCTCCTGACCTCAGGCCTGGGCTCACCAGTTATCCACCACAGAGCTTGCTGTGTGGGGCTGTTGTGTTTGCAGTCCAGGATGTCATGGGGTTCAGGCTGTGTCCTTACAGGCATCCTGGGCAAGGGGCACTTTAGGGCAGCAGCATCTTTCCCCTGGTGACAGACACGCACGTGTGGGTTGTGGGATGGGCCCATTCTTCCCTGCTCTCTAGAGAGAACTCTCACCAGGCAGTCTAGGGCGGTGTGTGCTCAGCGCTGAGCTGTGTCACGAGGACTGAGCAGGCAGGTGCAGGCCGGGTAGGAGGTGCCTGCTTCTGCCCCCATCTCCTGTCCTGTGACTCTTTCTTCCCCTCCAGTTCTCTCACCTGCCCACCCACCTGAAGCAACCCTCATTTGCCTGTTCTCCCCCACCTGCCTAATGCACTTTCAGAAAAAGCAGTGGTGGTCATGTACCCCTGGTATGAACTGAAGACAGTACAGGTATTAGCATTCACAGCCTTGTCTGTAAGTGTAGAATGAAAAACTTTAAGCCTACTTAAGAAACATACGTTTCTATCTGCTTGGGGAGCAAGAAAAGGGAGTGGAGCATAGGAGGCTGGGGAGCCTTACTGGACTCTGTACAAGACTCTACTTGCAGGCTGTCCCTCATGCCGTTGATGCTGGGATGGGGACCCATTGACTGTGAGGACTTCGAAGCGAAACCCCTGAGTCTCTCATTCATGTCCCACGGAGTAAGGAGAAATAGAACCAGTCTCTAAATTGCATGTTCCCAAGGGCAGGGAGTTTGCTTGGAGATTAAGGGGGCTTTATATATCTTAGAGATAAGTTTTTCAGGGTTTTTTTTTTGTTTTTTAAGAGACAGGGTCTCTGTCGCCCAGGCTGGAGTGCATTGGTGCCATCATAGCTCACTGCAGTTTCGAATTCCTAGGCTCAAGCTGTCCTCCTGCCTCGGCCTCCCAAAGTGCTGGGATTACAGGTGTGAGCCACTGTGCCTGGCCTGAGATAAGTGTCTTGAAGGAAAGAATAAAAAACTTTTGGAAGACAAATCTACGATTTCACTTGGTGTTGGACACAAAAGCTCCTGTTAGAATTCTGGAATGTCTTTGGTTTTCAGGAGCCAGATGAAACGGCCCTGCACCTCGCAGTCAGATCCGTGGATCGGACTTCTCTTCACATTGTAGACTTTTTAGTTCAGAACAGGTAGGTGTTCTAAAATTAAGGGGAGGTGTTTGTTTCTATTCCTTGGTATTTCTGAGGCAGGAATCAGATGCTGCTGCTTTGCTTTAGTTGTGTTGCCAAGAGAATCTTCCCAGATCTACACATGAATTATTAGACAGAAAAAGTGCTGCCAGCTGTGGGTTGTTCCATGGCAATCCTAAAAAAGCCCTGCAGTGTGAGAATAGAAACCCTATGTGATATCTTCAAGATCCGACTTGTAGTGTCTGGGCCTCAGGGAGACACCAAGTAGACATGGCTGCTGCATTCTGAGGGAAGTAAATGGCCATTTCTAATCAAAGCATAAACACATTTCTCGACCTAAAGAAAATGCCCATAATCCAGTGTTTTGGTTCAAGCTCTCTGGCTTAGACCAGTGGCTACCATGCGGATCTTTGCTTCCCTCATACCTCTGCTCTACTGCTCAAGACACTGTGCTTGGGCAGCATGAGACCCACCTCACAGAGGACAGGGCAAGGAACGCACCTGTGCACAGAGGGTGGTCACGGGGTCCCCAGCACAGTCTGCTTCCATGGCTCATCTCACATCTGCCGAGCACGAGCACCTTTTTCAGAGGGCAGTCCCAGGGCGAACAGGCTCACTGAGCCTTGGGACTCAGGACTTTGGAAAAGTGGCTTTTCCCCCGCCTGGCCGGAGTGTCAAATAATAAGATGGGAAAAGGCTCGGCCCCATCCTTCAGTGGGACAGGATGGGTGAGTCATGCAGACTTCCTGAGGCCCTGCGTCCAGCCCAGTGGGGCACAGCGGCTCTGGGTATGGCCTGTGAAGCAGGAAGGAGGCTGGGGTTCCGGGCCAGCCCGGGGGGGTGCACTGTCCCACCCTTGACGCCTGCTCAGCATTCTCATTTTGGCCTCTTCTGTCATCACTTTGTTATTTCCCTGATCACCTCATGCCAAGGCCTCCTTGTCCATACTGGCAGGGATGATGGTGCCATGTTGCACCCACCTTGGGGATGATTTAGAGAGACCGTTCACTCACCCCGAGTTCCCTGCTGGGCAGTCCCTGATCCTCTGGGCTGTGACTCACTATTCCTTCTCTTTTCCCTGTCCCTGTTCTTGGCCAGCGGGAACCTGGATAAACAGACAGGCAAAGGCAGCACGGCCCTGCACTACTGCTGCCTGACGGACAACGCCGAGTGCCTGAAGCTCCTCCTGCGTGGCAAGGCCTCCATCGAGATAGGTGAGCGCGCAGGGTCCGGCCGCCCTCTGACCGCCACCTCCTGTCTACGGTTCCCACGCTGCTGTTGGAACAGTGCCGACACTTTGGACTCCTGTCGGAGCTGAGGAGAAAGGAAACCACCTCTGATGAAAAAGGGCCTGTCCCTGCCTGTTGTTCTGCAAGGCTGATGTCTCTGTATCGATTGGCCATATTCACCCATCTGTCACTCAGACTTTGGGTGCATTTACAGGCATTTTACAGATAGGCAAAGGATGGGCCTTGCAGCTATCACTGATGCTGGGTGAATTCGGACAACGTTAGGGAATTTGGACCTGTTCGCAAACCCTGAGCCTTCTCACCCCAACCTTGAGACCAGACTTAGTCCCTTCCTTGACTCTGGGTTTTTACAGCTCACTGGATAGAGATGCCACCCACTGCCCCGTCGCCCCATCCACCCTAATTCTTACTCGGCCTTCCTCCCTCTGTCGAGGGACCTGGACACGCTGACAGCCAAGGCACGGTTGTTATCATCTCTTGAGGAAGTATTTTTGAAGAACTATTGAACAAAGAGGACTAAGAGTAGAAAAAAGGCATATATCTCCTTGAGGGCCATGCTTCATATTTTAAAATAAACCTCACTGACTGAGACTTATTTAGAAGTACAAAATTTCAAATTTATAGACTGCTTAAAAAAAGACGTAAAAGTTTATTACATTCAAATGCATGGTACCAGGTTAGCAGTGCTTTGGGTAAGAGATTTATGATGAACTGCTTTATTTAATAGCTTACAGTTTAGATATTGATTTTAATTAGTTGGCTGCTTCAAGAGTTTTATTTTCATGATTAGCTCAAACTTTGTTGTTTAAAATTTTACTTTCTGTACACACCTGCAGTTCTATACAATAAGGCAAATTCAGCCCCAACTGGGTCAAACTAACTTCACATCTCATCAATTGGGTTCAATTTAATTTAGTGCTGCTTTGCTGTGCCTTTTGTGAATTGCCCCTAGATGTCAGACCTTTGCTGGGTTTTGCCGTAATGCCTCCTTGCCTTGCCCTTGACTTTTAGCCAACGAGTCTGGAGAGACACCGCTGGACATTGCCAAGCGCCTCAAGCACGAGCACTGTGAGGAGCTGGTGAGTCTCCGCCCACATGGTCAGGGCAGCGGGGTGGGGGCCCCTTCTGGACAGTGGGCTGGGCCGTCCTCCTTGGGGGGGTTTGCTCTGAGCCCTCGGCCAGTGTCGCTGAGCAGATCTCAGTGTCCTAGGCGGGACCAGCCAAGAATCAGCTCGGCTTGGAGAAAGTACAGTGGGGAGTCGTTACAGAGGAGGTGGCCGCCCCTCCTGAGACATGGAACGTGGTTGGTATTTGCTGGTTGGACATGTTGATGACAGTGCTGGCGTTGTCTGGGCAATGGAGCAGAGGCCCCAGGCTGGTCACACTGCCCATTCTCTGGCATCTGTAAGCTCTTCGTGCATTACTTTGCAGCATCCTAAGGCTGGCTCCTTACTGTGTTCCCTCCCACCAAATGGTGGGTGTCGTTGTGCACCATCTTTTCCTTTCCTGCTCTGGAGTAAGAGCCAGTGTGGATGGTGGGAAGGGCCCACCAGGTCAGGTGGCCCAGGGTGTGCAGTGGGCTCCACCTCTGCAACTAGGGGAGGACACGCACGCTCCCCAGGCTGCTCCGCATCTGTAAAGTGGAGTCGGGCCTGCCAGTGTGCGGGGTGGTGGTGAAAGTTACTGCTGAACTCTGTGGGCACACAGCGAGTGCTCCATAAACAGAACCAGCAATAAAGGCTGGGCGAGTGTAAGATAAGTAGCAGGTGCTGTTGCTGTGCACTGTGTATCCATGCCTCATTTGATCTTTATAACGACCTTATGACATCGTTTCTACTGTTATCCCCATTTTACAGATAAGGAAACAGCCACCTTAAAGTGAAGTAACTTGCCCAAGGTCACACATCCACCACCTGGCTATGGGGAAGAATTAAGCCCTAAGTCCTAAGACACCCATTGTGTGTAATGAATTAACATCTCTTCTGCACACCCAAAGTGGAACTAGCTAGCCACCTGCCTTGAGAGAATTGAGAAAATAGTCGTTCAGATCATTTTCTGCAGGACTTAGTCCTTTCATACTGGTCAAAAAGGCTGGGTTCACAGTGAATGAACACGCTTGTTCTCCCAAGATTGAGCCTGCCCTTGCGTGTAGTGTCAATACCGGCAGGCGTCATCATCCTTTAGATCTCATATATCCCTTGCCTGTGTCCCACACTTTACAGTTTGCAAAGCCTTGCTGGGAGTTACCAGATTTGCATTTCAGGGTTACTCTGTGAATCAGGTAGAGGGAGGGGGCTTAACCTGAGACTCAGATTTCAATGAGTTTGCCGTGGCTAGAAGGCAGGCTGCTTGTCCCTGGGACCTCTCCCTGTGCTGCCCATTGGCTGTCTGTCTGGACACTGTGGTTGGTGCCCGCTTCACGTGGCTGAGTGTGTGAGCAGCAGCACTGAGCACCCCTTTGTTCCCTCAGCTGACCCAAGCCTTATCCGGAAGATTTAATTCTCATGTCCATGTTGAATATGAGTGGCGGTTGCTCCACGAAGACCTGGATGAAAGTGATGACGACATGGATGAGAAATTGCAGGTCTGTACCTGGTTACCACACATTAAAAGGGTTTGATAAGCTTCATTCAGAGCAAGGTGGGTCCCAGCCTGTAATTAAGGCAGAAAGCTGTTTTGTGGACAATAGAGGTTACTTTTTGCTTTCATTGATCTCAGTAGGTTTTTGGTTTTACCCTTCCTGGGACTACCTGCTGGCTCCCAGCTGCTGCATGTGTTAATTTAAAGGAATGGCTAATTGTGTACTCAAAGGCAGCTGCTCACCTTTTGCAAGGAAAGAAAAGTATGGGAGGGCCTTTGAGTCCAGGGAGTTTTAGAGGAAGCTCACTTGCTATGGGATCATGTTACAAGGAGCCAGGTTCCCCCTGTTGGTCTTAAGAACTTAAGCTGAAAGCATTGAGCAGCCCTTCGAGCTCATTGGGTCCAACCCCTTCCTTTATCAGATGGGGACGTTGATGTCTCAAGAGAGATTGGCTCCGCCAGAGTGAAGCAACAGTTTAGAGACAGCTTGGGACTAGAACAAGGGTCCTGCCTCCTGTCCAGCTCCCCTATCACCACACTCACTGCTTTGCACACCTGGGGGGACCCAGGAAGGTCACCGCTTTCACACGGGTTAAACTCCAGGTGTGACTCCAAACCCCACTCTGAGCTGTGGCCTGTTCCCTCTCCCCGGCAGCAGCATGCCTGGATCGTGTTCCTTGTTGAAGTTAGTGGGAAATGCCATATTAAACACTTCTGTGGTTTAAACTTCTTAAATTTTTACTGTAGGACTTTAGAAAGACTATCTCAATGGCATTTCTGAACCCATGGGACTGTCCCTGCTTGTGGAGCAGTTAAAGTCCGTACTTACTATTTTTAGGATACAGAATAAGAAATTAAAGTTAACTACAAAACAGTATCAAAGTGAGGAGAGCTAACTAATTGCGTACTTACCTGCCTTACAAAAAGAAAGCTCGAACCCACCTGCCCCAGCGTGCGTGTTCATCAAAGGGATGTGCATCACCTTCCCTTTATGAGCAAGTGATAAAGCAGGTAGCAGAGTCCAAGCAGGGGCTCTGGCGTCCTCACTCGCCCTCCCCCCTCACTTGACTTCCAGCAGAGGGTGGCGGGTGTGGTTTGTTGGAATTTAGAAGGGTGTGTGAAGAGCACTGGCTGCTGCATTCTGCACACCTGCACTGGGTGTGAGTGTTGATTTGGCCAGAACCTAGAATAGGTGGGTGGTCCTGTGAGGGGGAGGAGGGATGCCACAGCTGAGACTGAGCTGTGGCAGCCCCCCTGCTAAGCACCTGGCTCTGCGCTGGAGAAGCAGTTAAAGTTACAGCCATTTAACAGATGAGAATGTAGGAGTGTGGGTCAGCAAGGTGAAGTGATTTGCTCGAGATCGTAACTAACATAATGAAGCTGACTTTTGCTATATGAGTTAGATGTAAGTTACCTGAGCCTTCATTCCATGTGTCCAGTTCCAGTGAAGCACATGACTTTCAGGTAGAGCAGGGGTGGGCAAAGTCTTAAAGGGCCAGATAGTAAAATTTTTAGAATCATGAGCCTAAAGTATCACAGTCCTTGTTGCTTTTTACACAGCTCTGCCAGGATGGCTCAAAAGCAGCCGTGGACGATATGTAAATGATCGGGCATGGCTGTGTTCCAATAAAACTTTGTTTATAGAAACAGGTGGCAGCCCACAGGCCACCATTTGCTGACCCTGATTTGGAGGAACCTCAGGAGTTTCTGTTCATAGGGGAAGAAAGCATTGATCTCTGCTGAATTAGCCATATAGTGTTGGAGAGTGATTGTAGGTAGGTGGCCAGAGCCAGCTGTGCTGTGGTGTGACATAAGAAAGCATGTTTAGGAAGGGGAACTTCGGGGAAAATGCAGAGCCAGGTTGAGGTAACTCTGGCTAGTAAGATGAAACAGCTTATTTTAAATCTTTCACAGAATGGAGAATTATAGTCTATAAATCACAGCTTGTTTTGGGGGGGCGCTGGTTTTCAATTACAAGACACAAGAAGTTTTAAATCTTGTAGCTCTCATGCAACAGTTGAAAGCTCAAATGGTACCATGCCAAGCAGAAGTGAATGTTAGCACCAAGAGCTGCGTCTCCATCTCACACACCTCTGCTCTGACATTCCTCTGCAGCCTAGCCCCAACCGGCGGGAAGAGCGGCCTGTCAGCTTCTACCAGCTGGGGTCCAACCAGCTTCAGTCTAACACTGCGTCTTTGGCAAGAGATGCCGCAAACCTTGCCAAGGACAAGCAGAGGAGTTTCATGCCCAGCATCTTGCAGAATGAGACCTATGGAGCCATCCTAAGCGGCAGCCCACCTCCCACCCAGCCTGTAGCCCCCAGCACCACCAGTGCCCCCCCACTACCCCCACGGAACATCGGCAAAGGTATGAGAATGTTAGCAGGCCCTGCGAATGCAGAGGGTCTTGTTTCGCTTTGTGCTTTGGAAGTTTGCAGCTGCTTTGCCCCCAACTAGGTGACATTTAGGCTCTTTTGTTTTGCAGTTATTTTCTGTTTGCTTCCTAAGGGGATTCCATCATTCTTAGGATGCCAGATGGTGGCAGAGTCTCATGACTGGATTCTTATTCTGGGCAGAGGTGTGGCATCTGCGTGCTTGGGTAGTATGGGGACTCCCCCAAGGCAGCCCAGGGTGCACAGTGGGCTGCTGGGGCTGGGAGCTGCTCTCCTGCAGATCTCCTCTGCGTTCCTTTCTCTACTTTTCTCTACTTGCTCCCCCTCCTATGCCTTTGTTCTTCCCTTTTTTATTTCTCCTCTGCCTGCACCTGGGCCAGCTTGTGGCACCTGCGATCATTTCTTATCCCTGATCCCCGTGAAATGAAGGATAAAAAGATACTAATTTTGGGAATAGTCCTCAGCCTGGTTGTAAAATACAAAGCTGGTCCTGTGGATCCTACCTCAAGGGCAAAGAGCTGTCCTCACGTCAGCTGCTCTGTCAACACAGCAAGTTTGATGCAACAGATGATATTTTTGGTTTTTATAAATATGGAAACCGAAGCTCCCAAAAGCTGAATAATTTGTCCAGTCCTGAAGACCAGCTGGCCACTGTGCTTGCTAAAGCAGGTCCAGCAAGCGACTGGCTCAGCTCTGGGGCTGCCAGCCGTGGCCCTCAGGGTTTCCCATGTGAAGGAGGGGCTACTCTGGCTTTGTTGAGGGGTGGCCTAGGAAGGACGAGAGCCTCCAAGAGCATGGTGTCCAGGTGCTGTGGCTGCTGCGGCTGCTGTCCGTGTTGTGCTTATGCAGTAGCTGATAGCTGGGAGGGGAGGGCAGGTGAGTGCTGATAGTAGACTGGGCTCCAGGGGTGCGCAGACAGCCGCAGCCATCCCGCTGCATGTGTGGCTGGGCCCTGTCTTCCTCTGCCATCCTGGGTGCCTCAAAGACCCTCCCACACAGCTCTGCGCTGATCCCTCAGGGAGGCCCAGAAAAGTGATGGTAAACCTGTCGCTGAATCACACACCTCAGGAGCAAACCCGCCAAGGGCAGGCCCAGAAACCAGGTCACTCACTGCCCCCCACACACCCCACACCCCAGACAGTGTCCAGCCTTGTGCTGGGTGAGGATGTCCCTGAGCAAGGGAGGCAGCTGCAAGATCAAGTCCCACAGCCGCCGCCTGCTCCCTGCCACCCTCCTCCTCCCGAGTCCTGTAGACAGGCATTAATTCTGTAAGGCCCAGGGTCAGACTGGTTTGGTCATCTTCATTCCTAGTAGTGGCTTTTACTGACTGTGTGTGTCACGTGAGGAGGGATTTTATTTTGCTCTGTTGGTTGGGTCATGGAAAAGGCATGGTAAGCTCTTCATCTTGGTTTCTTGGTTTCCTGAATGAAGTCTTGAAATTAGAGGATTTTGATTTTTTTTTTTCTTTTCTCTTTTGCCATTCTTCCTTCTAGCTTCAGGTCTTCTTTCAAAGATGTATTAATAGATTGTATCTCTTACCTGCTGTCCCCCAGCCACCTCCCCCTGCTCCTGTCTGGCCTACTTGTGGTCTAGGACGGAATTCCCACACTGTCAGCCTTGCACTTCGAGGCACACCTTGCTGGCCGTGGGAGAGTGCGAAGGCTTCCTCTGGACCCCGTGGCCTGGCCCTGGGAGGGTGCGGGCTCCTCTCATTTCCAGGCCCAGCCTCCCCATGGGCCGTGCCCAGCCTCTGACACGGAGTCACACCTTGCACCTGGGCCCCATGTACTTGAGCTTGGAGCTCTGTGAGGCAGAGGAAGGTCTTGTGACCGGGGAAATGCTGTCCTTTTGTGGGTCACCTAAACTACCTGGTGTCATCTGCCCTTCTCTGCACCAGCTCGGGCTGGGACTGAGGTGCTGCTCCTGGCATGGCGGCAACAGCCACAGGGAGGACTTAGTGGAAGGACAGAGATGAGCAGAATTTCCGTAAGCCCCAGTGTAGTGTTCAGGGGAGATCGTTGTGGCTATTTATTTCCCCCTTCAAACAATATTTATATTTGAGTAATAAAATCAAGAACTTTTAAATTTCACAGTCAAATTGAGAAAACCAGCTGGGAATATTCCGTGAAGCATGTCTGGTTTAGGGTGTATCAGTATCTGTCTTCCAGATACCACAGACAAGGATTAAAAAGTTCATTCCGTTTACTTTTCTAGAAGGGTCATAGTGACTATTTCACAAGGGAGAGGATCAATAACGCAGTATTTTGTTTCTGTTTTTGTTCTGTGTGTGTGCATGCGTGTGCGTGCATGCATGTGTGCATGCGTGTGCGTGTGGGTTTAGTTCAGACAGCCTCCTCAGCTAACACCCTGTGGAAGACAAACTGTGTAAGTGTGGACGGTGGAAGCCGGCAGCGATCTTCGTCAGATCCGCCAGCTGTCCATCCACCGCTGCCCCCTCTTCGAGTGACATCTACCAGTACGTTTTTTTTCTTTTTCCTTCCTTCCTTGCCTGTGGGCTTTGTAGATCTGGATGGCAGGGGGGCGTCCTCAGCAGCCGCACGGGAGAGAGCCACGGGGCTGCACACTTGGCACAAACACGTGCCGGGTGCCCAGCGCTGTATGGCCACCCGTGGCTCTTCCAGCCTCCTCCCCCCAGCTTCAGACTCCTGTCTGTCCCCCCACCGCACTCCCAGGTGGCTCCCTCACTCCCTTCCTCTGTCTTCTAAAGCATTTTAGCAACATTTCCTCCTTTACATACTACCCTGGAGTCTCCTTTTCCTTTGGCCATTGGTGATTTTCAATATTTGGGAACAGTCCTTTGGTTCGGAATCTAGCATGTGTTTTTTTCAATGTCAACAGGTGGTTGAAAGTCTCCAAAACCTTGGGGGAGGGAAGCTGCAGGAGGAGGTTTTTAGGAAGAGGTTTTTCTCCAAAGCGCAGAGCCAGGGTGTCTTTTTTTTTACCGTCAGTGGAATAAGCCCAGGACGCTGCCGTGTCTCCTGCTGCGTCAGGTCCACGGGAGGAGCCCAGCATCTCGGGGCTTTCGGCTTTCGTAGCTTCCAGAGCAGGAGCATTCCTAGGGCGAGCTGTTTGTGGCTTCTTTAGAATAAGTTAAAATAGAAAGCAGCATGGCCCAGGCACAGGGAGCGCAGTGTGCGCACGGCGGCAGAGCCAGGGACACTGTGCTGGGAGGTCTTTGAGGCTGGCCACGTGGAACAGCCAGGGGGGCGCACAGCGGGCCAGAGCCCACTTTTCTGCCTCTTCGTCTGGTGGCCCTGGAGCTGGATTTGTGTGCTAGAGTCCGCCTTTTGACTTTTCCTTTAAAATGGAAAAAGGAAAGAAGGAAAAAAAGAAAAGAAAGACTCTAACTGGATACCTTCGTTTCCCCCACCCCTGTCCCTCCCTGGCAGCTGTCCTGGCAGGGAGGAGCCCACCCTTGTGTGTTAGCTCCCGTCCTGAAGCAGATTGCCACTTTTAACAAGGACACAGGATGATAGCCAGACACTCAGAGAGGGCCTTAATGCTCGTCGGAGAGGGGAAAGACGGCGGGAAGAAACTTGGCCTTGTTCTGGTTCTTACCAGCTCTGAGACCCTGGGTGAGGTCCCCTCACCACTTGGAGCCTCAGCGCCTCACCTGTGCAACAGGGATGGCAATAAACCTCTTTGCCCTGCGCACTTCACAGATTGTGGGGCCTTTGCTAAGTCAGCTGCTTGCGCTCTCTGCTCCCTCTGGCCAGAAGTCAGCCGAGGGGAAAGAGCCGCCCTAGGAGGCCCAGGGCCCTGGGCAGAGGCAGCCTCGCCTGCATCCTCTTAGGGCCAGAGCAGAAGGCTGTGCCGGCTTCCCCACAGGGAATTCTAGCTGAGGAAATACTCACTGGCTAATAGAAAAATCTTCACCATAACTATAGACTTGCAGTTTCCTTATTAGTTTGGAAAGGACTCCCTGCCCCCCTCAATAATACGGTTTTCTGAAAATCAGCAAGGAAACAGCGGCAGGTTTTTTCCTTAGGAAATAGCAATAGAAAAAGGCCTGCAGGGAGAAGGCTGGAGGGGGAAGCCCTGGCGCTGACTCCTGTGTTCCCTCATTTTCTCTCCGCAGATCCCCTGACGCCCACGCCGCCACCTCCTGTAGCCAAGACGCCCGGCGTGCTAGAAGCCTTGAGCCAGCCGAGCAAGCCCACCCAGCCCGTGGGCTCGCAGAGCAAGCCCCCGCCTCTGCCCCCACAGCCCCCTAGCCGCCTCCCTCAGAAGAAGCCTGCTCCCGGGTAAGCCTCGCCTGGCTGGGTGGCCCGTCCCCGCGCCTTGCATGCAGAGAGCTTCCGGATGGCAGTGGCCTAGTGGCCCTGCAACTGCACCTGCTGAGGTTGCCATAGGAACACTTGCAATCCCATGTTCCTGCTGCTGTAACGTGTGAGGCCAGCCATCACCTAAACTAATTCATCAGGTCTCAATTCATCAAGAATTTTTAAACTATAAAAAATTTCTTACGAATGTGTATCTTAAATCCACATAATGAATTTAGAACTGGGATTTTCTTTGAGGTAAAGTCCTCAAGACATGGGACCCTCAAGACTCTTTGTTGCTCACTGGCAAGGTTATCTGGAACACAGACCCTCTGCAGTGCGAGCTGTATATTTCCTACCAACAGGGACATTCTGCTACACAAACACACTTCCACCAGCAAAATCAGGACATTAACATGGATGCCTTAGACCAAATTCAAGTTTAGCCATTTGTCCAAATAATGCCCTTTACTGCAGAAAGATGCCATGCATGGCTCTTCTTCTAGATCTTTACGGTGGGAAATGGTGCGTTTTAACGGAAATGGTACTTAGAGGCCAAGATCTGGGTGGTAGGTGGAGTGTCACAGCTCCCAGACAGGCCCTCTGAATGGTCAGGACTTGGACACCCACACACACACACACACATACACACATACGTGCATACGTGCATAAATGTATATACATAAACACACACACACCACTTCAAAATCCCTGAGTTCACACTGATATCTCCAACTTTGGTTCTAATAACAAACCACACCAACACTGACAGACACGAGGCACAGCCGGTTTATTACGCCCACAGACTCTCAGGAATCCTGGTGGCACAGTGGGGTTTGTCTTTGCTCCACAGTATCTGGGGCCTTAGCTGAAAAGACTGAAAGGCCGGGTGGTTCCACACAGGAGGTGACTCGTCGGTGAGACTGGTACCGTCGGAGGCCTCTGCCCTCCGTGTGTCTGGTGGCTGACACTGGGCTGCGGCTGGAATACCTGCACACATGTGGCCTCTCCATGTGGCGCGGGCATCCTCACAGCCTGGTGGCTGGGTCTAAGACAAGTCCCCAGAGACAGGCCTAGCCCTGGAAACTGGCCCAGCGTTATTTCTGCCATCTGTTACCGTAAACAGTGACAGAGCCTGGATGCTGTCAGGGCACAGGGCTGTGGAGTGGCACAGGGAGTCAGACCCACCTCAGTAAAGAATTTGGGGGCAGTGTTTTACAGTCACCTTGGGGTTTATTCTAATTTTCTCCCTTTCTGCACTTGTAACTTCCTTTCTGAGGGTGACAATCCAGCTCCCGTATTTACTTACTCCATCAGTACTCCTTTACGGACAGGCCTCCCCTCCCGCCTCCACTGCCGCCTCTCCCTGCTCAGATCTGACTCTGGTTCCAGGACCCCCTTGGGTGCTCGAGCTCTGACTTCCCGCCACGTGATGCCTTCCTCACCCCACGCGGCTGGGGCGCTGCAGTCAGGCCACCCTCCCCCACGTGCCCTCCTCGTTCCCCGTAGGCCGCCTTCCCCCCGGCCCTACACGATGCCGCCTCTCCCTGCTGGTCTCTGCAGCGTGGGTGTTTCTGTCCGTGCTGCCAGACAGACGACAGAGCCTCTCAGCCTACAAACTACAGTCTTTAGTTCGGAGAAATTTCGCTGAATTTTTGTATTGCCTTAAGTTCTGTTTTCTCTTTTAATATAATTCTTGCTCTTCAGAAGTGAGACCCTTGGCCTTTCCTCTGAATGTGTCATCATTTCTCTTTTCACTGGTGTCACCTCACTTCTCTTACATACTGCCCCAGAGCCTCCATGCTTCAGCGCAGGCAAGGTGGTGTGATGCCCACCCTGAGTTCAGTGCACGTGTTCTCCATTGACCCCGGTCCCAAAGGTGGACCCAGACCCCGTCTGCCACCTGCCCCACCATCTTCACATCCCGGGCCCAGGGTTACTTCTGTGGGGGGGGAGGCCTGCTGGGCGTTCACACTGCAGACCGGCTGGGAGCACCGCCCTGGGGCCCAGGGCTGGGGAGTATCCTCTGGCCCTCCCTCTGCCACCTTCTCCTGTCCTCTCCTGCTTTGTTGCTTGCCTGGTTTAAAGATCTGAGAGATTTTCTAGATTTGTATCTTCCAGTTCTTTTATTGAGTCTTTTTCATGCTTACTCTGATACAATAACTCTCAAGTTAAATTCTTTTCATAGTGGCATCCTCCTTTTGTCTCATGAGACCATTTTCTCTTATCTCTTCTCTGAGAATAGTAATGATGGGTGTGTTTGTTTAGTTTTTGCTTCTCTGCATAGTGTGTTTCTTCCACATTGTCTTGACCTGTATGTTGGAAGCCTCTCCCCATAAATCTGCTCCAAGTTCCTCTGTCCCTGCTTCAGGGGAGGCTGGACACTGGCAGACACGGCCCACCGCCCAGGGCAGCCAGTGCGTGGTCTGGCTGGGCCATTTGGTCGGGGAACTCCGCATTTGGGCCTTTTTTTCTTGGATGACTCGGGTTCTTTGGAGAATAGTCTTCTAGTCTGTTGTCTGAAGGATGGAAATTTACTGGGAGTTGAGTAGAGAAATAAAATTAAACTTCTGCTTAGTCCCTCTGCTTTTCAAGATACTCTCAACACCTGTACTGGGCATCCCCCAGTCCGGATACCCTCTATTTTGCACTCTCCAAGCATAGAAACTTCTGGTCTTTAGTAGGCTTGGGGGTAAGGCAGCGGCCAGGCTATTCAGAGAAGAGGGAGGATTCAGTAGCTCCTTAGACATCAGACTAGTCCTTCTGTTGGTGGCTCTGCCTTACCCCCGGTGCAGGGCGAACAGCAGCGTTTCGGGGCTGCTCGCTGCTGGCCTCGGGGCCCTTCCTGGGGTCAGCTGGCTGGACTGTGATCTTCCTCCCCTTTCCAGCTTCCAACATTTTGTTTCCTATTCTCTTTGTTCCTTTTGGTTTATTTTTTTAAAATCCTTTTAAAATCCTTTTAAAATCCTTTTCCTTGGGAGGAAGTAAATGTATTTCAATCTGCCACTTTGAACTGGAAGATTCTCAGAACTTTTAAAACGCTGCTTAGCAAGATAACTTTCTAAAATACAACACTCATATCCGTGCCTTCCTGTTCTTTAACAGCATATAGAAATATAATTGGTTATTGAATTATCTTAATGAATATGCCCACACCTCTTATCAGCTTTCTTTCCTCTTCCGTACAACACCCTTGGATTTGCTCTTTCCAAGCTGCTGTTTTTCAAGAGATCAAATCATGTGCTGAAGTTCTGGATAAGAAACAGCCCCCAGCACTCAGAGGGAGCTCTGAGAACAGGGGAGTGTCAGTGCAGCGTTTGGGGTGCACTCTTTCTAGCCATTCAGAGGCCTCTGCTTTCCTGGCTCTCAGAGGAGTTCTAGCTGGGGCTACTGGATGAGCTTCCTCCTAGCACGGTCTTACCTGGTTTCAGATCTCAGTGCGAGGAGAGGTTGGGCAGGACGGAGCAGGTGTGGTTAGAGTACATCTAAGACAGATGAGGACGGGTGGAATCGTGTTGTCAGTGCCCGGTGGAGTGCTGTTTCTAAGGCAACACACTGGTGCGTCCTCTTTGGAAAGGAAGCAACACCTCCCCACCCCCCAGCACTAATCTTGTCCTTGGTATAAACCTGGGTTTCACACCTGCTTTCTTACGGCAGGAGTCGGCAGACACTGGCCCACAGGCCAGACCTGGCCCACCTCCTGTTATGGCCCAGGAGCTAACAGCAGCTTTTATGTTTGTACGTGGTTGGGAAAAAGTCAAAACAAGAATATTTTATGGCACGTGGAAGTTATGTGAAATTCACATCTTGGCGCGCACAGATAGTTTAATTGGAACACAGCCGCTCTCATTTGTGCGTGCGTTGTCTGTGGCTGCTCTCACGCCACAGTGGCAGAGTCAAGTAGTTGTGACAGAGACTTTCTAACCTACAAAGCCTAAAAAATTCACTATCTGGCCCTTCAAAGAAAAAGTCTGCTGACTGTGGTCTCAGAGGCTCAGGCCTTCCCTGTGTGTGTTCTGTAGTTGGGGGTGACCTCGGGCCAGGAGGCGGCCGGGTCAGCATCGTGATGTCTGCGGAGACATTCACACCCAGAGACATTGATGGGAATCAAATGGCGAGACCGGCTGTGTTTGTGGGGCCTTTATTTTTATGCTTTTTCACTTTCTTGAACATATGAGCAAAGCCAATGTTATGTTTTCTCCAGCTTCGTTCTGAGGCCGTAGCACCAAGGCCCAGGCGGGGTTCACTGGGGCAGCAGAGGAAGAGTCTGAGCGTGCGGTGGGGAGAACTCCATCCCTGGCTTCCCTTCCTCCCGGCCTTCCCCTTCCGCCTCTCCACCCCCTGCCCCCTTTGCTCACCACACCCCTGTTGTACACCCAGCACCCTGCGAGGTCCGGCAAGACCCACCAGGGAACCGGAGAGCTCCTGTCTCAGCTCCTCCCAGACAATGTGGCATTGTCCGTATTTCAAGAGTTGACGGACCTGGTGTCACTCAACACCTTTTGCAGATGGATGGAAGTGCCAACTCTCGGGAACACACTTATCCAGGTCAACCAGACGGCAGGTCTGAGTTTGATAGACCCCACCTGTCAGCCCTGAGAACCGCTCCCTTACCTGTGCGTTTCTACCCCATGGCCTTGGAATGTGCTGAGTCTGTGGTCAGTCACGTTGGGTCCCAGCAGCAGGGACCACTGAGGCACAGACCACACTGTTCAGTGGTGCTTGGGCAGGTCCTGGCAGAGCCTTCTGGGCCTGAGATTAAGATCCGGCCCTTCCCTTTCACTTGAAGGGACCAAGATCAAAGCAGGGAAGGGGCTGAGCAAGCTGGGGGCAGAGCCCGTGGCTAGTGCCCAGCTTCTAGCCCTGGACCCTGGTCCTTGGCCACAGGCCCACGTGGACAGCGTACCCTGGCTGTAGGGTGAGGACCTCGCATTCCTTTTTTCATAAAAAAAGAGTGAGCTGAATGGCAGCTGAGGAAATCAGCTCACATGGGTTCAGCATGAACCCAGATGGTTCCCGCCCTAACAGGGATGCGCTAGGGGCAGGTGGCCTGGGGTAGCAGTAAGCCTGTTTTTCCCTTTCTTCGTAGGGCTGACAAGCCGACTCCACTGATCAACAAAGGCCAACCGAGAGGACCTGGTAATTATTTAATTTGGGGCTGGGTTTGTTTCTGCATAGCCTGTGGGGCTCGTGGGGGGAGGTTCCCAGCCAGGCAGTCAGTACGGAGGGAGGGCCCAGCTGTCCTCCGGTGTGCAGCCCCCCTGCCCACCTCAGCCTCTGACACTCTGCTCCTGAGCAGCCTGGTGCTGGGCTCCTCACTCCTGTCCCATCCTGCTGACGGGGTGGGCTTGGGGAGGCCCTGAGGAACACCTAACTCACTTTGGGACATTTACCACCTTGCACGCTCTGTAAGGGCTGTATCCAAGGCAGAAGATTCTCAGCTTTTAGGGGACTTTTCCCTCAACATCTGAGAAATCTGCTTTTAGATAAGACTCTGTGGCTTTTGCATTTATTGTTTATATCTCGTGTTTATGATTGATGGGACATCTTGTAAAGTTGCTTCATTTTTGCCCTAAAGCAATGGACCTCTCTGGAACAGAAGCTCTGGGTCCTCTCAATGCCGTGGTCCTGCAGCCCCCTGCACCCATGCCCAGGAAGTCGCAGGCAGTAAGTGGACGAGCCTCCTTTCCTGCCCCTCTGCTCTGGCCAGAAGGGCGCAGGGGAAACAGATCTTTTCCTCTCCCCCTGGTTGCAGCAGGGCAGGGGTCTGTCTTCGTCCTGGTACCTGGCTGCTTGGGTCTAGGCAGCGGGTGGGCGTGGCCGTCTCACCAGAGCTTCAGGACAAACCTGCCACAAGCACCAGGCCTGGCTGCTTCTTCCCCAGCTGTTTCGTTTCTGCTGGGCTGGGATCGTCCCTGTTCTCTTCCCGGCTCCCGAGCTGCACTGACCTGCCCCACTGTGGGCTTCCCAAGCCCAGGCCCGGGACTCCCAAGACCCGCTGGACCAGAATGATCCAGCTCTCTGCCCCAGGAGCTTAGGCCTCCTGCCACACTGACCTGTGCCCCTCTCCTCTCCTGACACAGACCAAGTTGAAGCCCAAGCGGGTCAAAGCGCTCTATAACTGTGTGGCCGACAACCCAGACGAGCTGACCTTCTCCGAGGGGGATGTGATCATCGTGGACGGGGAGGAGGACCAGGAGTGGTGGGTGAGTCTGGGTTGGGCCAGGCGGGGTCCCCAGGGGTTAGGCTGCATCCCTCCCCACCTGGCTGGACAGATGTGCTCATAGGTGAGGTTCTCTCAGTCTGAGGGGTCCAGTCCTGGTGCTACCAATCAGTCCTCAGGCCACCAGCCACTCTGCCCCTTAGCTTCCTCAAGTGTCTCTTCCTCCGGGGACACCCACTTCTGAGCAGGCCTGATTATCCCCTAGGGTGGCTTCCTCCCTCGCTTACGGTGGGCAGGCCACTTGGGCTGCAGCTCACTCAAGGGCCTGGAATGAGAGCCCTTCATTCCAAGGCCTTGAGTTTCTGTGCCTTTACCTGCCCTTGCTGGATAGTGGAGTCCGGTGTCTGGAAAGGGAGCTGACCTGGAGGCCAGAGTCCGGGGCGTTGGTCTGGTCCTGGCGCAAGCTGTGGGCTGCTCAGGCATCCAGCCGGGCCTGGGAGAAAGATGAGCACTGGGGTTCCCCTGGTGACCCTAATAATTCAGACTCAGCCACTTAAAAGTCTGGTGGCCTGGGACAGGTTGCTTTAGTGACATCATCTGTGGAAGGGAGTTTGCGCACAGCACTGCTGGAAGGATGATCCAGTGAGCACGCTGAGAGGCAGCTGTCTCAAATAAGGGTCGTAGGGTTGACTGACTTGAGTGAAGCAGGTGCGTAAGGCACTGGGCAGCGTCTGCCGCACGCTGGGTACGAGTGGCCCAGGCCTGCAGACGGAGCCCAGCTAGTGCGAAGTTTAACTGACGACTCAGGCAGGACTTACAGAAACTGCTCTGCTTTGACAAGTGCAGGGAGTTTGAGTCCTGTCCCTAACAGAGCTTCCACCTGTTTAAACTGGAAGCTCTTAGCCTCCAGAGGTTTTGTGAACCCTGCGGGCCTTGCAGCACTGCTTTTGGCCTGGATTCACCAATCTTTCTTGTGGCCACATTTCCCCTTGAGGAATTAGAAAGCGCCTGTGGGCCAGGAGCTCCTGCAGCCGTCATTGCCCTGTAGCACTGGCACAGGAGGGCCCCAGCGCCCGATTCCTGGGTTCCAGCGAGGAGAGTGCCGGCTGCACAGAGGTTGTGAGGACCCGAACTTGCTAACACCAGCCAGACCCCCCGGGTTGGCAGAAGTGGGGCTGGCCTGGCTCCCACACCTCTACAATTCACTGTGGGGTCAGGGGGCTCCAATTTGACAACGGGCTTGGCCATATGGAAAATGCCTGTTTATTTGCCAAACTATGGAAGTTACAGAAAGCTATAAAGTAAATGTTGCCCGTAATCACAGGCCCCTACCTTCACCCCCCCCCCCAAAAAAAAACCCACCATATATATTTTGGCAATTTTTAGGCTTTTATTTGCCTATATAGTTTGTTGTTGAGATCATATTTGGATGTAATTTATATAACTTACCCGAGTGAACATAAATGGATTTATTGAAGCCTTCCACAAATGCTTGACTAAATTCAAATGGAGCCAATTCACACCTTTCTGTACCTTTGTACCTCACAAACTTAGGAGTTTCTTCATTCATTAAAAAAAAAGAAAAGGCGGGTGGGGAGTGGTGGTCAGGCCCAGGTGGGAGTGTCTGGGACATGCCTGGTAGGAGTTCCTCACACAGAGGCTGCGTGCGCTGTTGCAAATGTGAGTGAAGAAAAAAGGAAAAAATAGTTTACATGTTTTACCTAAGTAATTCTTTGTCAGAAGAGATTCTTGTGAACAAATCTCTTTTTTTCCACCAAATGCTATGTGTAATGCCCTGCAAAGTTACCAACATTTGGAATTTTTATAATAACCTAAACTTCTATTCATTCCAGATCGGCCACATTGACGGAGATCCCGGTCGTAAAGGAGCATTCCCTGTATCATTTGTGCACTTTATTGCTGACTAAATTGCTACTGAACAAAAGCATTTCCTGTAACAGTGATGTTCCTGTTTCATTATTGGTACCAAAACCTTTGCCAGACATAACCAGTTTCATGAATTGTACGTAGCCCATTTTCTCTAATACTACTGTTCTGTTTTTAAAACTCAAAGGCAATTTTTACACATAAATGGTTTTTATAATTTGTGGTTTTCATAAAACATTGTTATGCTTTTATTAGAAAAAACTAAGTTTCCCTAAAAGGTGAACTGAAAAGTTATTTTAACTACATAATCAAGATCCTGCATCTATAGAATTAGTAAAACCTAAAAATGTTTGAACTAAGAGTATTAGAAATAAATTCTTCCTGCTTTCCTTTACCCAATTCTGGAGTTGATGATCGTTTTACACAATTATTATTTTAAAATAGGAAGCCAGTAAACTGCTGCTTCGGAAGTCCATAGCTCAGCCCTGGACTTTCTCAATAAAATGTTATCAGTTCACCTTTTAAAGACAGGTATTCCTTTGTGTCCCATCCAATGCTTTTTTAAAGCAACTTGGAAATTTACACGTTAGTGGTGTACTTTCTAGCCCTAATTTGTGAGGTTGCAGCTATCATTGTATTCTGCATGTGTGTATAACCTGTTGTGGTGAACAATCATACTTAACAAAACTACTGATGGTTTATTACAACATGATAATTGCAGTTAATTCAGTTCCAAGTTATATAAAACTGCATTTCCTGAATTTGGTTAAAAACTAAGGATGATGGATTGCAAAACAGTTCTTTAAACTAGTTTATATGCTTTAGGTGTTTTGGAATTTGCCTTCTTAACTTCCTTAATCATACAGAAATCAACTGTACACAGAATTCCGTGGCACAGACCACGATATATTAACACATCACCCGCTGTTTCTTGTTGAGTGTACCACTGCCTTCCCTTCCTAGCCCATGAGAATGTTTACTCAGTTTAGTGTCTTGTATTTATATAATATTCCAACAGGAATGGTAGTTATACTGTCTTGAAATTTAATCTGTCCATCTGTTTATAATCAAGAGCATATCAGAAACCTGTAGGTCCCAGGTAATAAAATATTCCCAGACATCCCAGTTTTTACAATTTAGGGCCATCATATCATTCTTAAGCTACTTGGGGAGGGAGTGGGGGATTTAGGTTGTATATTGTAAAATCAAAACTCATTAGTTTAACGAAATTGACTGTCATACCTCTATTTAGTAATCGTGACCATAAGATTCATAGTAGGAATATTGGAAATTTTGGCACTCTTTGAGAATAGGCATATAATGCCCACTTGGACTTTTAACAAAAGTAAAGGAGTAAATTTAAGTATAGGCTTGGAAAGCGAGGAAACAGTGCTATTACTGCATTTGCTATGATGGTACATTTGATTGAGGCAGCCTGTCTTTAGTATGCAAGACTCTTGTAAGTGTAGAGTTCTTTTTTTTTTTTTTCTTCTTCTTGGCATTGTACTTTTTGTTGCTATTATAAAAGAAAACAGAACAAACTGGAATGTTTTATGATGTTGTATAGCAATTGCTTTTTGCTTTTCAAAGTTCCGGGTAAAAATGTGTTAGATCTGTAATGAAAGTCTTTTTTTTTTAAAGCACTACATCTATTTTCACTAATTGTTAATTTCTGTTGTTTGAACCCTTCATTTAGTTAATTTTCTCATAGGTTCAAGAAAGTAAACAGATATTTTGCACAGTGCACTTATTCTATTTTAACAATCCTCCTGCATCTGTCTTATAGTCAGCCTTGTGACTACCTGGTGCCAGCTACATATGGAATAAAGTTGATTCATATCAGCGTTTGAACTCCAGTCCCAATCTATTCTATCAGGTTCACTGGTACATAAATATTTAGGAAATATTTTTCCAATCTACAATTTGGTGGTGCTATTGTGCAGTAATTAATAGTACTCTTGCCAGAGGAAAAATTATATTAACTTCCCTGCTAATATCCTTTCTTAGTTATTTGCTCTTTGCAAATTAAAAAAAAAAGCAACTGAGAGAAAGGAAAACATTGTAGATATCTATTTATATTTAAAGTTTACGTTTCATGAACTTGAGCTGCAGGATTCTGGCATTTTGCATGCCATTTGCCATCAGATCTGACTTCTAGGGATAACAACTGAAATATGTGCACAGACTAATAATGTGTGACCTGTTAAGGGGTGGATAACAATATGCAGCTTAGAATGCTATTTGAGATGTATGATATTCAATTCATTCACTTGATTACTTTGGTCTAGTTGCAGCGCAACTGTATATATTGTATAACCTAAATCGATTCTTATTTTCATTGTCCTTAATGCAGTGATTTATAATTAGAGCATGTTTAATAAGTTTACTCTTCTTGTTAACTAGTCATTTGACTGGAAAAAAATAAAGTACTTTTAAATGGACATGGTGTACTGTTTTTAATCTTTAAAGTATTGTATACTAAGTCCTTTTTTGTTAAAAAAAAAGTATACTAACATACTGTACGTGAGGTCCCTTGAATTTCAGTTACTTGTGGCATGAGCAGTAATCTTTTAAAGTTCTCTTAACTCTGAGATAAACATTGTGATTTACTAGTGTGTGATCTCGACAACACACTTCTGAAAAGTTGGCACCATCACTGTCCCACACCAGCATGAATCCAGGTCTCCAGTCCAAACCTCTGACTCACTGGAGCTCCAGGCCAATAATACCACCTCACTGGGCAGCCGCTACGGAACACATTCCTTAGTCTTCCTCAGGTCCTCAATATTATTCACTGAGTGGACTTTTATAACACTTAGGTGTTAAGCTTATTTCTGTTTGAAAATGACAAATGTTTCTTTTTTTTTTTATCCCAGAAAGTAGATGACTTCATTGAGAGTAAACTCACTGTATAATACAACACATTTTAATATAAAAACAAATGATCGATTTTATACATTGCATTTTCTTCAGAAAATCAAGAGCAAGGACTCACTGCGTATTTCCATAACAGTTCAGCATTACAGATTGAAAACAACTGTTCAGAAAACAGCTGAACTTCCAGATGAAGTTGACTTCCACTTGATTGCAGAATTCAAGATTTCTCAGATGTTAATACGGAGTCAAAAGCAGTGGATAAAACTTTGCAAATTGCTTGTGCTTGTTCCTACAGTATGTGAAAAGATTCAATAAGAACAATGTTCATATATCTCTTCCTGAACTTAATTTGACCAGAAAAGGCATAAGCCTGACCCTCTTGATGCCTCTCTTAAACCTACACAGCAGCAGTTCGGGACCGCCATCTACACTGTCTGCCTCGATAGGTGGACCCCTGCTGTGGGCTCCCTTGCATATGGGCCCTTTGGCTTTCCTTCGGCGAAGAGCATACACAGTAAATTCACAGATACTGCAGCCTGTGTGAGGGATGCTCACTGAGTCAGCAAGGACGACAACAAACAGAAATGAAGGAAGCCTCTGGCCCATGGAGGACACACCACTTTTCCTCCATGTTTTCCTTTTCCTCCGCAGGTTTACCCTAAACCTTTAAATCCAGGCACAAGTGAGTGCTGCTACTGGGCCTAATGTAAATAGCTCACAAACTGCACTAAATCTGGACAGCTGGCAGACCTAGAGCCTAATATTCATTCATTATTACTGGCCAGATATTAGATACATAATGGATACCATTTCTTCAGCCCTTGAAAAGAATGTAAGTAGTCCCTGGGTTTTGCCACTTGACTTGATGAATAAGAAACTAACCAAGGTAACATAAAGTCTCACCAGGCTGTTGCACTGATAAACCCAAAGGCTGTATTCTTCATTGCTTGCATCTGTGGTCTTCAGAGCCAATAAGCTTTTTCCTGCCCCCAGACCATCATCATAACACACCATCCGGATGATTAAATATAGAGCATGCCTGTGCAAAACATCCTGCAGAAATCAGGAAAAATTCGAAAAGATCATGACTATTTTAAATGTTTCTCAGTTCTTATAACACACATCTTTCCAAGCAGATTGTATTGTGAGGCTTTAAACAGCATATCCACGGATCTGGCAGAAAGTAGCTATGTAGGTTTCTCACCCCAAGGGACGTTCCCGTATGGTCCGTTATGGGGCAGTTTGCCTTTGGGATCACACCTTCCTACTTAAATCCCAGAAAGACAGGAGTGAACTGATCTAAACTTACTATCCCTGTCTCCGTGCCCACCTTCCAAGCTGACAGCTGCTCTTGACTGATGCGGGGTCCTAGGTTAAATGCATTAGAAGCCATCAGTGGGGGCTTGCACAGGCCCTACCTACACAGGAGGTACCCTATGCACCCTAAGAAACTGGTCACCTTTGAGACCAGCTGCCAGGAACGTTGACAAGCCAACCACTCTGCAAACAGGAGCAAACCTAATTGTAAGTGGGCTCTTAATGGCCTGAATTCCCTTTTACCTAAAAGATTTTTTCCCTTAGTAAATTATATTACTTACATACTGATCTGATGTTGATACTTTTATACCATACTTGGAAACTCCCATAATAAATTCTTCCTCCAGAGGAACAAAAGGCAACTTTCCATCTTGCTTTAAAGTAAAAATAAATTACAGGATAAACATTAAAATTATGTTATAGTCTCAAGTCTGTTTAGTCACCTTTAGTATCTGGCCATCACAAACCCAAAACCCTTTAAAGAATGTAGGGTACACGTTAGCTGGGCAAGAATTTCTCTCCAAAGAGACAAAAGAAAAATTACATCCCCTCCCCTCTTTTTTACAGCCCACAAATCTGAGCAAAGTCCAGATCCATCCACTTCATGCGTATTTCTATCCCTTTGTCTTGGACTGGGTGTTACCCCTAATTACAAGTATCTGAGATACTTCTCACAGATCCTGGTGAGGTTAAAATATTTGCATTAGAAAAATAAAGGTCTGTATTTCAATTCTGAAATACTCAAAGCATGTACTAGTGTCAGCAAATGGACTGATTAGGAAGCAAGGCCTCAGGAACCGTTTTCTCAGTCATTTTGTGTCATACCCAGACGGTAAGACACGTCTGGTTATCCCCAGGGCTCAGCACTTCGGGCTGGCAGAAGCTGCTGATGAATGGTTACTCGGCTCACAAGAACATTAATCAGTATCTTTAGTTATTCAGAGTAAAACAGAAGGTAAGACATGATGGTTTCCCTAGTAGATTATCTATAATTTTATGTCCTAAATCAGAATACTGCCTAATTTGTCTCCTCTAAAATAAATAAGAAACTGTTGGCAATCAGTAGATGTTCCATATTGTAAATGTTTTTATGGAACCATTTGCCTACGTTAAAGAAATTACGGTAAATAAGCCGCATCCAAATACCTTAATTCTCAGGTCCTTACAATGTGGTAAATACCCTCTTACCAATCATTCTCACAGTAAGTTTAAAGCAATTCCAAGAATCAAAATCCAGGATAATAGTAATGCTATTATCAATAATGGAATTTTACAAGCAAAAATTCTATGGTGATACGAGAAATTTAAGTTGTAGGAATGAACATAATCCTAGTGTATTTTTGAGGGGAAACATTATTAGTAATCTTTCAGTACAATACTTAGATTAGTTGTTGCTTATACAGTAAGTCCTCAGCATCACTAATAGGTTCTTGGAAATTACTATTTTAAGCTAAACAATGTATATAATGAAACCAATTCTTTTTCATATCAACATTATAATGAAAGGACCCTGAATGAGTTATTCGAGGACCTGCTGTAAGTCGTTTCACTTAAAGTCACAGTTAGCAAGAACTTATTGACAATATTAAGTGAAGACTTACTAGTACTTTGTTGGAATGACTTTATATTCCAAACTAAATGCTGGGATACTAATTGTATTAGTCCAGACTACCAAGAGTTCTCTGGTAAGTGGCAAATTAGATTCACTGATTTCCCTCAAACAGAGGTAACTTCCATTACTTTCTTGAAGATATGAAACATATTTAATGTTCTCACTCTCCATGATTTAAGAGATTGTACGTTCTTAAGATTAACTAACACAGGTCGGGCACGGTGGCTCACACCTGTAATCCTAGCACTCTGGGAGGCCGAGGCGGGTAGATCGCTCGAGGTCAGGAGTTCGAGACCAGCCTGAGCAAGAGCGAGACCCGTCTCTACTAAAAATAGAAAGAAATTATCTGGCCAACTAAAAATATATATAGAAAAAATTAGCCGGGCATGGTGGCGCATGCCTGTAGTCCCAGCTACTCAGGAGGCTGAGGCAGTAGGATCGCTTAAGCCCAGGAGTGTGAGGTTGCTGTGAGCTAGGCTGACGCCACGGCACTCACTCTAGCCCGGGCAACAGAGCGAGACTCTGTCTCAAAAAAAAAAAAAAAGATTAACACACTATGAACAGATGAAAGACTCTTTCCATCACAAGAATATCCCTTTGTTAATGAACACATAAAAATGAAGTTTCATTTTCTAGAAACTCAGGAAGCAATTTACTAACTGTGTTATTAGTCCTTAGGCTCAGCCATTTCCACCGTTGGCAAGGGTACAGACCTTAGAATATTTTATGCACCAACTTTACACCTGTGATTTATCTTAATTTTCATTCATGATGATTTATTTTTTATCATCTTGACATGAATATATTTTTGAAACCCACCTCACCTCGATTCTTGTTAGAAACGGAGTATGAATAAACAAATACATTAGGTCAACATCACTATGAATTAGATTAAGAGACGAGTTCAATGGAGATATAGTAAGGTTTTCCCAGATTGTCTTAAAAGAAAAACCTCTGGAATGTAACCAGTCACTATAATCAGCTCCTCATTTCAACAAGGAAATCAGTCAGCCCCATAAAAAAGTAAAAAGTACTATGTTTAAAGGAAGGAACAGTGTCTGTGTTCCTGTGCGGCTCAGTCTCTAAGACACCTGTGCCACCGAGGAGCACAGAGCTCAGTAAATATTTGTAGCAGTGATGAAATCGTGGCTTCAGGGTAAGACAGTGAGCACAGTGCCACCCAGTGGGCCTGAAAGAGCAAACATCTTTCTCCAAAGCCAGGATTTACTCTACAGAATCTTATAACCAGAGGTTTTAAATTGGATTTTTTTTCCTTTTTTTTTTTTTTTTTTTTTACCTGAGCAACATCTATGTAATTTATCAGGTCTAGTGGCCCTTCCAGACATTTTCCCTCAGATAGTTTCAGCTTCTCAATGGCACCAACATATTTTATTCGAAATTCTGCACAGGTATCTGAATTATTGTTGCTTTGTCCTAGAGTGAAAGAAAAGTTATGATGGTAAGACTTCAAAAGAAATATCTGCATTACAGGTATCCTCAGTCCCTTCCCAAATCAAAGCCAGACCGTGTCATTAGAACATAACCTTTAATTACAAATTTTTATAATGCAAAATTTTTTGATGTAATGGGAACAAACTTAAAATTTCACTAACCTTTTTCCTCACTAACTTACAACATACTAAATGTATAAAGGTCTCAATAACAGGAATGAATTAATAACCTTCATTTCAAAACAAATGGGAGAAAAGTCTACTAGAGAATGATTACCTTTATAATGCACAACGATACTGAATTATTTTCTGGTTCCTTCCCCCTCCCTCTTCACCATGTTAACTTTCTTTCCTGATTGAGGAAGCCTGCTCTTCCTCTACCATTCAGTCAAAAAAGACCACACAATTTTTTTTTAATGTAGATGGAATAATGCTAGGCAGGAAGTCCCTTAACAGATGGCAACAAGTTGAAGAACTGTGTGTGCTATAAAATCTAGCCAATACAAAAATTACCACAAACTACCCACCATATTAAGGAAATACTTTGTGATTACTTTTAGCTTGTTTATATAATGAAAATATGCCCACATCCTTAATATTTTAAAGGCATCTGGAAGTCAAGATAATGGACTTAATGCTACAACATTCTCTTTATAGACTGATGAGTCTATGATCCTGAAGGGAAAAGTAGGATTTTAGGCAAGAAAATGAATATAGTGTATTTCCAGTTAGTCACCAGCTATTTATGGAGTTTGGGTTGAAGCCACTTTTGATTTCTAAGGAGCTAGTAATTTCGGGCAGCTGCATAAATGTTGCCAGGATCTGCAACAGATGCTCCCCTTAATTACTTGTGTTCCTTGTGGTCATGAGCAAGTGTATCTCAGGGTACCTCGGGGTAAATGGCTCCTTAACCCTTTAATCACCAAGGCATTTGTCCCATTCCCCATAAACAACGTAAGTCCAATATAATTCACCCTCTGCCACCCCATTTCTTAAAAAGCTATTTGAAACTTCCAAATTATTGCCCACAATGTTTTCAAACATTTTTACTCTAGAACCCATTAAGAGCATTTTGCTGGAGTGCCTGAGCCAACCTCCAAGCCACTGGTTTTCACCAACAAGCTACACCCCCCAACCCACGTCCCACCAAATCTTGGCCCATTTCTAAACTCTTGTCATAGTGGCAGAGGAGAGGAAGAAAACTGTGAATGCACAAGAACTCATGGTGTGACACTGGTAAAACTATACAAGCATAAGCAAAAAGGCTTAGACAAGAAATGATCCAATCCTCGTATGTACCTGAGCTTTTGGTGGAATCTGTATCAAGGCTGGCCACAGTGCTGGATCGGGAAAGACCCCCAAGGCTAGAATCTACAGACTGAGAAATAAAAAAACAGATAAACAAAAAGCCTACACATAAGAGGCTTCTCTGAAGTTCACTACCAAACCTGTTCAAGTTACTTATGACAGATGAGCTGACACATACAAAAGCAGGTCAATTATTCAGGAAGATTGACTACAACAGATTTTTCTAAAGACAAATTCTTTAGCAAACTTCAAAGAAACACATAATCCCAACTGCTCTTCCCATAACACAATGTTGGATAAATGTGGCAGCAATATTCTTAGTCCAAATCTAAGTCATTTTCTCCACCTCCTCACAAGATGCCTTATGTTAATATCCTCTGTGAAAATCTACACCTTGCTTTCACTTTCTTTCCACTGAACCCAAACCAACCATGTGCAGAAAGCCAGGCAGGGACTATTATCCTTATTTAATAAATGAGGAAAGAGACCAGAGACATTAAGTAATTGGCCAAGGTAAATACTTCAGAACTCAAACCTAGATCTCCTAATTTCTAACCCAGTGCTTCCGCGCTGATTCTGACTAGTAAGCGGCCCACAGCAGTAATTCAGAGGCTAACCAGCAGACCAGCGCGTAACCGTTACTGTGAACTGCAATGAAAATCAACAAAACTGCTAAGATAAATACAAAGAATCACATGTGCAAATGCAGTTTGTTCTACAGAACTATACTCTCAATGTGCTTAATTTCCTTAGAAATAACACTCTGTGGAAACTTTTGATTTAAAAAATAAGTCACTTTTTTGCAACTTAAACTAAATTTTCTAAAAGTACATTCGAAAGTTTAAGAAGTGAATCAAAGATGAATGCAAAAATGCATCAAGTCTTAAGTATGTTTCTTCCCTTTTTCAATAATTGGACTTCTTGGAATACACTCTAAAATGAGAACAAAGCTGAAGTATGCACTAAGATACCGTGTGCAGTACTGGAAAATTGGACATAGACTAAACATTCAATGGGCAGGAGAGGGGGAGTTGGAATTAAGATGCTATGACAAATCCAGACTGGCTCCTGGGATGTGCACAGCTCCTGAAGGGAGGAACAGAGTCCACCAGAAAAACAGCAGTTCCTCGTGACCTCTGAATAAGAGAACAGGAAGGAAGAAACTGATCTATTTTCCCCATGTTCAGAATATTAAACAACAAAAGCTTACATCATCCTAAAACACAAATCTAACAATTGCAACTTTGCTTAAAAACCACGCAGTGCTCCCCCATCATCTTCAGGATAAGGTCCTCACCCCTGGCATGGTGTACCACGGCCTCTTTCGCACGCCCCAGGCCCCTGCCCAACTCAGGGGCCTGAGCTGCGTCACCAGCCACATCCCAAGCCATTAGCCAGGTCCTGGCAGGAATCATAAAATGCAGGCTCTGCTCCCGGCTCTGCAGTAGCGGGCCTTGAAGTCTCCATCTGTTTTCTAACCCAGAAAACAAGATATTGGGCCACATCACCCATTCCCCTCTGGGGTCCTCACTCTTAAGGCTATGAAGGCAGCAGCAGGGAGATTCTGTTTGTGTTGGCTAGCCCCAGGAGTTCAAAAATTTTAAAGAAAATGGTTAATTTCTAAGACTGCAAAGGATTCCTAAATTGTCAAGTTTCTGTGCTTCTGGATAGACGTCCAGCCACTCAGCTGTGATAACACTGCTTACCCTGCCCTGACTGGACATTCTGCACGGCAGTCTCGTGTGTTGCCGTCTCATTAGAAGGAGGCCGTTACTACTTGACAGTGTGGTTCACATAGGGTGGGGGTGAGGCACGGCAGGCACCAATGACATGGTCTCAGGGGCCATCTCTCCAGGGGCACCTGTGTACCCCTGAGAGACGCTGCCTTCCATGTGCCAACGCACCTTGCTGGCCTCACCCCAGCCCTGGCGCTGAGCAAACACATCTTTTAATATTGGAAAGTGCACAAGGGTGAAAAAGGCTCTTCAGTAATGAAAATGTGTGAACCCCTGGGCTAGGTAACCTCTAAGGTCCCTTCAAATTCAAATACTCTCCTTCTCGGGGATCCTGTTCACAGCACCTCACCCAACGAACTCAGCAGGCTGAGCCCCATCTTCTTGGCTATAACTGGATGTCTAACCTTCACTTAGGCACAATCTTCCCACGCATTTTAAGGCCCCATTTGCTTCCCCCCCCCCTTTTTTTCTGAAGATTTCTCTGATGGTTAATTTCATATGTCTACTTAGCTGGACTTCAGTACACAGATATCTGGTCAAACATCAGTCTAGATATTGCTATGAAGGTGTTTTTTGGAAGAGATTAACATTTACACCAGGAGACTTTGAGTAAAGCAGACTGCCCTCCATAACATGAGCAGGCCTCATCCAGTCAGTTGATGATCTTAAGAGAAAAGGACTGAGGTCCCTTGAGGAAGAGAAAATTCTGTCTCCAGACGCCCTGCGCACCTGAGCTGCAATATCAACCGCCCCAGCTCCAGCCTCCATCCGCCCTGCACACTTCAGCCTTGCAGTCCCTGTGCTCATGTGAGCCAAGTCTTTAAATCCACATCTCTCTCTAGGATATAAACATATCCTACCAGTTCTGTTTCTCTGGAGAACCCCAACTAATACAACTTCCTTCATGACTTTAGCCCTATCATCTCCCCATTCTCTGCATTATTCGAGTAATACTTGTCGTTACAACACACAACTTCACATTTGCTTGGTTACTGTGTCTGAACTGTCTCCTGTTTATTGTAAAATCATGTCTCAAATGGTAACTGGCATCCAGGTGGAAATACCTGGAAGAATCACTTTTCTCCTCTTCCCACAGCATCGGGGACGGTGCTAAGCACCACAGACAAACGTTAACAAGTATTAACTCACATGCCAAACAGCTAGATCATGGGTGGCACCTGCTACCCCAAATGTTTCTACACCTACCAGGAAGGTCAGGAGAGGTAAGTATGCAAAAGTGATTTCTCAAAGCATGTCAGCCAACTGTTGTTATTTTAAGGGTTTAAGCTTGATTCCTCTTTTTCTGATACTCCACAACCAATCTATCTATCAACATGGCCTGTGACTGCTCATCTCGAAATCGCTCTAGAACCTGAGCTCTCCTCACCACTTCCTCCACGCCCCGTCCGAGCCCTCATCTCTCTCTCAGGTGATTCCAGCATCCTCCCAGCTGGTCTCTCTGCTCCTGCCCTGACCCTGCTGTTAGTGGCCAAAGTGACCCCAGTTAAACTTACATAAGATTCTGTCACTGCCCTGCCCCAAACACCCTGATGCTCCCCTTCTTGCACAGAGTAAAAGCCCCGGCTTCCTGGGCCGACAAGGTGCCCCGGCCCACCTGAGTCAGGCTGGTCCCCTGCGGTCCCTCAGACACGCGGCACGCTGCTCCTCTGGGCCTTTGCTCTTGCTCTCTCCTCTCCCTGAACCACTCTCCCCCGCATCTCATCACGGCTCCCCCTCTCCTGGGCCCTGCTCAAATGCCATCTAGGGAATACACGCTTCCTGCCAGGCTGTTTGAAACTGCATCACTCTCAACCTCCCACCCTTCTCCATTCCTCCAATTTCTTCCTCCCATGTTAGTTTTCACCACCTGACATTTTATATTGCACTTACATATTCATTATTTCCTCCCCCAACTGGAATGTTAGCTCTGTGAGCCCAGGGATTTTATTTTCTTCTCTAACTGCTCTATCCCCTGCAACTGAAACAGAGCTTGGCACCTGGGAGTGCTCAATAAATACGCACTGAATGAATAGTTCTCATACATCATTGTCCAGGAGGTGGAAAAGAATGTTATTCTTCTAAACACCAACAAAATCGGTGTCAAAAACCTAACATTCTTAGAACAAATATAATTCAGCTATCATCTTTATAATCTTTTTTTAAAATTTTATTTATCTTTTTTACTGCCACTTCTACCCCTTTATAATCTTATATTGGAAAATTCTGTCAGTCAAAAAGAAATCACCCTATTTTTTGAATAGGAGACCAAAGAGGCCAGCTGAATAGATCCTCAAAGGTTTGTTTTGCATAAATTAAATCCATGCATACCTTCAAATAACATTCAAAAGTCTCTGGTATACAGGTATTTGCCAATCTCATTCTTAAGTAAACACAGTTATGTACACTACAAACCCAAGAATTCAAGAGATCCAGCCCCTTAATGCCTGCAATTTCTATATTTAAAAAGTTTTAAAAGCAGTACTTGTTTCAATGAGACCATTGATAGATCGTGTCCTATCCAGTTTAATGAATTTAAGAATTTCAGAAAATCTACCAAAACAAAATAAAATAAACCTGGCACAGAATATATCTCTAGCATAAAAACTGAACGTTAAAACACATCTAGTTTGAAGACTATCAGGATGTCTGCCAGGGTTAGCATCCTCCGTGCAGTATCAGTTAGAACAAACAAAATTCTCACTGCTTTATGATTCTGCTCCAAACTCCATTCCCCCTACCTTGCTCTTAGTACTGATTTCACTACTTTGGGAACTGCTACTGCTGTGTCGTTTTTTGCCTTTCCGAAACATTTTTCACCATAGCTTGATCCAGAGAAGATCACCTGAAAGTACAAATGTTGGTTATAGTTACATCAAGAAAAGCAGCTTTAAATCACTTTATATATAATAGGAATGGAAAACATCAATTCCTTCCAGTTCCACGAGTGTACTCCTTTGACTTAAAACATAAATATTTTCCCTTAGATACTATTCTTTTTCATTCTTTCTTTCCTATTAAATTACAAAAAGCTATCCCAACCAATCAAAAAGGCAGACACCTTCTTGTCCTATACAGAGGTGTGAAAAGCACTTTTTCCGTAAGTATCAGACATAATGTCATCTAGTCCTCAAAAAATTCAAGTGCCTTACTTCTGTTTGATTGATTCAAGATTTTCACAAAATACATAATGCATTCATTGGTTTATCAGCTGAGATACTGAGTCTCAGGTTCACATTCTGTACTTGGTTGGGCTAAGAACAAAAGGCATACACACCTCTCAGAATGTGCATTTTTCTTGAAGTCTTGAAATATCTTTAAGTAAAGGCTGACATAAAAACATTCCTAGGTGCAGGCTCCTCATGTCCTCGCTCCAGTAAGGACAGGTAAGGAGATGACCTTAAGTTTCCCACAGTCTGTGTTGCATATGTCTTTTTTTTTAATTAATAATTAATGCCTTGGAAACATAAGATTCATCCTTGCCCATTTCACAGGAGTATATATATTTGCAAAATTAACCTGTATAATGTTGCATAGTTCACAAAACTTCCAAATACAGTTACATTGTCTCATTATATCCTCTGGCAACCTTGCTCATTTCCTCTGCTGATGTTTTGTAAGGGCCTACTATGTGCCACACACTGTGCTGGGGCCCTAAGCCCTACCCTCAAGGGGTTTACAGAGCGGGGGTTATAACCTGCCTTTGACAGATGAGGGAGCTGTGACCCAGCTTTCAGGAGGATTTATGGATAAGATAACCTAACAAACTTTTATTGAATTCTACAGAGGGAACAAGGAAATCTGCTTACTATACAATGAACACTATTTTATTGTCTTCAAAGGTTCCACAGACAGCAGTCTGCACAGAGAGCTTCTTTTCATTCTGATATGGTCAATTCTCTTCAGAGAAACAATGTACCTGGTGAAGAAAAAAGAATGAGTAAGTTATGGGGCAGTGAATGAAAGCCCCTGCACCAACTCAGAGTTTCTCTCATCGCACTGGGGACATCTCACTCCGAGCCCACTTACGAGTGGATACCCTTAGGCCACTGATCCCGTCTGACTCCTGAGCCCAGGCTTTTGAATCAGCCTCACCGTCCAATTTCCTACCATATATTCCCTTTATTTGTGGGGGAGCATGAAAATCTGATTCTTTCATTCCTGAATAGTTAGTGAACACCTACGAGGCGCTAGGGATACATGACTGAACAAAACAGAGGCCCTGACCTCAGGGAGCTTATCTTTAGAGAGAGTAGAAAGACCAACAAGAAAAACAAATATAAAACATAGTTTTAGGAAACAATAATTGCTATGAAGAAAACTAATGCAAGTTAAGGAGATACAGAGGGACTGAAGGAGGGGGTGAGTATTTCAGATAGAAAAAGATGCTCTGAGGAAACGAGATTTAAGGAGACCTGAATGAAGTTGAAAGCAGCCATAAACAGAGGCAGAGGAAACGCACTGCAGGTGGAGGTCATGAGTGAGGGAGCATGCTGATGCTAGAGATAGCAAAAAGCCACTCTGGCTGGAGTGGGAGGGTGGATGGGGACAAAGATTCACAGAAGGCCTAGCAGGCCACCATAACAGTGTGGGCTTTATTTGGGGTTTAACAGGAAGACTCTGGAGGCTTTTAAAAAGCAATCCAGTGACAACATCAGATTTCTGTTTAAAAAAAAAAAAAAAAAAGACTCTGGCCTTGGCACGGTGGCTCATGCCTGCAATCCCAGCACTTTGGGAGGCTAAGGCCAGAGGATCACCTGAGGCCAGGAGTTTGAGACCAACCTGGGCACCTTAGCAAGACCCCATCTCTACAAAAAATTAAAAAAATAAATGACTCTGCATGCCAGGTAGGTAACTAACTCCATAGGATAAAAGTAAAAAGAAAGAGACTGGACGAGTTGTTGCAAAGGACAATCTTACCATACTAGGATACATCTCAGCAAAAGACCTTATTCCAAGATCTGCACAAAACTGGGTTAACCTAGCAGCATGAAGTACCATGTTAATGGTCTCTGATGGGTTACAATGTTGGTGTATAACATATTTAAGCACATTATATTTCAGCATATGTAAATATATAATTTACATATATAAAAACAATTTTAAACATGATTTTGAAATAAAATTTGATTCTACTGTTAATGCAAGCCTGAAGCATCTCCTCAAATCCCTAGAACACTAGAATGGTTTGAAAAATCACTACACTGTACTATAATGCCTTTCCAACTCCTTAAGACTTTCTTTTCATCATCAATCAGAAGCTTAGGAAAAAGAAGCATTTATTAAATGCTTTGATATCCACCACTATTTTGATGCATGTTTTAAAGCAAATCATTCTTGCCTCAAAATTATTCACACATAAAAATGAGGCCAATGATATTGATTGTCACTTGGATGTTCCACAGGTTCATCAAATGCAAAAATACCTCAAATTGAACCCTTCATCCTCCCCTCCGGATCTGTTCCTCTCCTCTCTCTCAGGAAATTATATGTTGCTGGTAGAAAGCAGGAAATCATCCATTCCTCACTGTCCTTCAGCCCCCACATCATCACTAGAGTATTGTTATTTACAATTTCTTTTAGTATCTGAGGAAAGTGAAGGAACCTCAGCCTGTAACAACGCATGTACACACAAAGTTTGGCAGACAACTTAAGGAATTCACAAACCTGAAGATACTCCATGGATGACCTTGTCCTACTGGGCTCCCTACTCCTCTAAATCTACCACCACACTTCAGCCACAATGATTAAAATGATTTCTTTCAAACATAAATCTGATGCCATTAGCCTCTTAAACTCTTTCACTGGTTCCCCAGAGTCAGAGACTGCGGTCAAAGCTCTTCAGCAGGACCACGACTGGGCTACCTTTCCAGGAGCATCTTCCACAAGCCGGGCACACTTCGTTACCTCTCAGGAAGGCAAAGCGATGCTCCATGCTGCCCTGCTTTGCTCCTGCTCTGCCTCTGTCTGGAAAGCCCTTCACCTTTTAGTCACTTGGCTACCTCTCACCTTCCAAAACTCACTTCCGGCTACTTCTCTTCTATTAACAGAAAGCCTTCCTTGGACCTCTAGGCTGGGCTAAGGGACCGGCAGCTGCAGTGTACTTCCAGATCACTGCTTTACAGTCTGCTATGGTCTCCTTACACCTAGCTCACTCTCCAAACTGTATGCTCATCAAAGGCAGAGTTACCCATCGCTGGACACCCGTGCGGCGCACAGCCTGGCAGAGGGCATGCTTAATGAACCTAAAGTTTCTTGGGAGGAGACACCCAAATAATGACACGTGCCATGCACAGCGCTCGGGGCTACAGATACTGCTAACCCTCACTGATCAGCAAGGCTGCAGTATGACAGCCCCTTTCAAACAAGGACACCAAAGCGCCAAGGGATTCAGTGACCTGTGCAAGGTCACCAGGTTAAGCACGGATGGGGCCAAGTTTTGGACGTCAATAGAGCTGGCTCCAAAGCTCTTCCCACACACCCGCTGCTGCACACGTATTTTTCGCTGTATGGAGTGCCGGCCACGTGCCGGGTGCGGAGGCTGTGACACCGCGGGGAGAAGGCTGAAACGGTGCGGAGAAAGAGCAAGCACAAAAAGAGAGTGCGCTCTAAGCCTCGCCTTCCCCCGGGGCCAGACTCGGCAGATCCGGCCTGGGAGACCACCCCGGGCGCCCGCACCCGCGCGGCAGGGCCAGGTTCGACCACCGGCGCCCCAGGGGCGGCGGCCCCTCCTCACCCCGGCCCGGCCCTCGGCCTCCCCGCCGCCCGCTCGCGTTGCCCGGGGAGTGAAGGCGGGCCCCCGTGGGCACCGCAGGCTCCCACACGGCCCCACCCATCCGTCCCGGCCGTGGGCACCGCCCTCGGGGCCGCCTTCCCGCCAGGCGCCCGCGAGCATGGCCCCGGGTGGGGCAAGGGCCGGGGCGCTCACCTGGCTGCCGCGGACCCATCCCTGGGGCCGCCTGCGCTTCGGGGGGGGAGTCGGAGGGCCCCAGCAGCTGGTGCCCAGGCAGCTACTCCAGTCCTCACTCCAGCGCCAGTTTTTCCAACCCTCCTGCGCCGTCCGCAGGGCCCCGCCTCTGAGACTAGGCGCAGGCGCAGTCTCGACAGTTCGCCTCAGGTTCCCGGACTCCGTGTGGGCAGGAACCTCGCGAGCTCGGCGCCCCGACCGGAAGTCGAGGGGAGGTGCCTAATGTCGCGGGCTCCCGAGTGCCGGAAGTTGTGCTCTTGGTGAATGGGGTTTTTCCTTCTTTATTTCCCCGTGGCTGTACTTCCAATTTAGAAAGATTCCCGCGACCTGTTCTTCACCCCCGCTTCGCCCTCAGTCTTCCGGGATGTCTGCGATTCCTGCTGAGGAGAGCGACCAGCTGCTGATCCGACCCCTGTAAGGGACCTGCGAGAGAGGGAATGAAGCCACAGGCTGTGTGAGAGGCGAGGAAGAGTGACTGGAGAGGATGGCCTCCTCCGTCTCCCCCCACTCCAGCCTGCCCCCGCAGCCTGCCCTTAGTCCGCGGCTGCGGGCCCAGGCCTCTCAGGCTCAAGGGGTTTGGAGGACTGTTGATCGGAAGGGGCCTGCTAGGTCGAATGGGATTTTGCTTTTTCTTCAGTATCAGGGGAGTTGGAGGGGGAAAGTTTTCTGGGGCCCCTGGGCGCTTTCATATACGCTAAAAAGCGTTGTCAGTTAGCACAACGGATCTCTGCGCATCAGGGCAAGCCATGAGGGAACCGGTGATGCTTTTGAGCGACAGGCTGAGAGGAGGACCTGAATGAGGCTGTAACCGTGCAAGGAAGAACTAAATCTATTTCTTAATACCTCCAGGACTTGACCTGTGCCAGGAAGTGAAAGAGAGAATAGGGATTTGCTATGAGTTTCGGCCTTCTAAGCTCAGACTCTAACAGAATTAGGAAAGTGGGAAGTTGGAGAGGAGAAAGTGCAGAGGTTTTAGGGACAAAAAAACTTAGCCGTTGATTGACCATAGGAGACTCGGTGGAGACGGCCTTCAGCATTCTGGAATGCTGCTTAAGGGGAGATATAACTGTGGAGAACTTGAACTCCTATAGAGGAACAATTCAAATCCACAACATATTTTTATTGTTAGATATTAGTTAGCACCACATGAATGTATACATTTTCCAAGAGGTAGAAAGTATCTCCTTTACACATTCATTTAAAAGGCTTCATTGAGCACCTGCTGGAGACATAGCCCAAGTTTCCTTCTGCTTAGTTCACACCTGTCATCTCGTGTTCAGCAAACACTGGGCACGTGTCAAGCAGGGCATGGGGATACAAATAAGACAGAGGGCTGAATTAATTGCTTTCACCAATTGGAGGGAATGACAGTGCAAAGTGGGAAGTACCAGAGAGACTCTGGAATAATAGGAGACCATTACTTTGGAGTCAGACCTGAAGTCCAGCGCCTACTTTACCACTTATTAGGGCAACAACCTTCACTGAACCCACTGCCTCATATGAAAATAATATAACAACACTTGAGGAATAAAGATCATGGCAGGTGCTTAGTAAGTGATAGCTAATGTAAGAGCCCAGGTAGGTATTGCACTGAGCACTGTGAAAGTACAGAAAAGGGATTTCTAACAGATTGAGGAGAAGAGAATAATATCTTATACATCCTGCAAAATGTGATGCTTGAACTGAGTCCTAAAAAATGAGTAGGAATTAAAGACAGTGTAGGGGCCAGATGTTCCAGGCAGAGAAAGTAGACAAAGTGGCACGTGGGAAAGAGAGTGGTCACAGCTTGTGGCCAGATTCCTCATGGTTGTAGCTAAAAGGTTAGCAAATGAGGTGGGACAGGCTATCGAGGTCTTGTTTATGAAGCACCTTGTATATGTATTAAGGAGTTTGGGTCTTTATTGAGTCCCTTTATAGGGAGCCCACAAAGGATTTTAAGCAAGCATGGGATATTGTAGAAGTTACGTTATAGGAAGGTCACTCCTAGCAGCAGATAGCAGATGAATAAAAGGATGGGTTAAGTGGAGGGGATCTGGTAGGATGTAGTTGAAATAATCCAAGACTAAGCAATAACAGCCCGTAATGAGTGAAATGAGTGGTTTGAGAGAGTACAGAAGTGAAATCTTCAGGATTTTGTAACTGATCAGGTATATCTGAAGTGATGGTTGGGGGGGGGTGCGGGCAGAGAGGAACGTTAAGATGACTCAGATTCCTAGGTTGGGCAGCTGGTAAAGGGTTGTGTTATTCGATGGAGGAGTACAGGAGATGGGGCAGGTCTGGAGTAAATTTGGGAGTTTTCTTATTTTGTAACAGCTTAATTGAGACATAATTCACATATCATACAACTCATTTAAAGTGTACGACTCAGTGGTTTTGAGTATGTTCAGGGTTGTACACCATCATCACTAAAAACAGAACATTTTCATCACTCCAAAAAGAAACCTTGTACTTATTAGCAGTCATACATAATTACCCCAGCCTCCCCAGCCCTATGCAACCACTAATCTATTTCCTTCTCCACAGATTCGTGTATTCTGGACATTTCATATAAATGGGATCATACAATGTGTAACCTCTCTGGCTTCTTTTGCTTCATTTCCAAGGTTCATAATTTGGTAGTTTTTATTCATTCAATAAGTATTTCTTGAGATTTACTACATGTCAGGCACTGTAGCAATACAGCAGTGATCAAGATAGACACTCTGTTTTCTGTTCTCATGAAGCTTTCATTTTAGTAGTGAAAAACATGCCATAAATAGGTACAATAACTTTATGATTGTAAGTATTAAGATAAAATGATGCTGGACTGTGGCTTGCTTTGAAGGACAAATTAGAGGAGGGAGGGGAGAGCCTCTGAGAGGTAACCTTTGAACTGAGACCCAAATGATACAAAGGAGCTAATCATGTCAATATCTGAGGGCAGAACATTCCAGGAAGACAGAAGAACAAATACAAGGGGATTGTGTAGACTAGCTTGGCATATTGAATATGAGGTCCCTGGGAGATATTCTGGTAGAGATACCTAATGTCAAGTATGTAAATATAGGCTTGGAAGTCATCGGCATGTCAAAAAGATGAGAGGGAAGGTTATGTAGAATGAGATGGGGGCCAAGGAGAGAACTCTTTGAACATCAACATTTAAAGGTTGAACAGAGGCAGCTGAGTGTGTGAAGGAAACTAAGGAAAGCCAGCAAGATGAGATGAAAGCATAGAGTCACAGAAGTCAAGGGAGAAGTGCTCGAAGGAGCACATAGTTAGGGGTGATAAAGGCTGCCAAGAGAACAAGTAAGATAAGGACTGACACCTGGAGTCCCAGGTACTTGGGAGGCTGAGGTGGGAGGATGAACTTGAGCCCTGGAGTTCAGGTTTTTAAAGGAACACACACACACATACACACAGACTGAAATTGCTGTTTGCACTTATAATTAAGGACAGTTTCAGAAGAGTGGTTGGTAAAAGCCAGATTGTAGTGAATTGAGCAGTGAGTGGAAGGTAAGGTAATAGAGGCAGAGTGTACACAGCTCTTAGGAAGCTAGCTGGGAAAAGAATAAAGTGGGAACTAAAGGAGATTACAATCAAGGAATTTTAATTTGGGGATGAGAATGACTATAACATGTTAATCTCTGATGGTAAAAGGCAGATAGGCAAAACAAATGTCCATGACATAGCAGTGTTCAGTTACTCAGAACTAGGGATTATGTAGAATATGGAATCATGATGAAAATACTTACCTTAGAGAGAGGTATGTTTTATTGATATCGAAGAAATGGAAAGAGACAAAGGTGTGGGTAGGTTGCTAAATGAAGTTGAGGAGATTGACAAAGGGTCTGTGTATTTTTTTGATGCAGATAATGGCCCATGCCTCAAGTAAAGAAGAAGATAGTGAGTTGGGAAATTCAGGAAAGGGGAGAAAGTTTGAAACAGTTGCTGTGGAAACTAGAAGAGAAAATTGAGCTAGGGACACTTAAGAGGCAACATCAAGGGCCACTTAAAGTGGAAAGCCAGGGTAGCTATAATAATTAAAAATACATTTTTTTCTTAAAGTAGAAGGTCAGGAATTCATTGTAGCTCTCATCTGCAATTGTTCGATTTTCTTTATCAACAGCCCACTAGGAGGTAGGATCTCAATTTGGGGATGAACCCTTTTCATGTCTATCTCCTGAGTTCCTTGAAGTCAGGGTCCATGTATTAGGTATTTCCATATCCTAGGCACTTAATGTAGTGCTTGGCAAATAGAAGCTGCTTAATGTTGAAAGAGTGAGTGAATTGTGAGCTAAAATGGTTGAGAAAAGGCATCAAAGAAGGTGAAGGATTTGAAAAATAGGTGAGGTTTAACTTGAAGTGTGCCTTGTAATCATTGGAAATTATGGCTGTTTTATTAATGTAAGAAGAAAAGAAAACCAAGTACTGGTATAAAATATACTGAAATAATAAGGTAGAAAAAGGGACTGAAAGTAAGAATAAGTAATCTATTTTTTGAATATATAATAAGATCTTAAGATGACAGAATTTTGAAGTAGTAATGGCTCTATACTTAAGTGCTAATTCTAAGCTATTACATAATCTGCATAACTGCTAGTTTACATTTTAAATATATTATAATTTAATCCTAACATTCAGAAGATTGACGCTAACCTTTGGGCTTCTTGGATCTGTACCACCTCTCTCCAATTTTAACAATTGCAAAATCCCTGAACTTCCAAGGATCACTTATCATCTTTTCCCACATTGACACTGTTCTTCCCTATCTTTGTAATTTTATAGAACTGTCATCTGCCCCCAAATTTTTAAGTGAATGCTGTCATCAAACTATGTCATAGTTTAGGTTGTAAAAAAGTTTGAATTTATTGAGCTTGGATTTGGTTTTTTAATCATTTTTACTTCTCCCCTTGAATGTTTACAGTGGAGCTGGGCAAGAAGTGGGAAGATCATGTATTATTCTGGAGTTCAAAGGAAGAAAAATAATGGTAATTATTTTTGTAGCCGGGTTAATAGTATGGCTCTGCCTACATTGGGTGTTAGGTCTTTTCTAGTAGACTAATTATCTGTTTAGCTCCCAGAAAAATGTTATAGTGCATGTAATTTATGCTGTAGAATGTTAATGAGAAAAACTAATACACATTTGTACTTAGTAATCTGACAAAAAAGTAAGTAAATTAAGAAGATATATTCTAAGATTGTAAAATTATCAACTAGGTTTGCTGAACTATTGTTTCTTCAAAGTCTCTCTTCCACTCCTGGAGGGTTAAGCCAACCTAACTGCCCCATGCCCCAGTGAAAGATCTGCCCCAAGAAAGAAAGAAACTGCCCTAAACATGTGCAGAGCTCTAGCCATCCCCATGCTGCATGTGGTAATTGAGCCTTGGCTTGGGAGCTTGGGTACCCAAGTAGCATTTAGGGCTTCTGGCCTCAGACAAGTCCCTCTGCTTCTCTAAGCCTGAAAGGTAGAGGGAGTAGAAAAGATGGTTTCTAAGGAACTCATTAGAAAGGCAGTTCAGTGGCTCATGTTCCTTTGGTTCCTCTATTTTCAACTTCTCCTGATCTTAAAAGAACAGGTGTATGTCAATACAGTCATCTTTTTAGTCATTTATTATATTAATTTGGTAATAATGCCTTATAAAATAAGTAAATCTTTAATGACTGACTCTTAGGAATTTGTTCCCTAATGCATTAAAATATTTAAATTACCATGATCAGGGAAGTTTTCCATTTCTAATTATTATCTTCTCACAATAGTCAGATCTGGTAGTAGTAATTCTGTGAACTTTTAAAGTGCCCACCATCTTCTGATAATCAGAGGTCTTGAAAAAATTCATTTATTGTTAGAGTGACTACCAAAAGAATCTAGAAAGATGTCTTGTATTTTCATCTTGTGACCCAAAATATGAGCTATATTTTTGTTAATAATTTGGGAAGTTAGAATTGTTTATGGCATATTTGCTACATTTAATAAAAATTGTGGTCCAAGTGCTAGTGTATGGAATCCATCTTGATTATGTGGGTGATGAATCAGTTATAATTATTGTCTATTTGCTGAATGAATTTTAACAAAATGTGCAGGAGATTGTGATCTTTTTTCCTGTCTCTTTCAGCTGGACTGTGGGATCCACCCTGGCCTAGAAGGAATGGATGCTCTTCCTTATATTGATTTAATTGACCCAGCTGAGATTGATCTCCTATTAATTAGTCAGTAAGTTTTGTCTTTTAATAACAACACTGTTTTTCAAGGACTTTTACTGTCAAGATCATTCTTGACCAGATTTTGAGATTCGGGTTTTTTAAAAGTACAGTGTTTTCTACTAGGAGGCATATTTCAGACATCTACATCAAAGCCATCACTGCATAGTGTCATCACAGGCTAGAGAAGTGTTTATTATGAAAAACTTAACCTACCCCTAGGTGTAAGCAGTGAATAAGTGGGAAGGAGATACCTGGAATTGTAAAACATGAGAATAAGAAAGCCCTTTTTCAGGATATCTCCTTGAGGTCATTATCTTGTCACTTCTAAAAGCACTTCATTTAAAAATAGTGACTTGTTTCAACTTTATTTCACTGAAATATTTATTGTAATTCTAGCTGCCAAGAGTGTTTTGGGCATATTTTTCCCTCTCTAATTACACACTAATAAACTTTTTTACTGTTTTTAAAAAATTTTTTAAATATTTTTCCTCTACTAGAACTGTATGTATTATTTCTTCCCTCGGCATATACCTACTTTGGGTTTTCTGAAGTATCAGTATATAATTGTCACAGAATTTTTTTGTACGGTAAGCAGCAGTTTCATTACATATAGTATCTGATGGATAATATTTTTTAAGAATTAATGCAATCTATTTGTTTCTTTTTAAGTTTCCATTTGGATCACTGTGGAGCTTTGCCCTGGTTTCTGCAGAAGACGAGTTTCAAAGGAAGAACATTTATGACTCATGCCACAAAAGCTATTTATAGATGGCTTCTTTCGGATTATGTCAAAGTTAGGTAAATTACTTTATTAGATTATACATGCATTTGGCTCTGCACGATACATAGAGTTCAAGATACAGACCATTTTGTGTTTTTGTTTTTTAATTTTAGAATCCTGTTCCTTAAATTGAACATTTTGTGTTTTAAAATAAAGTGCTCTCTTTTTGTTCACAAGGATGTCCGTAATTTAGTTATTCACTAACAAAGTCATTAAATACGTATTTTGTATCTAGCACCTTCCTGACCTTGAAGTCTTTATATAGTTTTTATGTCTTTTTCAATCTTTGTTCCATTTGTGTGAGCTTTAAAGTTATGATAGAAATACTCAACTAGCATTTCGCAATTTTTTTGAAACTTGAAACCAAATACATTATGTAGCATTATATACTGAATTCTTATTCTGGATTATTTGATCAGAGAAAATTGATTGTCTTAAAAAGTTCCCTGGGGGAGTTCTTATCAGTTCTAAGCGGAACATCTACTCTTCTAACAAAAAGTTTAGAGCATTTTTGTGATACCTATGACATAAATTATTAACTTTCAAAAGTTGACTACTTAATATTCTGAGAGTAGCTAAAATTCTATTTTTATTCTTCATATGTAAATACAAAGGATTAGAAAAGTTATATTAATACTAGTTAACACTTATATAATGCTTATCACACACCAGGCACAGTCCTCAGTTCTTAATGTATATTAACCTATTTAATCTAAACACCAACTCATGATATAGGTTCTGTTATAAATTCCATTTTACAGATGATGAAACTGAGGCACAGAAAGTTTAGTTATTTGCCTAAAATGGTCACAGTAAGAAACAGAACTGAGCTTTGAATGTAAGCAGTATGGCTCCAGACTCTATATCCTTAACCACTATTCTCTCCTGCTTTTTAGGAATTACATTAACATAATTTTCAGGAGAAAAGTTATGTGCTAGACTTGGTATAAAAATCTTTTCACATCCCAGTGTGAGAAATCTCTGCTGCAATTCAATGTATATGAATGTGTTATATCTCTCAGGAGTGTTGGGGCAGAAAAAAAGGTTGAAAAATACTATTAGAGTATTTTGTCCTAATTAACCATGTGTATTACTTAAAATTGAGAGTACTTTGAACTTAGTATCTTAATTTACTGTGTGCTTTGCTTAAAATCAAGTTTTATAGCTATTCACTTAAAAAAATACAAAATGTCTGAGTGATTCTAAATAGCATAATTCATACAGTATATTTTTAAGAAATATCTTCATGGATGTCATCCACAGACAATTTCTTTACATTCAAAAACTTAAATCTTATTCTTAATTCTTTTTGCTGTCATCTTTCAAAATTTAGTAACATATCAGCGGACGACATGCTGTATACTGAGACAGATTTGGAGGAAAGCATGGACAAGATTGAAACTATCAACTTTCATGAAGTTAAGGAAGTTGCAGGAATCAAGTTTTGGTGTTACCACGCAGGCCATGTCCTGGGAGCCGCCATGTTTATGATTGAGATTGCGGGTGTGAAGGTACCTCTGGCTCTGGCGCTTTTCTCCCCAAGAGAAATGAGTGCAGAGCTTTGTGCTATCAAGGATTATTAAAAAAAATTCCCTAAGACTTGCAAAGTGTCAAAACACTGAAACATAAGATAAAAATAAAATTGATACTTTTTCCTTTTTAAATATCATGATTCCTACCTCTATTATAATACTTTCTATATCAAGACAGAGAAAAGAGTAAAACAAGCATCTCAAGGAGTAGGTTCCCTGACACCCCATAGGATTAATTCCTTTTCAGTGTCCTTTAGAAAACAGATAAGGGAAGAACTGTCTTTGTGGCTGCATCCACTTAAAATTAAAGCGCAATTTAGTATTCATGTCCTCTTGATGGCTTAATATTCACAGCTAAGCCCCTGAGCAGAGTGGGCTGCAAGAGTGAGGGAGATTAATTGGGGAAGATCTTTGTAGCCATTCTTGATAGAGAAGTGGAATGGGAGTCTGGAACTTCTGAACGTGTGGATGGACTAATAGATTTCTCGACTCTAGAGCAGCAGTTCTGAACTCTGGCTGCACATGTGAATCACTTAGGGAGCGTTTAAAAAAATACCTATTGAATCAGAGTCTGGAGGTGTGGCTTGGCCTTTTACTTTTCGAGTTTTCTAGGTGATTCTAGTGTGCAGCTAGAGTTGAGAACCAATACTCTAGTGTAATATTGTCCTGAATATTTTACAGCTGCTCATACATTTGAAACTTTTACACATTGAATTGTATAGTTTATCACTAAAGTACAATTCTTGTAATTTGTTCCAAGGCACAAAAAATAAGCAGGAAATAGTATGAATGCAGATCTGAATTTTCATTTGGAATTTGATGCATATTCTCTTATGATTTTATCTCCTGTTTAGACAGTGCTCCTGTGTACCTCAGTAAATTCCTTTCCTTATCAGCATACCCCTTTTTTCTAAGAAGTTCAGAGCACTTCTCAAGTTTCTTAATAATACATAGGTTATTTTTGTGGGGTGATTCTGGGAATGTATGATTCCCATTAATTAGATTAAATAATGGAAACACTGAATGGTTTAGTGACTTAACTAAGTTATACATTTTGAATTAGATACAAGCAATGCATCTAAACTTAATCAGTTTTAGGCGATTTTTTTTAAATTGTACTTTTAGATTTTATGAGCTTAATCTATTCACTAGCAAAGTGAAACCTTCCCCCAGTCCTGATTTTCTTGCTTTATCTTTTTCATAGCTTTTATACACAGGTGATTTCTCAAGACAAGAAGATAGGCACTTAATGGCAGCAGAAATTCCTAATATTAAACCTGACATTCTTATCATTGTAAGTATTAATGTGCTGTATTGTAATTAATGTAATGTGAGCAGTATTTTTTCTAGTGGAAAA
>CM052437.1:5138920-5170463 GCA_028533085.1 Varecia variegata
GGGCTAGAGTGAGTGCCGTGGCGTCAGCTTAGCTCACAGCAACCTCAAACTCCTGGGCTCAAGCGATCCTTCTGCCTCAGCCTCCCGAGTAGCTGGGACTACAGGCATGCGCCACCATGCCCGGCTAATTTTTCTATATATATTTTTAGCTGTCCATATAATTTCTTTCTATTTTTAGTAGAGACGGGGTCTCGCTCTTACTCAGGCTGGTCTCGAACTCCTGAGCTCAAACAATCCGCCCGCCTCGGCCTCCCAGAGTGCTAGGATTACAGGCGTAAGCCACCACGCCCGGCCAAGGAAAAATATTTTGATCTTACTTTCATAATATGTTATTAGATATAAATTTATCAGGTTTTTTTAGTGTTTTTTTTTTTTTTTTTTTTTTTTGAGTCAGGGTCTCGCTCTGTTGCCCAGGCTGGCATGCAGTGGCATGATCATAGCTCACTGCAACCTCAAACTCCTGGGTTCAATCAGTCCTCCCACCTCAGCCTCCCAAGTAGCTAGGACTACAGGTGGGTGCCACCACACCTAGCTAATTTTTAAAATTTTTTGTAGAGATAGTCTTACTATGTTGCCCAGGCTAGTCTTGAACTCCTGACCTCAAAGCGATCCTCCCGCCTCAGCTTCCTAAAGTGCTGGGATTACAGGCATGAGCCACTGTACCTAGCTGAGATTTATTTTTTTTAATCCTCAGAAAAAGTCATAATTTTCATGGTAACATACTTTAGAGCAGTGCTTCTTAAACTTTAATGTGCTTATGAATCATCTAATGATGTTGTTAAAATACGGATTCTGATTCAGTAAGCCTAGGCTTGAGATTCTGCACTTCTGATAAGCTCCCAGGGAATGCCAGTGCTGCTGGTCAGTGGACCATACATAATAAGGCTTTAAGGGATATTCCTAAATAGAAGTATAAGAAATAATATTTCTGATTTAAAAACTGACTTATCAGAGGTAGGAGAAATATACTTCCCCCTATGTGCCGTAGAAAGCAAAATGGTTAAAAAAAATAATGACATAGGGAAGAAGATACATTTTTGGACTATTTCTTGGTTCCATTTTCTAAAAAGTTCTTATTACTTAGATCTGAATTCTAGCACTCTTGTTTGCTCTTCTTTCCAATTAATGTAACAATATGTGTTCAAGTAAATGGCATGTCAATGGAGAAACGAATTACTTTACTTCAGCATTTCATTATTGTTAAACTTTTAGATTCTTTGGGATCATTGGTCTTAGTCTCACACTTCTGACGTGTTATTTAGGAATCTACTTATGGGACCCACATCCATGAGAAACGTGAAGAGCGAGAAGCGAGATTCTGTAACACTGTCCACGATATTGTAAATAGAGGGGGCAGAGGTCTTATTCCTGTCTTTGCTCTTGGAAGGGCTCAGGAGCTGCTGTTGATTCTGGGTATGCTATTTCCTTTTTATCATTTTGTCAAGATAATAACATGGCCTTGGGTAAGTCATTCCCCTTTCTGGGCTTCAGTTTCTTCATTTAAAAATAGGGATTTGGTGCTAATAAGAGCCCAGGGAAGCAGCAACTCACATACACTGCTGCTGGGTATATAAGTTGGTGTACTTTTCCGGTTACCCTCTGCATCGGAAGTCTTAAAATGTGCACACCCTTTAACCAGCAGTTCCACTTCTGGGAAATAGTGAGATGTGTATAAAATTTTGTCAGTAAAAATATTCATCATTTTAGTATTTTTAAAGAAATATGTCAGTATATATCACATTGTAGGAAGAAATCATATTACAAATGAGTAATTACATACTTTGACATAATCTGTTAAGGGGACCAAAAAAGTAGGGTTCAAAATTATATATACTCTGATTCTAGTTAGGTAAAAAATATACACACAAATGATTGGAAAGATAATAAATCTGCATATTGGGAAAGTGGATGATTTCTTTTTTGTATTCTGTTTTTCTCCATTTTCCAAATACTTCAGTGAACATATATAACTTTTTGTAATAAGGAGCAAAAGGTGTCACTTTTTAGCCTCATTTGTACTTAATGATCCCTTCTAACTCACATTCTATGGTTCTGTTTGGGGAAGGCACTCTTAAAGAGTAAATGAAGGTGCCTTGTGTGTATAGAGCCTCAATGTGCAGAACTAGAAATGATTGCCTCGTAAGCTCTTATTCTCAGTTCTGCAGTCTCGGTGACGATAAGGGTAAATAGAATCCTTGTTACACTGAAAAGGAAAACAAGCAAGGGAAGATGGAATAAATGGCCCAGATCAAAAGCAAATCTATAACAGAGACATGACTTTCTGGAAGCTAAATTTTCTAAATCCTAATCCAGTCAAGTCTTTTGATCCTGGTTGGTTCTCCTTTCTAACTACAAGTCAAAAAATTAGTCCTTAGAAGTCTTGAAATGAAAAGTCTTCATAACCAATAATATGAAGAGCAAAGGCGATTAGGAAGGTGAAACAACCCACCATCAAGTTAGGTTGCCAGATTTAGCAAATAAAAATACGGGACATCAAGTTAAATTTTAAGTTCAGATAAATAATGAATAATATTTTAGTATAAGTGTCCCAAATATTTAGTATATATTTTTATCTAAAAGTCTTTTGTTATCTGAAATTCAAGTTTCACTGGCATTTGGTATTTTTATCTGGCTACCCTATTATCAAAGCATGTATTAGAAATCTTTTCATGAGCCAGGACTGCTCCATGTAATTGGTTGCCCTTTTTCCTTAAATTCTCCCTGGTAGTATAGTACAATGGAAAGGGAGCAGCCATTCAAATCACTGGTTTCAAATCTTTTCTATGTTCTAGCCATATGACCTTGGGCAAATTACTCTTTTTTTTTTTTTTTTGACTGTTGAAAGTATACTCATAAAAATAAAAAAAAACAGGAGGTTGTAATGTGATCTTGGAATGTAGAACTTTGACACTTTTAAAAATTTTAATTACATCTAAAAAAAACATGAACAGGATAAACCAGAGGACAAAGCAGGAAATGTATTTGTAATGTGGATGACAGAAAAAGTCCTTGTCCTTGTACACAATTATCACTTTTACATGACGTAGAAAAATAACATTCACAGGCTATTCAACCTTTTTTTTAGCCTATTTCCCAATCAATAAGATGGGAAATCTTCTTAAAGTTACCTTGAAAACTAGAAATGATAAATGTAACTTACTTACTAGGCATTTAATACATATCCTAAATGCAGGTGGACTTAGTGGCATTAAATGCTATCTTTTGGCCATACTACCTTTATAAAATTTTGGGATTTAATGAGGGTCCTCCCTTAAAATAATCCTTCTTTTGAAGTTATATTGCCCACTACTGTCATTATCAGAAACTATTTGGTTAGTAGTTTTTAAAAAACATAATAATAGGCCAGTCCCAGTGGCTCACATCTATAATCCTAACACTTTGGGAGGCTGAGGCAAGAGGATTATTTGAAGCCAGGAGTTTGAGACCAGCCTGAGCAACATAGCAAGACCCTGCCTCTTCAAAAAAATTAAAAAATTAGCCAGGTGTGGTGTCATGTGCCTTTAGTCCCAGCTACTTGGGAGGCTGAGCTGGGAGGATCACTGGAGCCCAGGAGATTGGGGATACAGTGAGCTATGATCACACTACTGCACTCCAGCCTGAGTGACAGAGTGAGACCCTGTCTCAAAAAACTATATATAATACTAGAGTAATATGACTATACTTTTTTTTTAAGTGTTCAAAATTGGTTTAACTCTTTGGCAGTCCTGTTTTGCAATTACCCGGTGATAGATCTGTTGAAATATTAATAATACATTATGATTTAAAACCATCACAGAATTTAGTGTCTCTGGGGTAATAAGTTATGGTCTGTTATTCGGTATAAACTTATACTGAATAATTTTTAAAAGCTTTCACATCTTTGGACTGTGCTTACAGCATTTTTCTTGGATTGTACACTGGTATTTGGAAATAAGTTTTGGGGTTGTAAGTTTAAGTTAGTAAGGACCAGGCTAATTTTTCTTAAATTCCTTAAAAATTTAGTTATATACTTTATTTCTTGGTTGTCATGTGTTTCATTTATTATTTGAACTCATAGAAAACAGATGTTTGTTTCTCATCTAATCTCTCTAGATGAATATTGGCAGAATCACCCAGAACTACATGACATTCCGATATACTATGCGTCATCTTTGGCCAAGAAGTGTATGGCAGTGTACCAGACGTATGTAAATGCAATGAATGACAAAATTCGCAAACAGATCAACATCAATAATCCTTTTGTTTTCAAACACATTAGTAACCTCAAGGTGAGTATGGAGGAAAGAAAGACAAAGTTGGATAAAACACACATTAGGTGTTGGTAGGAAGAGGTTCCTGTAATTGATTCTGTGGCTGAATCCCTCTTGCTGAAGTCTTACCTCTTCTGTAGCAGGCATCATTTTTCTTTAGGAATCAAAACTCCAGCAACTGGCATTCTTATTTTTGCTTAAATAAATTTTGCCACTTGCTCCAAGTCTCCATATGTTCTCCAAGTTTATAATTGCTAAATAACTTGGATCTCTTTTGCCATAGGAATAAAAAGTCCTAACAAGAAAAATATCTGTGTTATGTATGCTTACTTTTCTAGAGCATTCAATGAAATCTAGTTTTATTTAATGTAAAAAATATTGTTTTATTCAAACTGATGCTTTAATCATAATAAAATAATTTAAGTCATAAGTGGTCTTCCTGTTATAAATAGGCTTTGTTTGTAAAGCACTTTTTTTCAGTTAATTGCTTAAGAATTAGAGCCAAATTCTCCCTAAAACAGTGATAAACCTTTTGATTAGATTTTCAGGCCAGCTCAAAATATTCATGAAGCACACAAAGCCATTGTGAGTCTTCAGGAATATTCTTTCAATGTTCTATCTTCGGTGGGTAGAAACCCATTTGACTCTTGCTTTTACTTTTCTGCTTACCTCCTGGGCCCTGAGAATGATCTCATGGTCCTGATGGCCCCCTAGGTACCAGTAGAAGATTTTGAAGATCAATATGAGCTTATCCCTTATCACTTTGTTTTTTTATCATTCCTAGCCTAAAGTATTTAGGAAGTTGGACTTAAAATGATTTCTAGTCTTGTCAAAGCCCTTTTAGTAGTGTGATTAATCTTTTACCTAGCTTTTTGTTATTCTTTAAAAATAAAGAATGCTTTGTCAGACCCTGACAGTTAATGCCTTTACTATTCCTTTTCCTCTCTTAGAGCATGGATCATTTTGATGACATTGGTCCCAGTGTTGTAATGGCCTCCCCAGGCATGATGCAAAGTGGCTTATCCAGAGAGTTATTTGAAAGCTGGTGTACTGATAAGAGGAATGGCGTCATTATAGCAGGATACTGTGTAGAAGGGACACTTGCCAAGGTCAGTTATAGTCTCAAGCTATTATATTATTCCTAACCAAAATCACAGAGGTGACAGTATCCTCACAAGTTTTTCCATTGAAGTAGTTCATTAAGTATTACAAGTTTTGATTTTAAAAAAATGAGGATGGAAATAGGTAGCTAGAGATGTGTGTAGGATGAGGAATTATGCAGATGCTGAATGGCGTAACAAGATTCCCCAGGCACACATTAAAGTTTGAGAAGAGCTCATTTGGTTGCAAATAAAGAAAAATGAATAGGAACCTATTTGAAACAAACACATGAATGCCTTCATCTGATGAAGAAGAGATTTACGAATATGTATTCTCTTAAAAAGCTGTAGAACGTGTTTGGGTTGACTGCCTAATTTCCTATTGGTATAAAAATGGTTGATGTTAGCTATTAGGGATGTAGACATTGTAAAAATATAAGCAAAGCTTTAAAGGCAATTTCTGAACGTCTGAGCATCACATTCTCATCCTCTTACCATTAACATCTATTTTATTTTTAAAAATGATTCCTCATTTTGATCATTTTTATTACTTTACCTTATTCTATAAAGTTCTTTAGTGACAATACCTGCCATGTATTTAAAATAGATTTCCAGAATGGAAGCACATCTGTCCTTTATACAGATCCTTCTATCTGGGAAATGACTTTCTTTTTTTTTTTTCTATTATTATTATTATTATTTCAGCATATTATGGGGGTACAAAAGTTCAGGTTATGTATATTGCCCTTGCCCCCCCCCCAGTCAGAGCTTCAAACGTGTCCATCCCCTAGACAGTGCGCATCGCACTCATTATGTCTGTATACACCCATCTCTTCCCCCACCCACATCTGCCCGACACCCGATCAATGTTATTCCTAAATGTGCTCTTAGGTGATGATCAGTGAAACCAATTTGATGGTGAGTACATGTGGTGCTTATTTTTGGGAAATGACTTTCTAGATCAGGAGAGTAATTGGGAATACAGGTTTATCTTTCTAAGCATAAGAATCATAATTTTCATTGCCAGTACTCCAAATACATTGAGTTCTAGTTAATCTGCTTACTTTCCTTATTAAATGTTTGCTTTATCAAAAAAAATAAGTATTTGTTATTTACTAAATCAGTAGTGTTAGAATGATTTTTGTGCTGAAGTTCCTAAACTTAACATAAGAGTTTATAACTGCATGACAAAAAAGAAAATGTATCTTTTATTTTCTAATTGGATAGTTTATTTGTTTTGCTTTGTTATTTTTCTTTATTTTTAACAGCATATCATGTCTGAACCTGAAGAAATCACTACCATGTCTGGACAGAAGTTACCACTGAAAATGTCTGTTGATTACATTTCTTTCTCTGCTCACACAGATTACCAGCAAACGAGTGAATTTATCCGTGCTTTGAAACCGCCTCATGTGGTCAGTCTGTGAATTTGATTGATAGTATTAAAGGGAAAAAAAGCATACCCAAGAAACCATGAAGCAGCCAGTTCACAAATCAAGCATCACCCTCTGTTAATGTAGCACTTTATGAACAGAGCATTTGTATTTGCACTTGGATTTTACCTTTATAGCTCTCTTTTGAGTTAGGCAAGCTACACGCTTTAATTTCTCCATTTTACACTGACTCTTATTCAGACCTACCAACCCCAATTCTAGTGGTTTTTCTATTATTTTCTGTTGCCTCTCCAGTAATTTAAGAGCAAGACTTTGGAGTACAACTGCTTGTTTTGAATCCCAGCCCCCTCCCTAACTTGCTGTGTAACCCTGGTCAAGTTACTTAATCTCTCTGTACTGTATTTGTAAATAGGAATAATAATATCTCATAGGTTATTGTCAAATGAGAGAATGTATTTCTAAAGCACTTAATATGGTGCCTGACATGTAGTAAATGCTTAATAATAATATCAAATAGGCAGTGCAAGGATAGTTTGGAGAAACAAGAAAGATTAGTCATGTAATAGTAAAAATTGAAGATTTAATAGATATGAAATACATAGTTCCTTATTAGTATGACTTATTTATATTTTAACTTTTATGTAATATAAAAGTAACTAATATATTTTGATGGGATTGGAAAGAGGAGTAAGCTGAAAAAAATATGTATTTTTAATTAGAGAAACACTAATGAAATTTGTCTATAGAAAATAGGTGAAGTACCCTTTCTGAATGTATTGGAAAGTAGCTTAGAGGAAATGACCTTTTGTTAGTTTTTTTTTACTTGTTGTTTTCCAAATATTTTTAACTGTGGTAAAATATATGTAACTAAAATTTATAGTTCTAACCATTTTTAAGTGTACAATCCCATAGCATTAATTATATTCACAATGTTGTACAGCTATCACCACTAGCTATTTTCAAAACTTTTCATCACCCCAAATAGAAACTGTACCAATTAAGCAATAACTCCCCATTCCCTTCTCCCTCCAGCCCCTGGTAACCTCTAATCTACTGTCTCTGAATTTGACTATTCTGGGTATCTCATATAAGAGGAATCATGCAATACTTAAGATATTTTCAGGGTTCATCATGTTGTAGCATGTATTAGAACTTCATGCCTTTTATGGCTGAATCATATTCTGTTGTCTGTTTACCACATTTTGTTTATCCATTCGTCTGTGGATACATACTTGGGTTGTTTCACCTTTTGGCTAGTGTGAAGTGGTATCTTATCATGGTTTGATTTTCATTTCCCTAATGACTAAAGATGTTGAGCATGTTTGTGTACTCTTTTGTTAGGTTTTAAGTCCCTTCTAGCATGATAGTCCTCAGGGGTACTTGCCATAGGCCCTTTAACAAGCAGGTTCTTAGCGGAGCAAATCACTCACCTATTCCTAGCATTGTAGCATATAGAGTTTAGTTACAGTGTAGGCTCCTCCCTGATGTTTTGTGGTGTATGTGGTTATGGACATTTTCCTAGATTTTCAAGCCAGGGAGGAAAAGTTGTGTTGCTCTTTCTCACTGGTGTCACCACCTCATCCTCTGTCTCATTTCATCTCATTGCTCTCCAGGTACTATTTCTTCTGACAGTTTAAGTTCCTGGGTTGAACTTGTTATTTACTTCCTGCAATAACCAGCTTTAGCAAAAGTGTATCTACATGATAAAATTATAATAGTAGCATTGCTGGTAGTAATTAATAATAGCTATTATTTACCATGTTCCAGGCACTGTACTTGTGTTTTATATTAATCAACTTGCTTAATCTTCACAACCAACAGCTGTTTTATAGATAAGAAAACTGAAGTGTTAAGTAACTTGGTCAAGGTTACACAGCTAGTAAGTGGCATTGACAGGATTGGTGTTCTGTCAACACAGATTAACAGAACAATTTGTGTTCTGCAGGCAGCCAGGCCTGGGCTCTTCACCACTAAGCTCTCAATGAGATATATGAATTTTTCTATATTTCAATGCTTCTATGTTCACACTGGTAAAAGACTGGACCAGGTGACTTCTGTAGTCTCTTCTAGATTTAAATGCATATGACTCTTGTATAAAACTATTGCTACACCTACTATCTAAGAAAATACTCAATAGTTTTCTTTAGTTCCTTAATAAAACTTTCAAAAGAAGCTTTTTGTGAAGAAAAAAAGTGACCTCTGATATTTACTTCTGTTTATTAAAGCAATACTTAGTAAAATATTTTAGAACCAAAGATTGGATTAGAAAATTTCCTTGCTTTCTGTTGAAATAGTTCCCCATAAGGATCTTTTAAAGCCAAACAGAATGAATATGTCTGTACAAGTTTGATTGGCTAAAGTTCCTTAAAAGTAGTAAAATTTTGTACTTTTACTATGTTATGTTTCTGTTTACTATATATGTCTTTATTTCATGTATTTAACTCACTCAGATAAGGATCATCATTAATCTGAATGAAGAATGTTTCCCTATGCTCTTTTAAAATTTATTCTGTATAGATTTTAGTCCATGGAGAACAGAACGAAATGGCCAGATTAAAAGCAGCACTGATTCGAGAATATGAAGATAATGATGAAGTTCACATAGAGGTTCATAATCCTCGGAATACAGAAGCAGTGACCTTAAACTTCAGAGGAGAAAAACTAGCCAAGGTAAAAGGTTATGGTTCCTATCTGTCCTATCCGTGTTTTTTCTTCAGGAAAGAGTATACTTTTTAAGAACATAGACCTCCTTTAATCAGATTGAGGGAATGTACTTATTTCTGTTTACTTAGTATACTGGAAGAATTTTATCCTTATGTTTTTTAGGCTTCTTTTGGTTCTACTAATTTGTTTCTTAGGATGGAAAATTTTCAGATAGATTAGATCTTGATGCATTTGAATCTGATAGCTCTTTAATTCACATCTTCAATTATTTTTCCTTCCACATTTGTCTGAGAGTAAACAAATGTTAATTAGTGTTTTTTACTATATCCAATACAGTGCTGTGTCCATCTCTCATCATTCCCCCTAAGAATCTAAAGATAGACCTGTATCTCTAAGTATGTGTTTGTGTGGATATGACGAATATATAAAAAAAATTGTCTTTTTAAAAATTAATCATTTTTGGCCAGATGCGGTGGCTCATGCCTATAATCCCAGCATTGAGGAGGCCAAGGGAGGAAGATCACTTGAGGCCAGGAGTTTGAGACCAGCCTGAGCCACATAGCAAGACCCCATCACTACAAAAAATAAGAAAAATTAGCCATGTGTAGTGGTACACACGGGTAGTCCCAGCTGCCTGGGAGGCTGAGATAGGAGGATTGCTTGAGCCTAGGAGTTCAAGGCTGTAGTTAGCTATCATCATGCCACTGTATTCTAGCCTAGGTGTCAGAGTGAGACTCTGTCTCAAAAAAAAAAAGAGGCCGGGCACGGTGGCTCACGCCTGTAATCCTAGCACTCTGGGAGGCTGAGGCGGGTGGATCGTTTGAGCTCAGGACCAGCCTGAGCAAGAGCGAGACCCCATCTCTACTAAAAATAGGAAAGAAATTATATGGACAACTAAAAATATATATAGAAAAAAATTAGTCGGCTATGATGGCACATGCCTGTAGTCCCAGCTACTCGGGAGGCTGAGGCAGTAGGATCGCTTAAGCCCAGGAGTTTGAGGTTGCTGTGAGCTAGGCTGACACCACGACACTCTAGCCTGGGCAACAGAGTGAGACTCTCTCTCACAAAAAAAAAAAAAAAAACTAATCATTTTTGATGGTGAAATATATTTTCAGAATTTAAAATTGAAATAATTAAAAACTTTACCTGGGATTTTAGAGCGATGCTGTAAGAAGTCTGCATTTTTACCATTGTTGATCAAAAATCTTTTTATGATATTTCTAAGGGAAACTTTTCAATGATTTATTTGAAGTTTTAAATATCAGACGTGTTAATGATCAATTTTATAACATTCTCTTAATATATAATGAGCCAAACATGAAGAAGTTAATGGACAAATATCCTTTCTTGCAGTTGAATTTGAGGGAAAAAACTAAATTAGCAAAACTTAGGATGTGAGGCTTTTGTTGCCAAAGAGAAGCAGATGGTTATATTTATTCCTAAGTCTTACTGTGTGTAAAACTTTTCAGGGGCCAATTTGATGATATTTTTCTTATACCTGTAGGAAAATATATTTAATTGAGAATCTAGAACTGTGTTTTCCAAATTCTGCTGGTTGAGATGTGGGGAGAAAAAAAAGTTTAGGAGAAGCTGAATTGAACTGTGCTTAGGAGAAGCTTGGTTTCTTATTGGGGTGTTCTGTTGCCATAATATTAGTTATTTAAAATCATTAGCTTTATTAGTTATTTTTTTCCTCAAGTCCAGCATCACTGCATTAAAATCAGTTTCCTAGGAGCAAAGCACACAATCTCCCAAGCTTGAATCAGGAAGAAATAGAAAACTCTGAACAGACTAATATCGAGTAGTAAGATTGAATCAGTAATAAAAAACCTCCCAACTAAAAAAAAGCTCAAGACTAGATGTATTCATACCAGACGTACATAGAAGAATTGGTACCTGTTTTACTGAAACTGTTGTATAACATCAAGCCATGAGCATGTAAGGAGAAAATAACCCTAAGAAATCATGGGAAATGGAGCTATCTCTGTTTACAGTTATCAGAACAAATATATCACTGCCTGGTTGCTGTTTGCCCTTACTTGATTAAAAGTAAACAAGCATGAAATCCACTGTCTTTATTCCTTTGAGTTCATTTATTTACGGTTGAGAGAAGTTACATTTAAGAATAGTGGGTTTCGGCCGGGTGCAGTGGCTCATGCCAGTAATCCTAGCACTCTGGGAGGCCGAGGCGGGAGGATCGCTCAAGGTCAGGAGTTCAAGACCAGCCTGAGCAAGAGCGAGACCCTGTCTCTACTAAAAATAGAAAGAAATTATCTGGACAACTAAAAACATATATATAGAAAAAAATAGCTGGGCATGGTGGCGCATGCCTGTAGTCCCAGCTTCTCGGGAGACTGAGGCAGAAGGATTGCTTAAGCCCAGGAGTTTGAGGTTGCTGTGAGCTAGGCTGATGCCACGGCACTCACTCTAGCCTGGGCAACAAAGCGAGACTCTGTCTCAAAAAAAAAAAAAAAAAGAATAGTGGGTTTCATGTTTGTGAGATTTTTGTTTTTGTTTGGTTTCGAATGGTTGTTACTCTGTTGTCTTCAAAATGTTTCTCCCTCAGTGTACCATCTCATACATATCTACCTTTATTGCCCTTTTTATTCAAAGGTGCTGCTTCTTTTAGTGTTGGGTTGAGCACAGCCTCCCACCTGTGTATTAGTGGTGCTCACTTTCTGTGTAGAGTTTGATGGCCAGCCTGAGGGAGCACGTGCATTTCGGCCAGCACTTCCTGTCCTGTCCCACTACTTGCAGCTGTTGAGACCTTCTTTCTTAACCTCAGCACCTACTAGATACTTGGTTGAACTCAACTGAACCTAGCCATTCTGGCTGGATCTGCCCCTGTGACTCTTCTTTTTGATACCTTGGTAGCAATGTTACTGCTCTGGTCCATGTGTAAAACATTGTGTATTTTTCATAGTTAAATTCACATGTTGTTTTCATAGCTCAAATGTCTTATGGTCATCATTATTACTAACTGCATTTTAGTGCTTGAATAACTGCATTTTACAAAATTCTGTTTTCTTCAATTTTTTTTTTTTTTAATAGGTTATGGGCTTTTTAGCAGACAAAAAGCCAGAACAAGGCCAACGGGTCTCAGGAATACTTGTTAAAAGAAACTTTAATTATCACATACTTTCTCCCTGTGACTTGTCCAGTAAGTATACTATTAAATGTCAAATATCATCTTGACATCGAAAGAAAATCTATGAAAACTTCTCTTAACCTAGTAACCAAGTTTTAAGTAACAAATAATAAAATAGGAATAGGTGAGAGGTAGTAATCTATTAAGAATTAGCTTTGTGGTGAGAAAAAAATCTTCCTTGAGCTGCAAAAACATTTCAATTATTTGTGAGATCACCGTTTTTGTAGTTGGAAGCATAAGTTCACTTCTAAGTCAGGTTAACTACTCCTGCTCACCTTTAGCCACCCTGTTTTCAACCCTTTACAACAGAGTGTTGGTGCTTTTCTTTTCTGAAGTAACTTTGGACTCCCCAGGTAAGCATTTTGTTCTTTATGACCTGTACTTTTACATCACTTGCTGGGCCTTCCAAAAGGAGAAGCAAACAAAAACTTTTATAATTTCTTTAAAAGTGAAAAATTATTAATGTAGAGCCTAAATTTTTCATTGCATTGGAACTTTCATTTTTCATCCAAATAAGTAACACCAACTGTATAGTCCAAGCCTGTAGTGCATATAAATTGAAGCTCATAGAGAAAAATGAAAATTTGAGCAAAGCTAAATAGGATTACATTTAAGTTTGTAAATTGCTTTTTTCCCCAAAGTTTATAAGCATTTCTATGTGTGTTCTTTGTGTAAATGCTGTTATCAATAAGTAATTTCCCATTAAATATGGTATTATCTTCAGGTAAATACTGTGTTCAAGGTTATTTATGTAGCACTAATAAATTATAAGCGTTTTATGAAGAAATAGGAAATAGCAGCAGTGTTGAGGTGTTCACCTGTGAGACAGGTCAACTGTCAGCTTCCAGACCATCACACGTCGCTATCTCTGTTCTTCATTCCGCAGCTAGGGCTCTTAATCTCATGCCAGGCATTAGGTGCTGGAGGTCTAAAGATTTATTTAAAAACGAGTCCGAACCCTTGAAAAATCATCTCTGTCTAATGAGGAAAGCAATGTTGGGAAGAGCTAATCACAGTATTGCTCAGTGACACACAGAAATGCATAAGTATGTGAGGAGAGACTGGGCCCAGAAAGTTGGGAAAAGCTTTGTAAATCAGGAAGTACTTGCGCCATGTGGTAAAAGATTGTTAGGAGTTGCCAAGCAAAAAAGAAGGCGGATGGCAGCTGGCATAGTGGCTACTAGACATCCAAGAACTTTAAGTGTTCAGGGGAATGAGGGTGCTTTCTTAAGGCTGGAGCCGAAGTTCACTGGGGGTGGGGGTGGGGCATAAGGAGATAAGTGGAAAAATGTGAGTGGTACCATATTAAGGAACATCTTGTTAGCTTTCTGAAAAACTTGTTCTCACTTACCTTGCTTTTACCTTTTCTTTTTTTACTCCTGGTATATGTTTGCAAATTATATTTTGTGGGACTAGTATTGTTTCATTAACTATATTTACTCTAATTTTCTCTTCAGATTATACTGATTTGGCCATGAGCACTGTGAAACAGACCCAAGCCATCCCATATACTGGTCCCTTTAATTTGCTCTATTACCAGCTACAGAAATTGACAGGTATGTGTATGTATTGAAATTCCTTTAATTATTTTCTGGTTTTTAGTAAGATAATTTTGTAGCTGGGAAAGAATGTTATGTAATTTTGGTTATTGTCTCAGAATTGTACTAATTTTATTTTTACACATGGTCATGTTGTTATTGCCTTTAGGTGAAATTTTTGAAAATATACTCATAAATTTTTTTTAATTCCATTATACCTCTTATCCTTGATCCACTTAAAATTCTAAAAATATCAGTTGTCTTTGCTCCTTGTATTTAAAATATATTTTAGTTGACTATACCTAAAATTTTATTTATTTGAGCGGTGAAAATAACTTTTCTGGTTCCATCAGTACCAATCTATACAGAAGGTTTTATTAGAGCTTAAAAACCACTGGCCAAAGGCCAGTGGGAGAATAAACCTATTCTATTTTCATATTAGACCATTTTGAGTTAGAGATTTTTGTGTATTAACATAATGAGGGCAATGACTAAATTAAAAGGCATGGAGACTCTCTAATAAAGCAAGAATATTTCATATTACAAAATACACTTTTGATCAGTATGCTCTTTATAATTCATATAGTAAAATACTACCATAAAATAAACCAGTAGAAAGAAATTTTTTTTTACCTTACAACCATGTTAGAATTATAGGTCATAACATAGAAAGTTAATAAAATATATCTAAACTAATTCTTGATTAAGGCCAGGTGCGGTGGCTCACGCCTGTGTGTAATCCTAGCACTCTGGGAGGCCGAAGCGGGAGGATCGCTTGAGCTCAGGAGTTCCAGACCATCTCTGAGCAAGACCGAGACCCCATCTCTACTAAAAATAGAAAAATTAGCCAGCCATCGTGGTGTGCACCTGTAGTCCCAGCCACTTGGGAGGCTGAGGCAGGAGGATTGCTTGAGCCCAGGAGTTTGAGGTTGCTGTGAGCTAGGCTGACACCACAGCACTCTACTCAGGGCGACAGAGTGAGACTCTGTCTTAAAAAAAAGAAATTCTTGATTAAGGGGACACTAGAAAGTAGCTAGGCTCCACGGCTCAGGCCTATAATCCCAGCTACTCAGGAGGCTGAAGCAGGAATTTCGCTTGAGGCCAGGAGTTCTAGAACAGCAGCCTGGGCAACATAGTAAAACCCTGTCTCTTTAAAAAAAAAAGAAGAAGACACTAGGAAGACCAGAAAAGTCTCATCTTTGACAATAGAATTTCACTGTAGAATTATTGAACTTATGAAGACAGAAGGGAGAAGAGACTAGTTTGCAGTAGTTGACTAGTTTCATACCAAATGTTAAGATGCTAGTGGAAGGCTAAATCTCTTGCTACGAACATGTATGTTTGAACATCACCTGAGTTTGCTACTGATAAAATATTTAAGGTCCAAGGTAAGTCCTACCTAGTTATATGAATTTTTATAATACATGTTGAGATCTTTGAGTTGCTATAAGCAACTAACATAAAACTTACTTAGCTGTTTACAAATTGAGTACAAATTTTATTTTTTCATTGTACAGCTGCTTTATTTCAGTTCTCTCTATAAACAAATGAATAGTTATGCCTCTGGAAGATTATTGGAAAATTATATACACCTTGTAATCACTCCTTTTTTTCAGGTGATGTAGAAGAATTAGAAATTCAAGAAAAACCTGCTCTGAAAGTGTTCAAAAATATTACTGTAATACAAGAACCAGGCATGGTGGTATTAGAAGTAAGATAAGATTGTTTACTTAAACAAGGAGGAAAAAAATTTTAAAAGAGTTTATGTGCAATTCTAGAGGAAATTCGTTTCTTCCCAATTAGGAAAAAATCATTGTTTGAAAATATGTATGTAAATAATTTTTCTTTCCAAGATCAGTGTTAAATATAACATAGCTGGGCATTTTCTATGTAGTTATAACAACACAGAAACTAATAATAAGTTAAGGCTTCATATTTAGTAGGTGTGATGAGTATAGGTCTCACATGAGTAAGGCTCAACTGATTTTGTGGTCCTCCAGGATGTCTTCAGTTATATCAAAAGATCTTAGAATTCTCAGATAAAAATTTAATTCTGTTATATTAAATAAATTTATCATGCAGCACTCCTTAAAAGAGTGAAATTTTGAAGATTCAAGTAAATAGTAATAAAGTGACCCAAATCCAAAAAGGCTAGAAATTATCAGATTAGGTAAATGTGGTTCCTACTGTTAGAATTTTAAATCCCTACTGGTAGAGTTTGGAAAACAGACATCAGAGGAATTGTAGGATTGACTTTGAGAGTTTGGCACCTGTTAAATGTAAAGAAGGACTTTTAAAGTGAGTCCCGGCAATGAATAATCCAGGAGAGCACCTTGCCGGTTTCTCTGCCTCAAGGTAGAATTCTATGTAAATTTCCAAGATATATGGTTAACTATTTTATTTATATATGCTATTTTTTAAAACAAATAGAAAAAGATCTGTCAGCTCTGGTCCCACTATAATTCTGTGGTTTAAGTCTAAATTTGATTCAAGGCTAAAAACAACTAAAGAACGTGTCAAAAGGAGTGGTTATCTATAACATAGAGTTACATACAATAATATATAAAATGTTAATATCAAAAAAAGGAAGAAGTTATTAGAGACATTAATTTAGCTCTTGCTACCAAATACTGTTAAAGAATATACTTTTGTTCCTAGAGTTAACAGGTCAGAGAGGACCTTAGAGAAAGTTGAAATGCATCAAGTTGCTTATAATAGTATTCTTTGCGGAGATAATAAAACATAGGAAGGGCATTCAACTGCTCTCACCCTAACCTGGAGACATGGAAAACTTTGTTGGAACACTGGGCACAAGAAAGAGTATCAGGAGATGTTAGACTTAGTGTGAGAAGCAAAAGTAAATGTTTAAAAATATTACCCTCTGGCCGGGTGCGGTGGCTCACGCCTGTAATCCTAGCACTCTGGGAGGCCAAGGTGGGTGGATCACTCGAGGTCAGGAGTTCAAGACCAGCCTGAGCAAGAGCGAGACCCCCGTCTCTACTAAAAATAGAAAGAAATTATCTGGCCAACTAAAAATATATATAGAAAAAAAAAAAAATTAGCCGGGCATGGTGGCGCATGCCTGTAGTCCCAGCTACTCGGGAGGCTGAGGCAGGAGGATTGCTTAAGCCCAGGAGTTTGAGGTTGCTGTGAGCTAGGCTGACGCCACGGCACTCACTCTAGCCCAGGCAACAGAGTAAGACTCTGTCTCGGAAAAAAAAAAAATATTACCCTCTTACCATACTGTCTATGCTACTAAAATATAGTGATTAGGAGTTTGAGTTTAAATCCCAGCACCAGCAATTATCTTGTGCAAGTTATTTTTGAGTCAGTGTCTCTTTTATAAAATAAAGTTGTTAATAGTTATTTTTTATGAGAATTAAATGATAATGCATATAAAACACTATGCCACAAAGGAATTGTTCAGTACATTTTACTTTTGTTATTAAAAGAAAATTAGAACAGTGTGGCATTATTAATTTCAGTAAACAGTGAGTAAGTTAATTTCAGTGAAAATGGGAGAAGCAGTAGTCCCATATGTATAGTCCGTGGATGGGTGGGTAGTATTCCTAGCTTTTGTGGTGGGCCATAGTTGTACCTTCCTAATTCTGCCTTTTGCTTTCCAGTGGTTGGCAAACCCTTCTAATGACATGTATGCAGATACAGTAACAACTGTGATATTGGAAGTTCAGTCAAATCCAAAAATAAGGAAAGGTACGGAATTATTTCATTTTTATCAATTAATTCTTTTATTTCTCCCATGTTTCCATGAAGTAAAAAGCAGTAAATAGAGTCCTAAAGAATTTAATCTCCTGATTTTTCCATTCCTATGTAATTTTAAGATATATGCATAGCAATGCATATTATTGGTACTTTACTTACTTTTTGTCCTAGTTTCGCATTCATACTTTAAAAATGTGGTTGCAATTAACAAAAGATAAAAATCCCTTTAGAAGCAGTCCTAACAGACATGCTGGTTGTTAAACAATTTAATCAGAAATTCCAAAGTACTGCTGAATTGAATCAGCACGTCTGTTAGGAAGGTATGCTACTATCTCTGTCTTTAATAAAATTGGTTGACTAAAATGAAATCTCCCTATCGGACAATTTTCAACCAAAGAATACATCAGTGTTTTTTCTTATCTTAGGTGGTAAAAATAAAGGTGCACAGTGTGGGAATGAGTGGGAAGGAGGACCTTTTAAAAAGGTCAATAGTGGTGCAGAAGATCGTAACAGTGAAGGGAGGATGAGGGTTTGGTGCAGAGAGCAGAAATGAAAAGATTAAACCCAGAGGGTTTTGGCCTGCACAGTTTTCAGCTCTGAAGCACCCCCCTGCCCTCCAAAAACACAGCTGGGTTTCACTTAATATGTTAGTTTGTTCAATTCAAATCAAATGCTCCTAAATTGAATTGTATTTTAGCCACCAAGGTTGCTTTCTGTTTATTATATTCTGGTAACCCTTTTGTAAAATGAAGTATTTTTTGTACAATCAACTAATCAGAAATTTGTGTACTTTTCTGAAAAATGAAATTTCTTCGCAAAAATGTTAAAATGTTATTTTTTAGGCCAATTAAGATGTTGTATTGTCTTTAGTGACATTTAGCATCTGAGCTCTTCCAGCCCATTTTCCATGCTGTATGGTAGAGGAGGATTACAAAGCATGTTGTCAAAATGTCATCTGCTGTTCTGGTGAAGGCTGTGCCTAATGATGATGCTGAAAAACAAAAAAAAATGCTGTGGTTTAACAGATAATCACCAAATATTTTATGTCTGTGTTGTACAGGAAGGAGTGCATGAGCTATCGTAGACTCATTTGACTTATCTTGAGTATTTCTCTTAGTATTCGCGTCCAAAGTGAAAATGTACCTATACTCTGATTTGTAGTAATTGAATTAAAAATAATTGTTACTATATTATTAGTGATCCATCTTACACTAATAATGAAAACATTCCTTCATTTGGTTAGCCTCTGGGCTTTTCAGCAGAGGTTCAGACAGTTAGAAATAGGCTTTTTCCATGCGTTCCTTATATTAAAGCATCCGTTAAACTAGATGGCTGCCTTTTATTCCCTACTGCTTCTCCATTTTGTAGTTTATGGAGAATGAGATTTTATATTCTTCTACAGTGATGACATGTATGCATATTTTCATTTAACAGTTATTTGACAAATACTTAATGAGCACCTGCTACTTGGCAGGCATAATTCTAGATGTTTAGGCTACATTAGCAGCAAACAAATTCCTGCCCTCCAGGAGCTGACATTCTGGTGTGTCCTAGAGCTGCTTGACAGGGTTTGGAGTCGGGGCAGATCCTGTGGGGCCTGGTTGGCCATTGTAAGGACTTTGGACTTCTAGTCTGAGTGAAATGGGGCTACATTGCAGAGTTTTGAGCAGGGGCCAGACATGATCTGACACAGTTTTTAAAGGATTGCTTTGATGCTTGCAGAGAGTAGACTGTTAGGAGGGCGAGTAAGAAAACAGAGGTTCCAGTTGGAGCTTTCTCAGTCATCCAGGTGAGAGAGGGTATCAGCGGTGGGGATAGCAGAAAGTGGTTGGAGTCTGGAGATATTCTGAAGATGAAGCCAGCAGTATTTCCTGATGGATTAGCTATAGGGGATGAGAGAAAGAGAACAGGCAGGATGAATTTTAAAGATTAAGACGATAATCCGATGTGTATATGTGATATGTTAGCATAGAAAGTTGTCACCTATGGGGCTAAGGGACAGAGGGTTTAATAAGTAATACTTGCTCCATTCAAAGATGAAAAGCAACACAAGGACTGACACACATGATACTCAGAGTGCACATAAGGAAGTTTATTCTATATGTTTATTATGTAATGAATTGACTTGTTCCTGTCCAAGCTTGGGATTTCAACAGTTAGAGCAGGGTCAGCAGCTATGGCCCATGAACCAAATCCAGCCCTCCACCTGTTTTTGCAAGTGGTTTACCTGTTGTCTAATGCTGCTTTCATGCTATAACAGCAGAGTTAAGTAATTAGAAAAGAGACCATGTAGTCCTCAAAGCCTAAAACCCCATCTGGCTATTTACAAAAAGTTCGTCAACCCTATTCTAGAGGCTCTTTCTGTGAAACAATATGATTCTTCTTTGATAGCATCTTTCTCCCTTTTCATTTCTTAGCCCCCTGACTATTCAGTCCAGATTCTGGAAACGCATCTCGTATTTGTGTATGTGTGTGTGTGTGTGTGTGTGTGTGTGTGTTTTACCACCAACTTAAATTTATGTCCCCCATTCTTACCAAAGACATATAAGAAAGTTTATACAATTTCAAAATGTATTCTTTTATGTTCTTGTATTCAATCACGTTCTTCCATTTTATGCTGTACCTGTTTTTCAGCTTGTCTGTGTCCTGTTTTGACACACAGACCTACTAAGGACAGGTACATGTGTCTGATTTTGTGATTTCCCATTTAGTATATTCCCATGTGTCTGAGGGGTTCATCGAAATATTAGTGAGGAATATGCAAATATATGTATACACACACTTTGCAAAGTTTCTTTTAATAAATAATTTCATAGCTTATTTATTTGTTAATATATTTTATGAGATTGTTTTTACATGTCAGTTAAGACCTTATTTTAAACTTAGTAATAGAATTAATAATTATAATTAAAGTATAAAGGTGTTATTATATAACTTTCTTGGCTGCCATCTGGTTAGTTATACAATTGAAGTTCATGAATTAAAAACAGTTAGATGAACTATGGTCTGAAATATAGAATATTTTAGGAGAAATGACAATTTGACTCTCCATAGAGTAGATTTAAATATATATGTGCGAGTATTGAGGTCAGTTAATAAAGCTACACTTATATCAAAATATTCAGTGGTATTGTGTGATAAAGTAATTATCTGGGCTGAGAAACTGAAAACATGTTGAAGTCTTTTTTTTTTTTTTTTTAATTTTTTTTTTTTTTTTTGAGACAGAGTCTCACTTTGTTGCCTGGGCTAGAGTGAGTGCCGTGGCGTTAGCCTAGCTCACAGCAACCTCAAACTCCTGGGCTTAAGCGATCCTACTGCCTCAGCCTCCCGAGTAGCCGAGTAGCTGGGACTACAGGCATGCGCCACCATGCCTGGCTAATTTTTTCTATGTATATTTTAGTTGGCCAGATAATTTGTTTCTATTTTTAGTAGAGACGGGGTCTCGCTCTTGCTCAGGCTGGTCTCGAACTCCTGACCTCGAGCAATCCACCCGCCTCGGCCTCCCAGAGTGCTAGGATTACAGGCTTGAGCCACCGGCCCGGCCTGTTGAAGTCTTTTTAAAATGACAAAGTCGTATTTCCCTGTTTATAAGTGAGGCCATAAAATTATTTCTGGCATTTTCTTCCATGATATATATGTATTGTGTGTGTGCGTGTGTGTGTGTGTGTGTGTATGTGTTGTCTGAAGGATTATAAAATTTTGCACTATTTTTATAATAGCTTTATTGATACCATGCAATTCACCCATGTAAAGTGTACAATTCATTGATTTTTAGTATATTCAGAGTTGTGCAACTATCACCACCATCAACTTTAGAACATTTATATCACTCCAAAAAGAAACCCTGTATCCTTTAGTTATGATCCTCCAATCCCTGTATTACCCCCAACTCAAAGCAGCCACTAAACCTTCTGTCTCTATGGATTTGCCCATTCTGGATATTTCATATAAATGGAATCACACAATATGTGTTCTTTTGTGACTGGCTTCCTTTAGTAAGCATAATGTGTTCAAGGTTCATCATTTTGTAGCATAAATCAGTACTTCATTCCTTTTTATGGCCAAATAATTTCCCCTTGTATGACTATAACACATTTTGTTTATCCGTTCTTCAGTTGATAGATATTTGGGTTGTTTCTACTTTTTGGCTATTATGAAAAATGCTGCTATAGATATTTGTATATATTTTTGTGTAGATATATGTTTTCATTTCTCTTGGGTCTATATGTAGAAGTAGGATTACTGAGTCAAGTGTTAACTCTGTTTAACTTTTTGGGGAACTGCCAGACAGTGAATTCTACACTATTTTGCTGCTAGTGATGGACTGGGAGGTATTTAATGATGTACCAGAACACATTAGAAACTCCAGATTAAGGATGGCTCATCTTCCTGAACTGTCCCATTACTTTGTTTTGGGGGGAAAGCTAAGTTATTTCATGGGCAAATGATTTTAAATATTAATTTTTATTAAAAATAATTATAGGTATGTTATATATAGTAGAATGCTAAATTTATATAACATTTTAGGTAAAACAAAAGACTTAAGAGATCTTTGAGCTTGGATATATACCCCTAGAATACCTGGAGTTATAATTTTATTCACCTCTGGTCATAAATGTAAAGTTTGAGCAACACTGAAACTAAAATTAAAAGTTAAAAATAATATTAAATGTCATTTTGTGATTCTTTAGTAAGAACATGAAATAAAGTGATGAAGAAATCAATTTGGCTTAGCAGGTAGATGATCCGTACACATACCTGTCATTTTCAGGATTCCATAGTTAATCACTTTGGTTTATCAGTAGCCACGTTCTCATTATTAATTTGGAAATTATTCTAAATAGGAATTTCGTAATTGAACTCTGTCACTCTTTTTTTCCCCTAGGTGCAGTACAAAAGGTTTCTAAAAAGTTAGAAATGCACGTTTATAGCAAGAGATTGGAGATCATGCTCCAGTAAGTTCTTCTCCCATTATTGCTCAACAAGGTAGTGAGGGTGGGGAGGAGGAGCCCTGGATTCGGCTGTACTCACTTAAGGACTCAGTGTGGCTCAGACCAGGCCACCCCACGGCCCCCAGGCCTGCTTCTCCATCAGGACAGAGAACAGTTTGAACTGCTCCCTTCCAGCTCAGCACTCCAGCTAGTTCCAAGTACTTGTGACCTGCGTGGTCAGCCATTTATGTTTCCTTTAACATATTGCCTCAGAATGTTCTCACAGGGCAAGTGTAGTCAGCACAGATGAAAACATTATCATCAAGGATATGTACTAAAATCTTAGACAAATGTTACTGTGCCTTTAAGAATTATTTTATATATTTACTTCTTAAATGTGAATTCTTTGTTAAGAATGGTTTCTTAGACTCTTCCCAGATAGTATATCTATAAACTCTGAATTACCTTTAAAGTTAGTATTTTTCTAAGCACCAGATAGTAGATCTTTTACCTTTCTGCAGATAACTCTTTAAGCCTGATTTCTGAATCTTTCTCTAAATAAAATAATCATGTAAAACTACCTCATAGTGGATAGCTACAATTTAAACTTATATATTATACTGAAAAAGGAAAACTAAAAAGATTTGTATTTATTAATAGATTTATAATTTCAGTGTCTAGCACAGTACCTTGTACATAGCAATTTCTCAAATACTTGTTGTATAAATGACTGATTCTATTTTTAAACTGAAAGTTACTTAATTAGACATCTTAACAAAATAAAGTGTTCTTCAAGTTTGAAAGGGTGGTATGTTAACATTTGTTTCTTCCTTTCCCCAAAATTCTACACTGATAATCTTTTTTAAAGCAGCCATTTAGTGGCTTTTTGAAAAATAGATGATAGGCTTTAAATGGTGACTTTGCTTAAAGAAGCTGTCACACATCTTCAAAAAAGTGTTCAGGGTGTTGTCATTTGATTTTGAAAAGCATCCTTGTTATACAAAGCCAGCTAACAGCGCAGGAACAGTGATTTCCATTACCACTGAAAAGGCCACAGATTTGGCTGGGTCCCAACCCTGTGACTGTGGTAGCCCCTGGTTCTCTTTCTATTTTTTCCAAGGGCTTTACTCTGCCAGCCTTAGAGTCTAAATATCCTTTTATTTATTTTTTTTTTTTTTGAGACTGAATCTCACTCTGTTGCCCAGGCTAGAGCGCCGTGGCATCAGCCCAGTAAATCTCTTAATCATTTTTAGATCACTGACCCCTTTGACAGTCAGGTAAGGCTGTGGAACTTCTCCCAGGCAGGAGGAATACACACAAGTGCCATTTTACCTTTGATTTCAAGATTAGACAACCCCCTGCCCAAAGCCCCTCCTGGGACCCTGTTAAAGAGCCCTGTTGTAGAAGGTGGGTATTGGTGCTCTCCTATGCCTTACTAGGGACGTAACTAGAACAGTTGTGCTGTTGGCAGCTCTGTTCCCAGAGGCTTTGCAAAAATAGAGAACCTGTGGTGCCTGGAACGCTGCAGCTCTCCCAGGTACAGCAGTTGGAGGTGCAGAATGGAGGAATATACCGCCACAGCTACTCTGTTCAGGTGTGCGGAGGGCAGTCTGCAGGAGGCTGCTAGCCCTTCACTTTCCACTCCGGCTTTCTTCCCCAGTCCTGTTACGCCACTCCTCCCATCCCCTCTTCCTCTCCACCCCCTCCCACAAACACCCTTGAACTGTTCAACTGTTAGGAACTGGACTATGAGACAAAGAGCCACAGCTTATATTCACCTCAAGAATGTGAGATAGCAGTGTCTTTAAACTTCCAAGTTGATCATGCCCTTATAAAGGTAGCTTTATCTTCACAATTGTTTAAATACTTAGGATTGTATGAAATAAAGGTATTGGTTTCTTTAGATGCCAACAATTGATCACATGAATATGAAACCTTTTTTTCCTATCCTTTTGGATATATTTCTGTATTTAAAATAGACTATTTTTTTTTAGTACTAGGTAACTTAGCCAAGTTTATTCAAACATATTATTAACATTAACTGTCTCAAAGAGCAAGCAGTTGACCACCACCACCCGGCTTTAATGCGCTGTTGTCAGTGCTTAACTGACCAAGGATGACCATTGTCTTTGTGGATTTTTAGATTCACTGACTACCTTTTCTTTACAGCACCCAGCCTACTGATTGGACTGCTGTTTTCTAACATTTCTGTAATGGGGACAATGTTGAAATTAATGATTAAACTGTAGCTCCTCAATGATAGAGATAATGTCAGTGATTTCTGTATCCTAGCACCTGGCATGTGGAAGATACTCAATAAATACTGAGTTTAAGTAACTCAAAGTAGGCATTTGGAGTGATGAAAAGGAGAGGATGGCTAGTGGATTTGGGAGCAGTTAAACCTAGATACCTGGATTTGAGTACCAACTCGGCTGCTTACGAGCCATGAGACTTTAAGCAAATTACTTAACTTCTCTGTTTCTTTTCTTCATGTGTAAAAGGGGATCCTTACCAAAATTATTATAGGTAAAGATAATGTATATAAAGTGCCTAGCACAATGCCTCTGAATAGAGCATTCTTAAGAAATGATAGCTGTGTAATTTAGATGTTTTATAAAATTAATAAGCTATATATCAAGGTAAATAAGAAGAAGTTGATCTCAGGTATAAATACAAGTATTCTACTTTAGAACTAGGACTTCTCTTCAATTTTATTTTTCCCCAAATATGTAAAGCTGGACTTTTCCACTAATACTGCATCTTTTTTATTTTAAGGGACATATTTGGAGAAGACTGTGTAAGTGTAAAAGATGGCTCTGTTCTTAGTGTCACAGTGGATGGAAAAACTGCTAACCTTAACTTGGAGACACGGGTAGGTAGCTGCTCCTTCCTGCATCTAAACACATTTGGGAAATAAAGTGAAGGCAAAAGCTATGATCCCACACCTAACAGTTTACTTTTGTATTTTGGTATTTCCTTCTGGTGTTTCTTACTTTTTTTTTTTTACATAGTTGTATTTATATTATTATATATAAAATTTTCTGTGTTTTTCCAAGTTGCTACATAGTACTTGGTTCCCATGTATATTATTCCATTATTTTCCTTTTCCATAATACACCTTAATTCACCTCAGCATTTCCCTAGTTTGGCATCCAGCTGGTTCTAGATTTTTCAGAGAAGCTGCTTTTCTGTTGGCACCAGAAAGATCCAAGTGGCTTTTCCACACAATAGGGTTTGAGAGTGGGGCCTGCTCTGGTCTCACACCAACGTATCTTTCGTAATTATTTCACAAGATGAATGAACAAGTGTATCTTCCTTGCAGGGTTGTTTTTGAAGATTACAGTAGTTCTAAACAAATAACTTACGTTTTAAATTTCTTTATGATCTTTGACTATATACGTGCTTTGAGAAAACACATTAGATTTATTATACCTCAGTAGAAGAATAAGCTAAGAACATGAACAAGTAATTCACCAGAGAAGAAATATAGATAGCCAATGAACATAAAACAAATACTCAGATCCACTGAAAACTGGAGGACATACAGATTTACAGTATGAAATACTACTGCTTATCATTCATACTGGCACAGATTAAAGAGACTGATGGGACCCAGTGACAGTGAAAGAATGAGGAACAGTTACCCTCTCATGCCCCTGGAGGAAGAGGAGTGTAAATGAGGCAGCGCTTTCTTTGTGCAAGGCACTTTGGTGATGTGGTCAAGGCTTTAAAAAGCAAGGCCTTTTTTCACAATTCCACTTACCAAAGAAAATAATCAGACAAGTGAGCAAAGATATATATACAAGGATGTCTATATTAGCATTAAAACATGCCAAGATACTGCAATATCCAAGAGTAAGAGATAAATAACTGAATGCATAATGTATATGGTGCATCCTTACACTCCCAGTGCTGTATATATGGTCATCAAGGATGACGATGGCGGGCACACCAGTGGCATCAAAAGGCCGGGTCTTCTGGCCGTGCACGCGAGGAGCTTGTCCTCGAGGAGCTTGTGGCTTGGCAGCACACCTACTGAAAGGCCAGCGGCAGACACCTGGAACAGAGACAGGACTCTTGGGCCCATCCCGGCTCCATCCACGGGGAAGGGCCCAGCTCTGCTGCGCCTGTAGCGCGTGCTTTTGTGAGCCCCTCTGAGCTCCACCTCCTGATGGTAAAGTGGGGAAACTGAGACGCACAGGATACGGCGGGGGAATTTTCGGCCCTGAGCGGCACGCAGGAGGCCCTGGGGTGGGGCCCCTCCTCCTTCCAGATTCCGAATAACATGGCCAAACCTTGGGGACCGTTACTGGAATGCTGCTTTCATTCTGCGGAGCTTGTCCTGAATCTTCCGCAAATGTTTCTGGCTGGAGACGTGGTGGAAGTTAGCCCTGTCGTCTGCCGCTAACGTGGAAGTATCTACTCCGCTGAAATGGGTGATTCTTTGCTTGCAGCAGAATTCTCCGCGTCTGAACTGAAAGCACAGGTGAGACTGCCGCGGCCTGCCGGTGCCGACAGCCGCCGCGGTGGACACACAGAGGACTGTCTCAGCCAGGTGCTCCAGCCCCCGCGGGTTCTACATGGCCGTGGCAAAGTTCCTCTGTTGATAACGAGGAACTTTTGCAGTCAGCAAAAATTTGGACAGGAAGTACAAATGCAACTGAAACAAGAAAACGACACAGCAGTGTCTTTTGGTTAAGGTGAACAAATAGGAAATATTTGAGATCCTGTTAAAGTAATCTAGCTTCAAGGCACAGAACAGCGTGGGCCTTATCACGTGTACGTAAAGGAAGCCATTAGGCGGACACAGGTCTGAGTGGTGGCCATGGAGGGGCTGGGGCCGGCGGGCTGGGGTGGGCGTTACTTCAAACAAAACAGAAAGGCAACACCCCATAAGCGGAAAGATTTGAAAAGAAGTCCAGCCTTGCTTCTCATAAGCAAAATCTCACCAGGACAAACCTCCCAGCTCCCAGTTTGCTAGAAGAGGGACAAATGGGAAGAGTCAAAGTTCTAGGACCGGGAAAGGCGCCCGCACCCGGGAAGACGAGCCAGACGCGTCCAGAGGCAAACGGAAAAAACCAGCAGCTTCTCAGGCAGCTTCTCATCGTTTAAGTGGCCTGTTGGCTGCAGGAGGAGTGTTTGTCCAGGATGTGGCCCCTTGAGAGCCTCCCCTTCCTCTGTGGCTCCTTGGCTGGCAGGCACGGATTGCCAGATTTCAGGGGAACACCTCATTAATGCACATGCCGCACCAAGTGGGATTCTTACTCCTTTTCAGAGCAGTCCCAAGAGGCTGAGCTCTTGGGCCCACTTTCAGGGAAGATTCTGGAGAATTCAGCTGACCCCTCATTTCAGAGCTGCCTCTTCCTGAGGACTGTCACCATAGCTGGGCCACAGGTGGGAACAGAGACTGGACACCCTTCCACTGGGCTTGACTCTTGTCTGCAGTGATTCTGATGCAGTCAGAGACCACACAGGTGGGCTCCTGGAGGTCATTCACAAATGTGGCCTCCCAGCCATCCGGGTTGAGCACCTTTTAAAGGATCTTAAAAAAAACATTTACCTATTCCCACTTTTTAAGTTGACATCTCCGTTTTTTTCTTTGTAGGTTTAAATAGATACAAAGTATATAATTTTCAGATAAAACTGTTCCATCACTTAAAGAATAATACAGATTTATCAATGTGCAGAATTGTCTACCATACATTGTTGAGCGAAAAAAGTTGTAAGACAGTAGTATATATGATCCCATTTTGTTTTTAAAAAATATATATGTGTAACTAAAAGTCTAGAAGGTTATACATGGAAATGTTAACAGTAGTTATCATTAGATCATAGAATTAAAGCTTTCTTTTTTTCCTAAATTTTTTTATGGAGAATATTTGTGGTATAATAAAAAAATTGCCAGGTGCAGTGGCTCATGCCTCTATTCCCAGCTTTGGGAGGCCAAGGTGGGAGGATCCCTTGAGGCCAGGAGTTCAAGACAGAGAGAGACCCCATCTCTACAAAGAATAATAAATAGCCAGGTGTGATGGCACATTCCTGTAGTCCAGCTACTCAGGAGACTGAGGCAGAAGGATTGCTTGAGTGCAGGAATTCAAGGCTGCAGGTAGCTGTGGTTGTGCCACTGCACTCCAGCCTGCGCAACAGAGCAAGACCCTGTCTTTATAAAATGTATATATGTAGATTAAACAGCATGTAGTGTTTTGTAATTGTAATTAAGAAATAACTAGGAGATTATTTGTGAGTTTAAATCAAATTGAACACCAGCGTACCCCCAAAATTTGTGCAACTATTATGTCGATAAAAAATTTAATACTTAGGCCGGGCGCGGTGGCTCACACCTGTAATCCTAGCACTCTGGGAGGCTGAGGCAGGTGGATCGCTCAAGGTCAGGAGTTCGAGACCAGCCTGAGCAAGAGCGAGACCCCCGTCTCTACTAAAAATAGAAACAAATTATCTGGCCAACTAAAATATATATAGAAAAAATTAGCCGGGCATGGTGGCACATGCCTGTAGTCCCAGCTACTCGGGAGGCTGAGGCAGTAGGATCGCTTAAGCCCAGGAGTTTGAGGTTGCTGTGAGCTAGGCTGATGCCATGGCACTCACCCTAGCCTGGGCAACAAAGCGAGACTCTGTCTCCAAAAAAAAAAAAAAAAAAAAATTTAATACCAAATATTGAGTGAATGACCATATCCATTTTTTGCTAAGTAATTTGTGTTGCACAGACTAACTTCCTTGGAGTATCATTTACTGGATCAAAATATGGGCTTTGAAGTACATGTAGTTTACTAGACTTTTCCCCAGTCTTTTTCTTTTTCCGCTTCAAACTGCATCTCTATTAGACCCAGTCATTGTGCTGCAAGAAGCATTTGGCACCCAGCTGCGTGCTCACAGGTGTGCAGCGCAGCAACTCTGCTTCTTGGTAATACACAGTGACCTCCACCGGTACAGATTATTGTTCTTAAAGAGTATTCATTTATCTTCCATGTAATAATTATAGGCAGTTATAATCAAGGCATGTTTGTGCTTTCACTTTCAGACTGTAGAATGTGAAGAAGGAAGTGAAGATGATGAATCTCTCCGAGAAATGGTGGAACTGGCTGCACAGAGACTGTATGAGGCCCTTACACCAGTTCATTGATAACTTTTTGTCTGTATATGTTAAAACTTTTTAAAAATACTTGACTCTACTTCTGCTACTTAAAATATGTTAGTTTCTCTGGGGTTGCCTATTGACTTTTGATGTCAGGTGGCCTTAATTCCAACAGCCTGCATACTGCTAAATTACCAACTAATTTGTCCATTAGTCTAGAACTACTAAACTACCCCTTATTTTAGAATTTATTGATTCTGCTTCTCCACATGTATGCAGCTCCCACTGAAACCTTTAAGATTTGCTCACAGCAACTGAAACAGAATTTGTCTTACTGTACTTATTAAGGAAAGAAAATACACAGTGGTTTGTACTTTCATATCCATATTCTAAATTTAAATGAACAGGGATTATCACTTAAAAGTGTTAAGCACCTTTCTGTTTCTTTCCTCCTGACACTGTTGCTAAATTCCTTAATTTATGCGTTTGTAAAATTAGGACTTTTAGGACTCAGTATTTTCTTTATATTGTATCTACACATTTAACTCAGGGATATTCAGAGTATAATTTTTTTTTTTTTCTTTCCAGAGACAGGGTCTTGCTCTGTCTCCCAGGCTACACAGAGTATAACTTTTATGACTCAATTTATGGATATTCAGGTGTCATTTGTTTGTTTCATATGTAAGCCATTAGGCCAAGTACACGTAATTCAGACTTGCAAGTAACTGGACACAGGAGTGTCTGGTGCTGAAGGAGCAGCCCACTCTGCCAGGGGCTGCTTTGGCATCTACTTCAATGAAAATAGCCTGCTTGCTCCCTCTCCAGAGGAAAGGAATAGGTGCACTGCTAGCTTCTGTTCACAGCCCAACTTCAGAGTTGCCTACGCTCACTGTCAATCTACAGTCATCTGTTGTCCACAGTCACTAAACTCCACCCACGCTATTTCATCCTCATTTTGCCTCACTGCTTATAGTGACAACTGTTGACCACTCCCCTGCACTCTGGTGACAATCTTCAGTGTAAATCTGACTCTGTTACTTGAAATGCATTTATTTCTATAAAATAGCCTCCTTATGTTCTCTTTGGCTCATACTAAAGGCCTAGGGGCTAAAGTCATAAGATTTTTGTTGTGATAGATTTTAAAACATTTTCAAGTTACAAAAATACACACAATATATAATATATACAGCAAGTACAGCAAGAGGGGAAGTGTCCTTTCCCCTAAGGTAACCAATTTGAGTTAATAACTATTCTAAATTGCTCTTGAATCTGAGTCTTCATCTCCACTGCTGCTGTTTGAGCCCAAGTCATACTCTTCCCTCCCCGAATTCCTGCAACAACCTCCCATCCCCACTCCCTACAGCTGAGTCCTAAAATAACAGATCTGGCCTCAAGCCTCTGCTGCTTAAAGTCCAACAGGAGGTCGTCATTGTGATTAGGATGAAGCCCAAGCACCGTGCCCCTAGCAGGTGCTCTCAATCTGGGCTGCACATGTCAATCACCTGGGGCGCATTACAAATGCACTGATGCCCGAGTCCCACCACAGAAGTTGAGTCAGTTGGTCTGGAGTGAGCGTCCTCCGGCAGTACGCTTTTACAGCTCTCTGGCTAACCCTAGCTTGGAGCCCAGGAACACCAGCCTAGAGCTGCGGTCACGCGTGACGCCAGCTGCACGGAGTGGCGTCGGCTGCCCGGTCCTT
>CM052437.1:5170563-5232877 GCA_028533085.1 Varecia variegata
GGGGGCGGAGAAAATAGTGGCTGTTTGTGTCTGTACTGAACAGGTGAGCTTTTTTCCTTGTCATTATTCCCTAAATACAGGATGGCAACTATTTACATCGCATTTACACTGTATTCAGTATTATAATCAACTCAGAGATGGTCGAAAGTATAGGAGAGGCTGTGGGTGGGTGATAGCAAACACCACGCCACTTAGTGTCAGGGACCCTGGATCCAGTCCTGCGCCACGCCGAGGGCCGACTGCACTGCCCACAGGGCCTTCTCACTTCACACCACTGCCACGTGCGGGAACGCCTCCGCAGGCCCAGCGTGGTGTTGGCTTTGACCGCGACGCCAGGTCGCTTTCCTTCGGGGTTCGTCCCCTGCGGAAATGCCCGGCGCTGCCGGCCAGAGGGTGAGCTGGGGCGCGGGGCCCGAGGCCCTCGCCCAAGCCTAGCTTCGCCCGGGGGGTGCGGGGGCGCTCCTGCAGACTCGGCTGTGAGCGAATGAGTGCAGTAGGCCGAGTTTCTTGTAAAGGGGCAAAACTGAGGTCTCCAGATGGCCACAACTATCGCGTGTCTTAAACATGACTTAATGGCCACTGTGCCGGGAACCTCCGGACGGCCCGGCAGCACCCACCTGCGCGTGCGCATCTTCCCGGCCGCTCGCCCCGCCCCCGCCGCTCGCCCCGCCCCCGCCGCTCGCCCCGCCCCCGCCGCTCGCCCCGCCCCCGCCGCTCGCCCCGCCCCCGCCGCTCGCCCCGCCCCCGCCGCTCGCCCCGCCCGGATATCCGGCCTGGTCCCGCCTCTCCGCCGGCCGGACTATGGCGCTGTGCGAGGCCGTGGGCTGCGGGAGCTCTCTGTTATGGCCTCGCGTGTTGCTATTCGGAGACTCCATCACTCAGGTACCGCTGCCCCGGGGCGCGCCCTGGACGCTCGGCTGCCCAGCGCCGCTCAGCCTGCCACACCGGCGGACTCCTCGGGCTTCCCTGCGGGGTCCGCTGGCGCCGGCGCTGGGCCCCCAAGTCTCCTCCTGTCCCAGGGTCCCTTCTGTGCCCCCGCGAAGGCCAAGGAGGCGGCGAGTTTGTCAAACTTGTTGCCTCCTATGAGGACCCCAGAGGAACGGCGGGTCCCGGCCGCCCCCAGTGCCCTCAGCGAACCCTGGCGGTGGGTCTCCCCCCTAGTGGCTGAGACCTTCAGGGGGCGTGATGTCCTGGAGGGCACACGCGTTTTCATTCAGTCCTGTACAAAGAACCCGCCTCTGGGAGAGACGAGGGTCAGGAAAGTGAAGGGTCTCCCCTGGCGAGGGGCAGAGCCGAACTGCCAGAGTTCCGCTGCTGTTTCCATTCTGTGTCGCTTTTCACGGGGGTTTAGGATGACCTGGTACAAGTTGTGTACTGTTTTCAGGTCTTTGGCGGTGGCTTCTGGGCACGAATAGTGTGTTGTGTCCCCCGGTGAGACTTCACCTGAGGAGTCACCTGCACAGACCTCGGAGATGGCTGATTGGCTTCCCACAGTTTTTATGCAACCTGTATGCTGCTTCTGGTGGAACAGGTTGAGCAATTAAAGGTTGAATTTTTTTTTTTTTTTTTTTTTAAAGATGGTCGCGATCTGTCGCCCAGGCTGAGGTGCTGTGGCGCAATCATAGCTCACTGCAGCCTCGAACTCCTGGACTCAAGCGCTCATCTTTGTCTCAGCCTCTCCAGTAGCTGGTACTACTGGCCTGTTTGACTAGCTGTGTTGCCCAGGCTGGTCTTGAACGCCTTGGTTCAAGTGATCCTCCCTCCTTGACCTCCCAAAATACTGGGATTACAGATACGAGCCACCATGCTGGTCAAGGGTTGATCTTGAAAATAAAATGCCTTCAGGAATAAAGTAGAAAAAGATAGTATTTTCATCCAAGATCATTTTTCAGTTCCCATTAAGAAAAAATTCTTCCAAATAGAAGTTTTTACTTCAGAGAGGAAGCAGACATTATTTTCCTGTGGTGTTTTTTTTTTTCCCCTAACACTCAGACATGACTTTTCTAAACCAGTTTTTCATGTATGTGCCAGTAGTTAGTAACGTTATTTTTAGGCATCTGGGGTAGTAAGGGCTTTCCATAGTCCATGGGAATGTATAATCAAACAATGTTCACTCTAAGCTCTGTCATTAATAAAGCCATGAATTTCCTTATTCTTTCTGCTGTGGCGAAGGTAGTATAGTACAGACTTCATTTCCTAATTGAACACATAGTTGATTTTATCTCTTGTAAATAAATTTTCTTAAAGCCGCTTTTAACTGATAGAGAATAAAAATACACCTTCTTTCCAGGGTGCTGCCAGGTGTAGATACATGTAATCCCCCAAAATGACGTCCCTTGAATGAGTCAAGTGATGAAGTCCAAGAAGTCAAGGAGTGCAAAGAAAAGAGAAGGGCAGTCGCTCATCAAAATTTCCCTTACTGAAATGTTCTAATTACATTGATAAGTAGTAATAATAGGCTTTTCTTTCTCCAGTTTTCTTTTCAGCAGGGTGGATGGGGAGCATCGCTGGCTGACAAGCTAGTCAGGTGAGAATGGTTTCTAGATTGATACTTGAGTACTTATTGCTGGAAAATGTCATCTCGGGGGGAAAAAAGTGTGAGTGATAGTTTAAACACTAACTTCCTCTTTTTTTAAATCTTTGCTAGTCAGTGTATATATGGGAGGAGGAACAGAAAAAGGGCAGGCACTCACGGTTCAGCTAAAGGGACTTTGCCACCATATGAAATCAAACACAAAAAGTTGTGGGAAATGTGTTTAGAGGTTTTGCATCCAAAAAATACAGCTATTGGCCATCTACAGAAGACAGATTCTTTTTCAGTTATTACAGTAGATGTGATTTAAATGATCAGTGAGGTATTCATATGTATTCTTCACTCAAAGTTGAGTCCACTTTGGATACTGAGCCAACGTTCTTCAGTAGCAGCCCCCTGGGAAACGGGGAAGCCATGGTAAGCTGTATCATGTCCTAGGATGCTGGGGTGTTTGATGACGTTGGGGGTATTATCTCTACTCACTGCCAAAGGACCAGGATAATTCAAGTGCACCTGCCTTTTTTAGGATGTCTGCTTCAGCCATCTGCATAGGCCTGAACTGATCCTAGTGTTTTAATTTAACCTAATTGCTAAGTTAGTGATTAGGAGACATCTTACTGCAACTGTCCTCTTATACTGCCTACACTAATATTAATAAATTTTAAAATACAGAATTAAGCCAGGCCTGGTGGCATGAGCTTTTATAATTCCAGCTACTCAGGAGATGGAGATGGCAGGATCGCTTGAGCCCAGTAGTTCAAGGTTGCAGTGAGCTAATGCTTGGGTCACTGCACTCCAGCCTGGGTGACAGAGCAAGACCATATATCTTATTTAAAAAAAAAAAAACTGAATTAGGTGTACAGTCCTTATCCCATAGTGATACCCCTAACGTTTGGTTTTAAAACAAGATCTATTTCACAAAAAGCATTTTTTAAATCCACACAAATTATTTTTAAATTTATTGATATTTTCAATTTATTTAGCCTTATCCAAATATTTTTTTAAGCACAAATACTTGATTTGAAGGAGTTAGGATAAACTCACCTTTTTCAGTTTTTAAAAGCTGCTGCTGTTTGCTTTTAAATATGCCCTCACCTATTAAGTATGGAATGTCCAATTTCCTTAAGTACTAAATGTGACAGTTGATATCTGTGACATTTCACTTTGATACTTTTTATTGTGAAGGTACATCCCCAGTCTTTTGGATGCACATTTTGACTTGTGATTATCTTTCAAATTTTTTTTGACCAATTTTTGTGAAATGAGGGGTAAGTACAAAATTCATGTTATTTTCAAGTATGAGTTCCATTGTGGAACCAATGCAGTGCAGCTTGAAATATCAACAAGGTGTTTGGGACAGATGTAGCTACTAAACGCACAGTATGTCTATGGTTTGAGAAGTTCTATTCTGGTGATTTTAATCTTAAAAATGAGCCACATAGGCGACCTTGATGCCAAGGTGGATAATGAGGAGCTGAAAGCTGTAGCGGAAACAAATCCATCTGATCCTACATGTGAATTAGCAAGGTCTGACGTTACTATTCCAACAATATTGGGCCATTTGAAACAAATAGGCAAGGTAAAGAAGCTGGATAGATGGGTTCTGCAAGAGTTAAATGAGCATCAGAAGAGAAATTGTCTTGAAACTTGCCTTTCTTTGCTGTCGCAATACAAAGGTGAACCACTTCTATGCCATATTGTTATGTGTGATGAAAAAAGGATTCTTTTTTGATAATTGCAAGTATTTGGCACCATGGTTGTGTAAAGATTAAGTGCTGGAACACAGTCCAAAACCAAATGTTCATCAGAAAAAACTAATGGTGTCTGTTTGGTGGTATTATCCACTTACAGCTTCATGAAACCTGGTCAGTTGATTACAGTGGACATCTGCTGCAACTAGCTGCACAAAATGATGAGGATGCTTGCAAGTAAGGAGCCATGATGGGTCCATAGAGACAGGCTAATCCTCTTGCAAGACAATGCTCGACTGCATGTCACACAAACAACAGAAGCTGCTCAAACTACAGAGGCTGAACTTGGAAACTCTGCCATCCACCGAGTTCACCAGAACTTGCATTAGCCACTTCTTCCAGGCTTTGGACCACTTGCAAGGAAAAATACTCGATTCTCAACAGGCTGTGGAAAACACCTTTTGTGATTTCATTGCCACTGTTCTCCAGGTTTCTTTGCTGCTTGCATAAAAAAGCTACCATTACAATGGCAAAACTGTGTCGATAGTTTAGGCAGGTACTTCAGTTGTGCTGTTTCTTGTTTGAGATACGGTAAACTGTACTTTTGATTCAAAATCGGACATTTCATATTTAATGACCTATAAAATACCTAATTTACATTTTTTTTGTGAAGCAGTCTTACAGAGCCTGGATGTTTTAGAAGGAATCTTTTGTTAATTCTTACCCTTTTCCCATCTTCATCTGGATTTAAATATCCATTGTTACCCATGAATTTATGTAAAAGCCTTTAATTTTCCAATTTCTTCAGCTTTTTGGATAACTTAGAGACTATTGATTATTTTATTCAACCCAGAGAATTCACGTATGCATCTCCTTTCAGAAGAGAACCTTCATAGTTTCAACTCCTGGCCTCACTAGCACTTTTTTCCTAGTCTTGATTCACAAGCAACCTTATGATAATTCATTAAGAACCTGTGATGGCTGCATTTATTGAGCTCTTTGTGCGTCTGGCTATTACCCTTAATCTTCACTCAGCCTGGCAGATTAGGTATTATAGTGCTGGTCTTTGACAGCTGGGTAGACTCAGGGAAATTAAGTAAATCGCCAGTGCCTCGTTGCTAGTCAACAACGGGGGAAGATCCAGGCACTAGCCGCTCTGATGACAGCGGTTCTGCTACACCACGTTGTGGCAGGAAGCCGTTTTGCTGTGGGAAGTGCTGAAGTCACTACATCTGTCAGAATCTGGAGTCCTCCGTTTCAAAGTATCGTAAGCGACTGGAGCTTTCAAAATGGCTAGTCAGCTTTTTGTAATATTTACACATAAAAACACTCAATGTCACTCAGAAATAAGGCTGAATTTTGTTGTTGTTCCCAAGTTTGTAAATGCTGCCTGAGAGCTTCAGAGGAGGAGTATAAAAGCGAGTCCCCTCCTGCTGCTTTCTTTGGAGTCCATTGCCCGGCACCCTAGCCCGCAGCTACTCCCTGGTGCCCTCGCTTCTTAGTCATTTAAATGTAGGAATTTGAACCATACACCAAAATGTGCCACATCAATTTGCTAATCACAAATTGAACCTCAAGCTTCATTTTATTTAAAAAACACCTTTTTTCTGGATACCTTTAAACATCTACAAAAGCAGAGAGTATAATAAAGCACATGTGACTGTGATATCTTCTAAAGTGTGTTAAACATGTTGCCTGTAGAATCCTCACTGTGATTATCCTCACTTGACATGGGAGGAAGTAGTAACATGCCCAGGGCACACCTAGTTAGAGATGGAACTAGGATACAAACCCAGGAAGCCTTGCTCAAGATTTACGGTTGGTTTTTTCATTATTTCACACAGTACTATGAATCAAAGTGTTTTTAAGAAGGAAAAAAATGCCTATTAACAAACTGGTTTAAATTGAAATACAACTAATATATTTACTAAAATTATTCAATCAAAACCAAAATTTCAAATATTCTACATATGAATCCCAAACCAAACCATTATTACATTTGTTCCAGCCTGTAGTGACTTTCTACCTAAGATACTTGCTCAGATTAATCTGTTGCAAATAGGTAAAAGCGTGTAAAAGCATCTTGCTGTGCCATGTGTGCAGTCAGTCTGCAGACTAAATCGTGGCCCCCTTCTGTGTAGTTACTTATCACTTCTCCCATTGAGGAATGTGGCATATTTACCTGTATCTTTGAACAACTTAGAGGTCACACTTCAGCTGTTCTTGCTCTTATCAATGTGAAACCTGGGGCTGGGTCAGAGCTTGTGATGGGATTAGCCCGGAGAGCACACCCCACTGAAAGGTCAGCTACCAGGGACTGTGAACAGTTCTTTACCCACAATTCGCCTTTTTAACATTTTTCATTTCAGAAAATGTGATGTTCTGAATCGTGGATTTTCAGGTTACAACACCAGATGGGCCAAAATTATCCTTCCAAGATTAATCAGGAAAGGGAACAGTTTGGACAACCCAGTAGCAGTGACAATTTTCTTTGGTGCCAATGACAGTGCACTAAAAGGTAAAGGCATTTTTGTGTTTTTCTAGCTTATGTTTAATCATTTTTATGTAACAGCAAAATGACATACTTTTTTCACCCATTAATCTCCCAGTAAAGTTTTATGAAACTTATGAGTTCCCCGAGTTTATTTGTATTAATATGTATTTCTTCTGGCTGTAACATCGGTGGCTTTTATCCCTGACTCATCTTCTACGTGCCTCAGCTGTCGGCAGACCTAAACTTGCAAACACTTGTTTTCTGGAGTCTATGAGTGCTGTGCTACATTTTGTATGTTTTTCTCTCTAATTGACGTGGTTGGCAGCAGAAGGCTCAGGTTGTACACCTTGCAGTTTGCATCACACTGATCGGGGAGGTGTGTCTCGGGGCAGCGGTAACCCTGCCGCGGGTTAGGCTTGAAGCCTGGGCCGTGGTAAACATGGCTTTGGAAAAGGAGGATGGTCTTTCCTTGTTTGCTGAAGAATCGCTGCTGTGACTAGAGCAGCACCAGCCACATAAGAGGCCCCTCCCCCCTTTCTACTCTTTAAAGTAGAGCCCTCTGCATAATAGAGAGGAAAAACCAGCCTTTGTTTTGGGAAGCTGGGTAGTTGCTTCCAGAGATCCCTTCTGTGCCCCTAGTGGTGTCACAGATGCAGCATGCCTGCCGTCTGCAGGCAGCTGTGGGGCCTCGCAGGTGAGGCAGAGATGAACACTGCCAGCTGCACTGGGGGCTTCTTGCTGCCTAGAAGGATTATATAAATTACAGGTATTAGGAGAGAGGCTGTAAACTATTTGGAGAAAACAAAGTACATCTTCCCTTTATATCTCACACCAAAAACCATAAGAAAACTCAAAAAAAATTTTTTTAAAGTGAACTTTTATCAAATTTAAGACAAGACCTAAGCATAAAAGGAATGGAGAAAGTCACAAAGGAAAAACAGGCTTAAATAAAATAGCTTCTGTCAGAAAAAGCTATAAGAAAGAAAAATGACATGTCGAGGAAAATATTTAAAAAATATGGCAGACAGAAGGGTAACATCTTTAATGTAGGAATCAGTGAGAAAAATACCCCAAGTAGAAAAATAGGCAAAGGACAACAGATAATTCAGAAAAGGAGAAATTTAATGGCCAATATATATTTGAAAACGTGTGAATTTCACTTACCAAAAAAAATGCAAATTAAAACAAGGAATTTTGTTTTTAGACTCAAATTGAAAAGCAATTTTAAGCAATAATACTTAATGGCTGATAAGCGTGGAATAAGATGGGAATGTACTGGCGGGAGAATAACTCGTAATCCTCCTGGAAAGCCGTTTGACAGTGTGCATCAAGACACTTCTGGCATCTTAGAAATTCAGCCTAAGGAAACAATGTAGCCAGATATATGTACAGAGATTTCTATGCATTCTTGTTTATAATAGAAGATTAGAATGCTGTATAGTAATGAAATAGAAATATCAATTATGGTGACACTATAAATCTCATTTTATTGAGACTATGGATATTGAAATGTTCATAATGTTATATGGAGAAAAGAATATAAAGTATATCTTCAGTGTGATCTCATTTTTTAAAACTATGCAGAAAGGATGGGAAAGAAGTACATCCAGATGCCAGCAGTGGTTTTCTGGGTGGTAGGATCATCAGTGACTGTTTCCTTTATGCTTCACTTACGTGTTGTTTGCAAAGGGTCTGCAGGGAGCCTGGCCGTACTCCTGTGAGAGCAGATCTAGAATGATCCTTTGCGATCGTGATAAATGCAGTGGTGATGGCCGACATTTGTTCACTGAGCGCTTGCTTTGCGGGAGGTGCCCTGTGCTCGGTGCTTTACACACTTGGCTAACTTTCATAGCAGCCCTAGGAGGGAGACCCTATTGTCATCTCCATTTTCCCACGGAGGAAACTGAGGTACAATAAAGGTTAAGTGTTTATCTGAGGTTATGTGGCTAGTCAGTGACAAAGCCGGTATTAGAACCTGAGCACACCACGGCCTGGGCTCTTTTTTCCTTTACAAATTCAACCTAATTGATTAGTAACAATCTGGACACTAGAGGAGAAAAGACAAGAGTACTTAAAGTGCCCCTAGCCAGAGCCTCCAAAGTTTTGTTTTATGAAAAACTGTACATTTTAATTCAAGAAAAGGGGAAAACCTTCTCTTCGTGTCCTTGGTGCTAAACAGTTCCACAATGACATCGTGAGTAGTAGGCAATTTGCAAAAGTATATTCATCTTAATTGTTGTCACTTATAACAAATATACATTTGAGCTGAAGTGTTCAAGTTCCTCTTGAACAGATGAGAATCCCAAGCAACACGTCCCCCTGGACGAGTATGTCGCGAATTTAAAGAGTATGGTGCGGTACCTGAAGTCTGTGGACGTCCCAGAGAACCGAGTCATTCTTGTCACGCCGCCCCCGCTCTGTGAAACAGCCTGGGAAGCCGAGTGCATCACGCAAGGTAAACAAACCAGAGTCCATCCCATCACTCGGGCAGGAGCGCTCGGAGCAGGACTTTGAAAGGACAGTGGTGTCCTGCCGTGGGCCTAAGCTGCTTGAGGGTGGGTATATCCCTGTCGGTCTGTTCTCAGTCTACTGAAAAGGACAGCTTCCACTTTATCATACCTGAGGACTCTTTTGACATGGAAGAGGGATTTCTGATCATTTGGGAGGGAACTGCTGGCCTGGCGTTGCTGACCTTTGCAGTTGCCAGACTCAAGGTGCACGTGAAACCCACCGAGAACCGTGCAGAGAGGCAAGTGAGCATGTTGGAAGAGTCGAGCAAACTGCAGGGCTGAGACTGAGTGGTGGCCGTGCCCTTGACTTGTGCCTCCACCTTGGGGGCGTTTTTCCTGACTTCACAGCACTGGGAGGTGCCTGCAGCCATTTGCTTTTCCCGTTTCCATCTGTAGGTGACCAGGAGGGACGGCCCTTTCTCTACCCTACCCGTATAGATTCTTCCCTTTTCTGCCTATTTGGCATCTGGAGGAAAAGTGTAGTGGTAAAATCTTTGTTTTCTTCTATATAAAGACACCATTATGTAACTCGAATCTAATAGTTCTCTCATGCTAATATACAGTTGTCCCTCAGTGTACTCGGGGAGATTGGTTCCAGGACCCCTGAGTGTACCAAAATCTGTACACACCAAGTTAGCTGTCTGTATACTCAGGTCTTGCATCCTGCAAATAGTGTAGTTTTGATATCCCTTTGGTTGGAAAAAGAAATCCATGTATAATCAGACCCTCACAGTTCAAACCTGTGTTGTTCAAGGGCTAACTGTACCCAAAGGGTTGAAAAGGTGCTTTGGGAATTTTTCTAAGTTGCCTGGAACTAAAGGAGAGCAGGTGGCTCTAGGACAAGTGAATGGCTTTACAACACGGGACAGCTGTTTCTCAAAGCATGGTCTGACTCAGAGTTAGCTATTTAGTAGTAGTTTCAGGTAGATTTCTGGGCCCATTTAAGCACTCTAGATGTTTCTTAGGCACACCACAACTTTATGGAACTGTTACTCCCTCTTAACCGATGGGGAAATTGAGTCTCAGAGGTTAAGTAACTTGCCCAAGATCACATAGCCAGTGACAGAACCAGGAATCAAATCCAGGAAGTCTGACTTCAGAGCCCAGGTACTTGTCCTCTGCTGGGTAGAGCAGCACATGTGAGGAACCTGAGAGACCCATCGCCTAATTCCCCAAACCCCGTGGCTGGCCCAAGTGGGGTCAGTATTTAATGGAACTTTGAAACTGTCTAGGTTAGTAGAACTTACACAAGCAGCAGCACTTGGGTTTCTCATTTGTCACCTGAATTTCTTCTGTTCAACAGGTTGCAAATTAAATCGCCTGAACTCAGTTGTTGGTCAATATGCCAATGCATGTTTACAAGTGGCCCAAGACTGTGGGACTGATGTACTTGACCTGTGGACCCTGATGCAGGAGGACAGCCAGGTACAGTGACTTGCTCAGCCCTCTCAGGGTGAGTGGGATCACACAGAAGTAAGCCAGATGTGTGTACAGGTTTTCCTAGAATGGCTCTGCTTAGTTAAGACCGTTGTCCCTTTCACCAATGAAAACAAAATGGTTGGGGGTGAAGGGGAGGCACGGAAGGCTCCAGGACAGCTCACAAACCCAGTAGCTTATTCAGCCTAGTTTCTTAGCTAGGAGTTACTACCTAGTGGCATAAATGAGCAGTAAATGGTTCATACTTAAAAACATCCAGGGCTGGGCAGGGTGGCTCACGCCTATAATCCTAGCACTCTGGGAGGCTGAGGTGGGAGGATTGCTTGAGGCCAGGAATTCGAGACCAGCCTCAACAAGAGTGAGACCCCATCTCTATTAAAAATAGAAAAATTAGCTGGGCACAGTGGTGTGCACCTGTAGTCCCAGCTACTAGGGAGGCTGAGGCAGGAGGATCGCTTGAGCCCAGGAGTTTAAGGTTGCAGTGAGCTATGATCATGCCCCACGGCACTCTAGCCTGGGCAACAGAGCAAGACTCTGTCTCAAAAAATAAATAAATAAATCCAGGCCGAGTTATTTTATATATGGAGTTAGGGGAAAGTTAAAACTTTTAACAGGCAAAACAATGAGTGTTAAGTAGAATATAGTATAGCTAACAAATTCAGTTTGAGCTATGTAGTTTTGAAATTATTGTTTTAAAGCGTGAAAGCACATTTGCAAATATAAAAGGTGTAAAAAGCTGGTCCCCAAGCAGAATGGTGCAGCCACTGGGAACACAGCTGGACAGTTTCTTATACACATACAGAGGACCCAGAAATCCACTCCTGGGTATCTGCCCTGGAGAAATGAAAACTGGGTTCACATAAAATCTATACCTAACTGTTAACAGCAGCATTATTCGTAACTGCCCAAAGCTGGAAGTAGCCCAGATGTCTTCCCGTGGATAAATGGGTAAGAGATGGCAGTGTTGATATGCACAACTTGGATGAACGTCAGAGGCGTTTCACTGAGGGAAAGAAGCCAGTCTCTAAAGGTTACGTACTATGTGATTCCATCACTGTGGTGTCTCAAAAAGACAAGACTAAAGTGACAGAACAGATCAGTGGTGGACAGAGGTCAGGGTGTGAGAAGGGATGACTAAATGCAGGTGCCACATTAACTACTGATGAGCAGTACAGAAGAGGTACTGAAGCAGGCACTGTCCCTTGCACCCTCAGTGAAGGGCTGGTGCTGCAGAGCACATAAAAGGCCATTTCCTTGCTCTGCTGAGAGCCAGACTGACTTCGCCGGGACTGCAGGATTGGAAGTCCTCAGGGGAGGGGGAGGGTCTGGTAGGTAGGTTCCAGTTTACTCACAGCTGTTAGCTTTGGCTACTTGGACAAAGGAATGTAGAAAGAAAACAGCCAGGAATCACTGAATCCTTCTAGGATTCCCAGCTCAGGAGGGGCCTTATTAGCAGCTTGAGTGCTCTAAGATTCCATCTGAGATGGTCTGAAAAAGTTGTGCAGAAAGAAAACTGTAATCTATTGGGCTAGTTACGCTCACATGCCCTCAAGATTCTTGAACTGGGAGGGTATTCCTTAGACATCATCGAATCTAAAACTGGCTAGATGAGAAAACCAAGGCCTAGGGAGAAGTGCTACTGGAATCTGAATTCCTGGTCTGTAAGTCACATAGCTAGTTGGCCACCAGCTTCTAACAGGGGGGGAAGGGAGCTCTTGCCTAGTAAGAAAGATTCTTCCCCAAGGGAGCAAGGACTCCAAGTGTAAACAGTCCAGTTCAGGGGAGAACGGACTCTTATATCCCAGCAATTATTGTGCTAGGCTGGATGGTACAAGTTGTTTACAACTAAAAACCTACCAATTTAGTACATAGACTGAATCAAAAACCATGACTCACTGGACCCTCGCACTCTCTTAATACCAAATTTTTCTTTTTTCACTGATTACATTAATGGTCTGTGTTCACCCATTAAGCCTCTTCCAACTGATAACCTGAGAACCATGTCACGTTATCCAAAAGACCTAGAATGACGTCCCAGCTCAGACAGCTAGTGGAGTTATGAAGCTCACCTCTGTAATAGGGAGATCGTACTGCAGCACTAGGGAGAGTTCTGTGTGTCTGAGCACGTGCATAAATGGCACATGTCCCAGGCAATAAATGAAAAGGGCTGGTGACCTTTTTGTTACAGGGCCACAAGTAGAGTGTCACACAATGGCATTTGGAAAATCACCTTACCTGAATTTTCCTTTCCTTATAGGACTTCTCACCCTACTTATCAGATGGACTACATTTGTCACCAAAGGGAAATGAGTTTGTGTTCTCACATCTCTGGCCTTTGATAGAGAAGAAGGTCTCTTCTCTACCGTTGCTGCTTCCTTACTGGCGAGATGTAGCAGAGGCAAAACCTGAATTAAGTCTGCTGGGAGACGGAGACCATTAGCCAAGCACGGGAAACCCACGTCTGCCTGGCAACTCCCAGCACATCAATGGAAGGAGTATTTTTCCCCTCAAGCTTAATTGTACCTATCCTCATGCCTCTGGATCAAAAAACACGTTTGTCACCAATATTAATAAAAATATTTTTTCAGGGAAGTTTTGTACTTAGGTACATTGTATTTTGATATTAAACACTGGTGCAGAAGTCATTAATGCCATGGCTATAAGATATACCCTGAGAAGCTTGTTAATTCTATATATGGCAAAAAAAAGTAACAATTGTTTTTTTAAAAAGTCACAATTTTATAAAAATGGGTTTTTTTTACATTCAGCTGAGAACTGCTTCACTCTCATACATACACCCACACCCCACTCATGAAATTCTGAAAGTATAACTAAAATAATATTGTGACTAGTTAAAAGATAGCAAATACCATAAGGTACAAAGTTCAAGTATTAGTGTAACAAGTATCTGTGTAACAAACGTCCTTGGAAAAAAGGCATGATTTGTCACAGGTTTGGTTAACTGCCCTCAGTTTACAAGTTATCTTGGTTAAAATGTGTTGGCTGGTGAGGACATTTCAGTTCTTAAGGGGAAAAAAGCTTTAAGTCAGGGTAATGATTTTTATCCTTCACATGGTAAATGCAGATCATCCAGAATCACTAAAGCAAGAAGTAATTCAAGTATCCACTCCTGGGTCAATCAAAAGGGCTTCGAAGCATCCGTTCCTGTAGAGACAGGCCCCAGCCTATGTTCTCCTGGTAAGAAATATCTTACCCTCTTATCCACTAGTGTTTTAAAACAGACAACCATGCTCTAATTGTATTGTGAAGTAGTTTAGGATTTGTAGACAGTGAATTTTTCAAGAGCATGATAACAGTATTAGGGGTACATGAAGATACCTTAAAACACAGAAAAACTTACCAGCACATCAGGCCCCTAAATAGCTGGCGGGATTCCGTAACCCTCCCCCATAAGCTGGATTGTTTTAATTCTAGAAAGTATTAGGCTCAGAATTACGAAGACACATATTAACCCAAATGATTTCTAACTTCAGATGTATAATTAATGCTCTGAGTAATAATCAGAAATAGACCCACGTTTTAGAGACAATGTAGAACTAGGTCTATCTCCTTTGTCTCTACCTGAAGGCAAAAAAAAAAACCTGTTTTCCAGTTGCCCTCACAAATAACTGCTAAATGCCTCGTTATATTCAGCGGATCAATTACAGTGTATAAAAAACTGATCATCTCCCTAATCAGTGCTATTATCAGTATAAAAGGTTAATTTACAAAAACGTAAATATTTATAACCTAATCCACCTGTATTTTCTGCTTTTGCACCACAGGTCAAAGGATATTTTAAAATTCACAAAAACTAAAACCTGAAAGCCTCAAAATAAGCTAGAGTCACCTGACCTCTTCAAAAGGAAAAGGGCCCAAGCACACAATATTTACATGCAGGAAGTTCAAACACATGACCAGCATCTGCTGTTAGGTCACTTCCTCATTTCTCCCAAATCTTCACAAAACATATGCTGTGATTTTAGGCGAGATCCATAAAAATATTTTGTCAAAGCCCTTAGAATATGAAGCCCTAAACTAGCACTCTGTTTCTTTGCTGTCAACACGATTCTGACGCTGCAGTTTAAAGGAGGTGGCCTTTTCACTTCTGGTGACTGGATGGTCTGTGAGATCCTCAAACGACTTGGCAGCTGTGCCGCTATTTGGGAAGGGGTCCTTCTCAAAGCCGTCCTCGTCCACATGCGAGTCTGTGCTGGGGTCCTCCTGGATGGTGTCCATTCTCTGGTGGTCCAGCTTCGGAGCCACTGGCACTGATGGGACCACGGGGGAGGCCTGCAGGCGGCCTGCAGTCGGGGGTACCGGGAGGGGTTTGAGGACGCGAACCGATGCTGAATCCATGCTGCTTAGCATTTCGACATTCTGTAAAGATAGGGGTTCGACAGATGGGAATAAAGGATGAACCGAAGGCCCTCACAGCTCCAACCTCACCCATCAGGTGGCCTCATTCTGTCACAGCACCATGATCCCTCTCGCAAAGGATGCCAGGTGAAGCTCGCTCAACCCAGGCAGTAACTGAAAACAGCTTTCATGTGTGTGACAGCTCACCATTCCGGAACCCAAAAGCCAACTCAGACCTATTAAGGGTAAGATCCCAAGACAGGAAACAATCGCAAAATATTAACTAAGTTAGTGCTGAACAGCTAGATCACTTCCTATGGTGGTAGGAGGGGCAGAACAGCACTTATTTATTTATTTTTTTTGGAGACAAGGTCTTACTCTGTCACACAAGCTGGAGTTCAGCAGCATGATCGTAGCTCACAGCAGCCTCAAACTCCTGGGCTCAAGTGATCCTCCCGCCTCAGCCTCCTGCGTAGCTGGGACTATAGGCATGTGCCATCACATCTGGCTAGTTTTTAAATTTTTTGCAGATACAGGGTCTCAACTGTGTTGCCAGGCTGCTCTCAAACTCCTGGTCTCAAGTGATCTTCCTACCTCAGCCTCCCAAACTGCTGGGATGACAGGTGTGAGCCACCACACCCAACTCTCTTCTCTTTTAAATCTCTGTCCATACAGCTAGTCAAAGTTCATCATTGCAGTTGTCAAGGGAGTTAATATCCAACCTAGACCCTCCCTGCTGCAACATGAACTTCCAGTGGACAAAGAACGCTCAGCTGTGGGGCTGAGAGCTCTTGCTGCGATGGCAGATGGGAAGTCTCTGCTTTACAGGGTCTCAAGATGCAACTGCAAATTGTTTTTCCTTTCATAGGGTGTACTTACACTGGGGTGAAATAGCGACAGAGATTCATATTGCTTATCCAATTTCTTATCCTAGAAAGAAAACAGCAAAAAAAAAAAAAAAAATCATTCCTACAAATAAAATTCAGTTAATTGCTCTTTCTTCACAGGCTGCTCCTAATATTAAGAACTCAGAACCTAAGTTGTAGAAAATGGTAGCCGGCTCAGTAGATGAGAATGCATTTCTTACGCAAACTTTCCAGCTGTGCCAACAGTCTAGAACCGTTTGCTTTGCACTTCAGTGCATTTTTGGCATTAAGCACAGCAAGAGGCATGGTTTAAATGCCATTTTTCTAAGAGATTCCCCCTGGGCACCGCCACTGTGGCAGGAGAATAACAAGGGCGTCTTCCTGTGCATGCAGATCACTGTCCCAGGTCCTGGTAGGAAAGGGTGCGGGTGGCCTGCAGCCTCCCTCAGCACCAGCCTCACACTGCCCCGCCCCACGGCCGCACTCTTCTCAGCTGTTTCCAGTGTCTGCTGCCCACACTCTGTTCTACATCATACTCTGCAGAAGGCTGAACACGTGGCCATCTGCTGCCTCCATCTCTGCCTGTGGCTGAAGCATCACAGGTGACAAAGGATAAGGCAGGACAAAGAACCTAGCCCTCGGCTTCTCATCTGGCTACCGTGAATGTATGCTGTGGCCAGAAACAGCCACCACCCTCCCTCCACTCAGAGGCTTTGCTCTGAAATCAAGGGTCATGCCTCACGGTCCACAACTTCCACCGTAACACAACGGATCTGACCCTCCAGCAAAAGCATCAGGATGGATGGCACTGTCATCCAGAGACATATTCCTCTGCTAAAGCTTCAAACATGTCACCTTTAAAACAGCTTTGCTTCAAGAGAAGTGCTCGCTAGAGACTTCCCTCCCCACACCCATCACACGGCACCACCACGCTGAGGAAGAGGCCCATCGGCAAGAGAAGCCGTGGAAAAGAAAAGGAAGCAGAGGGCCGGACAAATGCCTCTTTTCCGAGCGTTAGCTGTGCTAGGATTTTTAAGGTGCTCACAGGAGGGGCACGTGAAAGTTTCAGAGAACAAGTCTGGAAGCCTGGATCCGACCTCCTCGTGTCTACAGCAGACAAATCCCCATTCTCCCCAGATGCAAGGTGAATGGATTTGTAAGGATATTTCTTAACAAAGGCCTCAAACTTATAAACTATCTGGAGTTCCTTAGACAAAGCCCAGCTCAACTTCTAGCTGTTAAGTCAATTACAACAAGAAAAGACTGCTCACTCTTTAGCTGGAAAGATCTGAGTACCCTACACAATGCAAAGACTATACGGTATATAGGGAACATCTCTGAAATGCTGATGCTTGATATTTGCTCTATTATAACAAAGTCAGCCTACAAATGCCTTGTTTATAAATGAAGCCTTACTCATTAAAGGACTTAGACAAATCCAGTTAAATAGTCTCCAGTGCTTAGAAGTATAAAATTCCTAAGAATAAATACAGAATAAAATAAATATATTAGACTATAGAAATAGAATAAATATATTAGAATAAAACACAAAAAAGTATCCTTCTTTTAAAAGGCCATTAGCTAAGCTTTCCACAAGACATGCTCTCCTAGAGATAACACCAAAAAATGTCATTGGAAACATCAGGCAGGACTCTGCTAAGAACAAATTTTATCTTTTCCGAAGATTACATGGTTGGAGTTGCTCAAAATTTTAATAAAATGTTTAATTATTTAAAAATTGGTGACTTACCACACAATGGACAAGAATGCTGAAAGGAATCCAAAATATCAAGGAGAAAACCAGGACGGACCCTACGATGTTGTCTGCTAAGAACTTCCCTGTGAACAATTCCAAACAGTAAATGTCTTGACCAAGTAGTTTACAGATCTAAAATGAAATGCTCTCAGATTATCATCGTTGTGTGAAACGCCACAGTTACTGGCTAGACACTACTACTAACACAGTATTGTGAAGAGTATCTAGGCCACCTATAGTACACCTGACCCTCCCTCCACAGCACCAAGTTGCTAAAGTCCTGGTACACTTGACGGGACTGCAGAGTATTCAACATGCTCCTGGAGTAACCGTGTCAACAGACTAATCATATAGAAGGCTATTACTAGGATAACTGCTTAAGAAGACAAAGTTTCTGTTAACTGGATATTATTATCTTTGCGATTTAACTCTGAATTATGGACTCTTGAGAACACAATACATCCTTACTTCTGCAAGATACGAGGCCCACTTAAATAAAAGACACATCAAGGAGGATCCAGACTTACAACAGTCTATAGGCTTGAACCATGCTATGCTATCATGTGCACATTTTTTAGTAAAGAAGGAAGCCAATATTTTGACAAATTATTTATTTCCCTTGTTGGAAAATTTGTGCATACAAGCTACACAGGGACAGACCTATAATGAATCCATTTTATTCTAGCCAACAAAGTTGTTTCATAACAAAAGCGGTGAATATTTTCACCTTCCACTGCAGGATTTGAGCACATCACTCTGAAACCACACTTTTCTAATGTCTTAAAAGAAATCAGCTAAGTTCTAAGTAAACAATCTGGGGAAATCACCTACCAAAAGTATTGATGCTCAGCTGGTCGATGAAATCCCAAAATCGCTCAATTACATCCTGTACTCGTTTCTCGCATTTGCCCTGTGAAGGGAAAACATACAGCGTTATCCCTAAACACGGGATAGCAACGTGGATTTACAAAAATAACGGACATTGGCAGGTGTGGTGGCTCATGCCTGTAATCCCAGCACTTTGGGAGGCCGAGGCAGGAGGATCACTAAAGGCAAGGAGTTCGAGACAAGCCTGGGCAACATAATGAGACCTTGTCTCTACAAAAAAAATAGTAGTAATAATTGAGATGTAAAGGGCTTCATTAAAACCAAACATTTAGGTCTCTTTTTTTTGTTTTGTTTTTTTAGAGTCATGGTCTTGCTCTCACCCAGGCTGGAGTGCAGTGGCATGATCAGCGCTCACTGCAGCCTCAAACTCCTGGGCTCAAGCGATCCTCCTGCCTCAGCCTCCCAAGTAGCTGGGACTATAGACAAAAGTCACCATGCCCAGTTAATTTTTCCTATTTTCTGTAGAGACAAGGTCTCACTATGTTGCCGGGCTGGTCTCAAACTCCCAGCCTCAAGTGATCCTCCCGCTTCAGCCTCCCAAAGTGCTGGGTACAGGCTTGAGCCACTGTGCCTGGCCCTAGGTCCCATCTTTGACACAGGGGAATAACTTCAGGGTAATGAGTACCCAAGAAAACAGAACATACTATAACTGATGCTTTCATAATTAGTTCATTATTGTAAGTGAATTTAGAATTACCAGTAGACAAAACTCAAGAAATCCAGTTTGCCAAGGATGGGGTGTTCTAGTAAAGACAATATTGACCACACACAGTGGACAGTGAAGAACACAGCCATGCTCCCCAAGAAGCCTCTCTAAACCATGATATCCTCTCCTATCATTTTTGATCATAAAATGAAAAAAAATTATGTAGAGAACAAAAGCATCTGATGTAGGTAAGTCAAGCAGCCTTCCAGGTCTTTCCTACTCATTCAGAACCTGTTTCAAAATCACACCTTGAATAATTTTGTAATCTTAGTAAATTCTTTAATCTAGGGAAGCATAATTAGGACCCACTGCCTGAAACCAACCAACTTCAGCATAAAGTCCCCTCCCCCAGGTCCTTCCCAGTCTCTGGGTTCAGAGTCTCCCACAGGGGAGTGAATAAGCCCCACCAACCTGAAAGCACTTGGTCTTTTCCTCCTAAAAACCTCAAACGAAAACAAACAACAGCCAGAACGATGTAGCAGCATTTGTGTTTTGATTTCCTTCTATTTACAAAATCAAGTACTTACAATATAAAAACTTCCCATGTGGCTGTTACAGAAAAGGCTGTACGGAAATACACACTTACATTCATGTCACAAAATCCTACTGTACAGGGCTTTCCTTTCCTCAAGAATAAGTTCTTTTGTTCAGCATCGACATAGGGCACACACCGGCCGGAACGGTCCCTGCAGCACACCTTGCACGAGTTGTCAGTCTCTGAAAGAGAGACCACGGGGTGACCGCTGGGGCCTCCCCGAGACCCGCTCTCCTCCTCCTCTCCTCCCCGACCATGCTCCCCAAGAGGCAAGAACCCACATTTACTTTTTATTTCAAAAGTGAATACTAACCGCATCCACCCTCCAAGGAGTGCTTTCTGAGCTCACACTCAGCGACCCTTGGTTACAGAGGCCACAAGGTTTAAAAAACTTACAGAAAGGTCTCTGTTACAGATTCAAAGCCTCTCTTAAAAGTCAAATTATTCTCTCTACTTGGAGCCCTTCACAACGTTCCTGTAAATGTTTCTCTTTGTCCTAACATTCTTGCTACATGGCAGGTTCCAGTTCTTGGCTTCTCAGTCTGAAATGTGCCCTGCAGGGCCGGGGGCTCCCCCAGAGCCGGAGCAGCTACGGCGGCATCGCCTGCCGTGCACAGCCAGCCCACGACTCCCGCAGAGCCAGCTGGCAGCACACGGGCTTGGGCAGCCAAGAGTCAAGTGGGCACACACAGGAGTGGCAGAAATGCCAGAAAATTAAACTACCAGCGTAACTCAGGAGACAGTCTTTATTTGACCCAGGAGAAAGTCCGTATTTATGCTTAGGAGAAGACAGAAATCAATGAGAACACAAGAACAAAACAAAAACCTTTTCATCATTCACTCATTTATCAAACATCTCCTGGGCGCTTACCATGTGTCAGGCTGTGTCTGTCCTTCCAGGGCACCCCGAGCCTCTTGCCACTCACTCAGATTACTTACTGGCCACCTCCTATGTGCTGTCGTCTTTATTTACACATTATTCTTCCCAGAAGAGCCACCTACTCCACTGTATGGATGGTAAGTTCCCAACTCAGTGATTTTAACTACTGGGTTCTTTGTCTATTTTGTTTTTTGTTTTTTTTTTTTTTATTTCAAAGGACCAGTGACAAGCTTTGTCTATTTTGAAAGAAACAGAACCCTCTCGCCAACTCATGCTCTCTGCTGAACTGGGGGTGCTGGGGTGGGAAGCGCAGAGGCCAGCCAGTCCCTGAGGCCCTCAGACCAGAGGTTCCAAAACAGAGTGTGGAAAGCTAAGGAAAACTGAGAGGCCAGCATGAGAGAGGCTGGCCAGGCTGCTCTGGAAGAGATTAGGAGGGAATGGGCCCAGCCTTGTTGACGATGGCAAAAATTCTGATCTAGTGGGGTCATACCCTGGAATCAGCTCTTTCTGGTTGAGTTCTAGAAGGAGTATCCTAGTTCAATGCCTGTGGAATACAGACAGTTACTGTTGTTTGCATGGTTTATATAACACAGGGGAGAGGAGGGGAGGAGCGACATCCACCTACCCTCAACCACACTCTCCCACCCCAAGGCCTGCCATATGGCCTGAAAATGTAGCAAGAAAGACCAGGAGGACAGTTTTCACAGGTAGGGTGGGAGCCAGGATCTGAATGCAGAGATGTCTGTCTCCAGACACCACTCTGCCTGCTCCCCTCGGCTTGGTTCTCAACACCGCCCGGACCGGCCGTGGGCAGCAGACGCCGCTGAGCCTGCAGGACTCCGCGTAACACTGTCCTCACCGTTACATGCACAGGACTCCAGCTGCTGCTCCCTCTCACAGAAGGGGATGCACTTCCCATCTTTACATTTGCCCAGATCCAAGCAAACGGTGTCATCTTCAGCATTTCCTGGAGGGGGACAGTCACTGCTGTTACCTGGAAGCAAACACCAATCAGCACACTGAGTCAGAGGTCCACGAGTTCTACAGGTGCACGATACACTGCTTCTCATAAAAGAAGCCAGCACTTCGCAAACAGCAAAAAGTGATCCAATTGTTCATGTTTTTTTCTTTTATCCTTTTATTGTGAAACATAACATACATGTATTAAATATATAATGTCTGTGCGTACTATTATCACGTACGTGTCATTACTTAAACTCCCTATGAAGGCTTAGAAGAGCTGCGTGGCCTGGCCCAGCCTGGCCCCGACTTCACTGCACACAACTCTCCTGGAGCCCACCCTGCTTCAGCTACCACAGTCTCCACGCACAACCTCTAATACTCCAAGGTTTTTGTCACCAACATTAACAGATATATTCTTCCTACCTGGAATGCTCATCTTCCACTCTTCTGGGGGGACTAGCTGGCTTTTTCTCATCATTAAGTTCTGTCTCAAAGGTCTTCTTTTCTGAGACATCTCCGAGGATGCTAAGTTGCTGTGGCCTCCCACTTCCACTATGAGCTATTACCATACACTCTTTCTCTTCTTTGTATGTTTTGCAATTTCTTTCTGATTGTCTACTGTTATCTTCTGTTTCCCTCCAGTAGACTGCTAAGCTCCATGAGAGCAAAAAATTAAATCTATTAATTAATCAACCTATGTCCAATCCCATCACATTGGAGGTAAACCATAAATATTTTTTGAATGAATCAATGATTCTTAAGGACACAGAAAAGCCCCCAAAGAATGGTAAGCTTGGGGAAGAGAGGATGGAATGAGTGACTCATTCTGGAAAATCAACAGCACAAGCAGTTAAAGGTCAACACAAGAAAAGGAGAGAAAAACTAGTGCATGAAAGCAATGGACTATACCCAGAGCTCTGGACTAGCCTTTCAGCAGAACGAACAAGCAAAAGAATTCTGACTTAAAGGCCTCTGGAGCAATAACACAACTTAAATCTGACGGGTTACAAACAAAAGCAATTGTTTATTAAGTACCTAATACATTACCAGCCACTTGGCCTCTGATCTCATAAAACCCTTTATGGGCACTAGGTATTTATGGTATGCACAGTCATTTAACAAACTGCTACTGAAAGCAAGCTACGGAAGATGGCCGGTGAGCTCAGTGAAGGTCTATACTGTGGATCATTATTGTATTTTCAGTATATGATACTGCCCTGATACATCTTAAAAAGTGCTCAATAAATATTTGTTGAATATCTGTTGTTTTTTGTTCTGTTTTCTTTGAGACAGAATCTCACTGTCGCCCAGGCTAGAATGCAGTGGCATCATCCTAGCTCACTGCAGCCTCAAACTCCTGGGTTCAAGTGATCCTCCTGCCTCAGCCTCTTGAGTAGCTGGGACTACAGGCAGGTGCCATTACTGTGAGCTAATTGTTTTCTATTTTTAGCAGAGATGGGGTCTTGCTCTTGTTCAGGCTGGTCCCAAACTCCTGAGCTCAAGAGATCCTCCTGCCTCAGCCTCCCAGAGCACTAGGATTACAGGCATGAGCCACTATGCCTGGCCCGAACATTTGTTCTTGACTAAAATCAGAGTATCAGACATGCAGTAAAATAATTTAAAAAGCAGTATCATCTATTTAACACAGTCCTCAAAGTTTAGCATGCATCAAAATCACCTGATGGAATATGATAACACAGATCACTAGGACCTGTACCCAGTTTTTAATGCAGCTGATCGGGGAGGGGGCTGAGAATTTCCATTTCTAGCAAGTTCCCAGGTGATGCTGATGCTGCTAGTTATGCAATGATGATTTATTAATAACGAATTTATGTTCTACTAGCAGCTACTCTGTATAAATATCAAGGAAACAAAAAGCTGTTTGATAAGTACAAACACTTTTTTTCAAATTGTTTTATTTCTTATGTTTATTTAAAAAGAAAACATCTTTCTGAATCCATTTTATTATTACAATAAAGACTAAAACACAAGCCAGTTAGAAAATGTTTTTTCAAAGCTTGATTGAGATATTCAGGTTCCTGGAAAATTAATGTGATACTGACAGATCTCAGAACTTAAAAATCACAAGCAGTATGTTACAAAATGATGCACACATAAAAACCAAAGGAAAAGCCAAAATAAGACACAACTTCACATTAACTACATCCCTGAAGACCTCTGGCCTTCTGTTTGCATCCTTCTCACAAAACCTAGATGACTATAATCAAAAAGACAGTAACGAGTGTCAGTGAGGATGTAGAGAAATGGGAACCTTCACATACACTGCTGATGAGAACATAAAATGGTGTGGCCGTTTTGGAAAACAGTCTGGCAGTTCCTCAAAAGATCAACACATTGCCACACCAGAAAAGAAAAAATTTTCCTTGGGGCCACAGTGTTTTATTATGAAAACAGAATAAAAACGTCAAAAACAAAACGATCCTTTCTAATTTAATGAAAAATGTGTTATTTTTTATTGTTTTCTGTGTGTGAGTTATATGCAACTTGAAAAATTGTTCTCATGGCTCTCAAGGTGAAGAGACATATGAGTTACATACACTTCACAAGGCCTGGGCTCAAAACTAGCGTGAGTTAAAGGCAACTCACGTGGCAGTTAATGTGTTAAGCACAGAATTATAATACCGTATGACCCAGCAGTTCTCCTCCTGAGTATATACCCAAGGGAACTGTCCACACAAAACTTGTACCTAAATGTTCACAGCAGCATTATTTATAACAGCCAAATAGTGGAAACAGCCGAAATGTCTATCAACTAATGAATGAATAAACACAATGTGGTATGTGTGGTATATCCATGCAATGGAATATTATTCGGCAATAAGAATAAAATACTGATGCATGTTACAACATGGATAAACCTTGAAAATGCTACGTTTGGTAAAAGAAGCTAATCAGAAAAGACCACATATTGATGATTCCATTTATATGAAATGATCAGAGAGACAAACCCATAGAGACAGAAGGGTTAGTGGTTGCTTTGAGTTGGAGGGAACACAGGGGTTGAGGAACCACAGCTGAAGGACACCGGGTTTCTCTTTACAGTGATACAAATGCTCCAAAGTTGATTACAAAGTGATACAAGTGCTCCAAAGATGAGCTGCACGACTCTGAAATACTAAAAATCATTGAATTGTATACTTTAAATGGATGAATTGCATGATATGTGAATTATGTATCCATAAAGCTGTTATAAAATTCAAGCAACCAACCAAAAGAGACAGAAATTTTGAAAAAATAGGAATGGGAAAGATATACCAGACAAAGAGGAATAAAAAACCTGAAGTAGCAAACTGAATATTGTTTTTTGACAATTTAAGTCAAGAAAACATAACAAGAGTCAAAAAGAAACATTTATACTGAAGAACAGCAGCTCAAGAAGATGTAGAGAATGTGTCCATTTATGTGCCTAATAATATGGCTTTGAAATATTTAAAACAACTGACATGACTACAGAAGATACGGGTAACTCAGTAAGGACAGATGGAAAGGTTAGCTCCAGATAGACTGAGGTGCTAAATGTAAAAGGAAAAATTACAAAGCTAACAGAAACAGCTATGGAAAGTATCTTTGTAACTGTTCACAATTCAAAAATAAACACACACATAACAAAATGATGGATTTGATTACATTAAAATTAAAGACTTCTGTTCCAGAAAGGACAACAGATAAAGGAGAGGGATATGCAAAACCAAATGGATTATTATGCAAGAACTCCTCCAAGGGGGACAGGGGTGGGGGAGGGGATGGGTGTATACCTACAGGAAGAGTGCGATGTGCACTGTCTGGGGAATGGACACGCTTGAGGCTCGGACTCGGGGGATTGGGAGGGACATGGGCAATATATCTATGCAGAACTTTTGTACCCCCATAATAAGCTGAAATAAAAAAAAAAATTAAAAAAAAAAAAAAAAAAAAAAGAACTCCTCCAAATCCACAGGAGCAAAAATGCAACCCAATACGTGAACAGGCTATTCAAAGGAGAAATATGAATAGCTCACAAAATACGAAGAGATGTTCAAGAAAAATGTAAATAAGAATGAGAAATCACTTTACACTCCTCAGATTGGCAAAAACAAGACAGCTGGGTAACACTAAGTGTGGCCCGGGACACGGGCACCTGCAGTGCCGTCCTGGAGAGCTGCTCTAGTGCAGCCCCTGCCGCTGTGACTAGGCAACCCCTTCCTCAGCATGCACCCAGGGGAACTCTTGCACGAACACCTGAAGGAACACAGGAAGATGCTAACCACAGTCCTAGCTATAGTATCAAGGAGATGAAGGCAACCCAGGTAGCTACCACTTGGTGAATGGATAAGCAGAACATTAACAGTAAATTCCACAAGTAAATACTCTGCAGGTGCCCCCAAACAGTGAACTACATATACAGATATATAGACAGACATGTGTGGCACAATATAGATAATTCTTAAAAACATGGTACTGAATTTTTAAAAAGTAGTTCTAAGGCAGAATACCATTTTGGCACATTAAAACACAAACAGACAAAATAACACTGTTTATCTTTCAAATATGCCTAGTATATCCAGGCATATACTAACCACGGTAGAATGGATGTCTGTGAGGGGAAAGAGGAGGAGAGTGATGTGAATGAAAGAGAAATATAAAAAAATGGGTCTCACATACATCAATGCCAACTACGGAGTACCATAAACTCGACTCTGCAAGTGAGGTTAAAAAAGGATTGCTTTCACCTGGACAAAATATAATCTTGTCTTTCAAACACACACATATACACTTGAGCCAGAATTCTAAGAGAAGCAACAAGAGCACATACCTGTGCAGTAAGACACGCCTTTGCAAGTAGCATTAATAGCCTCCTGGCACTTCTTCTGGGCAGTCTCAAAGTGACAGTTTTTACAGCAAGGACTGTTCCTATCGCTGTAGAAGAAGAGCAGAAGGGACAGTTCAATTCAAATGACAGCCTCACATCAGAAGCTACGGCTATGTTATAGGGACCTGAAGATCACAGGGCAGACCACCTGGTTTGCTCACTGCTGCACAGTCACACTTCCCTGGTGTTGGAACTGCCTGCGCACACCTCGTCTGTCTCTTCCTAATGTGGATAAGGCAACATCAATGCTACGGTTTAGTAGAAAAGAGTTAAGTGCACAGAGTGGTCATCTTTAAAACATCTCAGTGTCCTTGGTTTTCATTTAACTAAATGCATTCATTAAAAAAAAAAGCAGGGACCCACAAGTCAATCAATGGCTAAGAAACTAGGCAGCCAGAGCCCTACTCCCTATCAGTATTTACAGAGTTAATGTGCACTGTGTACAATTAAACCTAACTATCTACTGTAAACTAAAGCTTCCCCTTCTACTTCTAAGCCAGGCACTGGTCTACAAGTGGACATAAAAATGGAAATATAGGTAACCTTCAAACTCATAACCAGCTTCCTCCACAAACAGTATTTTTTTAAATTTTGAGACAGAGTCTCATCACGTTGTACAAGCCAGTTTTGAACTCTTGGGCTCAAGTGATCCTCCCTCCTCCATTTCCCAAATAGGGTGGGGCTACACGCTCACATCACCACACTTAGCTCATTAAACAGCATTTTTTTCTTTTTGTTTTTTTGAGACAGGGCCTTGCTCTGTCACCTGGGCTTGAGTGCAGTAGTGTGATCATAGATCACTGCAACCTCAAACACTCCTCAAGCGATCCTCCCACCTCAGCCTCCCTAGTAGCTGAGACTACAGGTGCGCACCATCATGCCTGGCTGATTTTTTTTTTTTTTTGATAGAGTTTCGCTATGTTACTCAGGCTGGTCTCGAATTCCTGGTCTCAAGCAATCCTCCCATCTTAGCCCCCCAAAGTGCTAGAATTATAGGCATGAGTCATTGCACCCAGCCCACATTAAAGAGTATTCTACAACACTATTCTATTATATAGATACAAGATAATTCATTTACATCCCAGGATTGTCATTTGCTTGTTTCCGATATTTTGCTAGTATAAAAGAATGCAGTCATGAACATCCTTGTTAAACCATCTTGCTTATATGTCTGTTTTCTCAAAAAAAGATTTTTTGAACTGTGGGACTGCTGTATCAGCATGCAAGGTCAAGGATTTGTCACACAACGTCACACCGCTTTCCAAAAAGCATTTTCATGCTGTGAAAACAAGAGGTAAACATACACACACACTGTATGTACATATATACCCTCCAGTTAATTTTAAAGTCCCTACATGTTCAATGTTCTGTTATTTGAACGCCTTGTCATACCAACTCCCCGAACTCACTACCAGAATATCCTCACCTGCACTGGACACCCTGCTTCAATGTGCAGTCGCTGTTGCAGCAGGTGTCGTTGTTCAGGTACATGATGCCAGGATCACACTCTTCTCCTTCGTCCACCCTCGAATTCCCACACACCTTGTTGCTGCGTTCTTGAAAACATTCCTGGGCCTTACTTTCAATCGTCTTATAGATTGACTGTTTACTGCAGTTTGAAAACATCTTAAGAGAAAAAAGGCCACAAGGACCCAAAATAACGTCATAAAAATTAATTCCCATGTAGTGTTTGTGCTTCTTCTTTAGGGACAAATTCTTAATGTAAAAACCACCATCAGCGCCACCTGGAATTGTGTCAAGGCCATCACAGTCACCTCCAAATTCCACAGATATGGGACTGAGTATCTCCCTCTGTAGGGCACTAACTGGCTGCTGGGAACGTGGTTCAAGGACCTAAGAATTCTTCACATGAAGGCCAGCAAAGCTATGCAAGTCCTGAGCCCAAACATCCCAGCCAGTGCCCTCGAAGGCACAAGCAATCTAGCACGAGAGAGCTCAAGAATTCCATCAAACTCAAAGTCTTCCCCAATCCCAGGCAAGCCACCGATGCAGTGACATGAGAATTAGGCACAGACTGTCATCCTCCCAGACAAAATGACTCAGGAGAACAGAAGAGGGTCTGTTTTTGGTTTACTCCCTTTTCTTTCCCTGGCTATTTATACAGATGATCCACATTTAAAGTTTTTAAATATTTGAGCTTAGTAAGAGGCATACTATACACAGTCTACTAAAAAAAAAATTAAATCCCAAACTGTTACCTAAACATTTCATGGGTCAGCAAGATTTTAAGTTTCTCTGAGTTTTGCTGCAGTTGACCAGTGTCTGAAAGGAAGATCCTAGCTTCTCACCTTGGAGTACAAATGGCCCCCTTTTAAGTTTAAGAATCTTTCCAGGAGCTCTAAAACTGAAGCTATTTTCCAAACCATCTGAAATTATCAGAAAAAGGGTAAGGCCAGGTGTGGTGGTTCATGCCTGTAATCCCAGCACTTTGGGAAGCTGAGGCAGGAATTTTGAGACCAGACTGAGCAAGAGTGAGACCCCATCTCTACTAAAAATAGAAAAATTAGCCAGGCATGCTGGTGCATGCCTGTAGTCCCAGCTACTCAGGAGGCTGAGGCAGTAAGATTGCTTGAGCCCAGGAGTTTGAGGTTGCAGTGAGCTATGATGATGCCACTGCATTCCAGCCTGGGTGACAGAGTGAGAGCCTGTTGAAAAGAAAGAAGGGGAGAGAGGGAAGAGAAGAGAAAAGGAAAGAAAAGAAGAAGGAGTAAGAGGCTCGGAGAAAACCGAGTGTGGTTATTTCTTGGAGCAGGGTCTCCATAGCTCCCTGAAGATGCTAAAATGGATTCACTTTCACGCCAGACAACAATCATGAAGCCCTGAGAGCAGAGAGGACAGGATCCTCCAAAGGCACCTGTGACCACTGAGTCAGATACCAAAGGAATTACTTTCAGAAAGATAGTGAAGATCTCATCACCCTAAACAGAGTTACTAACTGGACTTTTTAAAAATATCTTCCAATTTGTTTTTATAGTTCAGGTGTTTAAGAGGTCTGGTGATTCCAATCTGGGTCTCAGGCAGTTGGAATTTTGGTGGGTTTATTCATCAGCACTGCAGATCTATGAGCTCCATTTTATCATTTCACCTCTAGGAGGCTCAGGTCCTAATGAATTAAAATTCACAGTAAAAAGATAAAAAGGCCTCTTCACTAATTTGTCAGCTACACCTCCCACGTAGCTGTAGCCCCTGGACAGTGCTAAGGAAAAAGGGACCAATCCTCAACTCCAGTCTTTTGCCTACATGTTCCCTAAAGACCTGCGGGCCTTCTGTGCACATCCTCATCATAAAACCTCCTCTTCCCTCCAGTTTCCTGTAACCTCCTTCCTAGGAGGTTACAATCCCAAAGGTCCCATGCTCCTTTTCACTAATGTCATCTTTCCACAGCGAAGCCCACCCATGGCTTCTGCTTTTCAGTGGCTTGTCTAGCAGAGTCCTGTCTTTCTAGGTCAAAGAAACTAGAAACTACTTTTGTCCCGTAGCCCTTTTCATCTAGTTAAAAACATTTTTATTAGGGAATTCATTTAAATCGTAGATTAGAAGATACACATTATCTTCTTACAAGGGGACTGCTACTACTTGGGAAAACCAAACTTAAAAACATACACTAAACATGATGTGCTCCGGACAAAATAAGTAAATTGTTCTTCATTGATATAGACTAGCAGCTCCAGGAAAAAAACAGCTCTGCCCAGCCTCCATTCTCATTAACAAGTTCTTACAGAGCCGTTCTGAAGAGCCCACAGGGGAAATTCCACAAAGAACTTGTAGCAGAAGAGTGAGCAACATGTATGCTCACTCAGGCAGAGTTTCCACAGTAAAACATTTTCCCCCGAAGTTCTGACAACTGTCCTCATAACCAAGAAGCAAGTGACCTGTCAATCAGAGGAGCACTGTCCAATATGCTAACTACTAGCTATATGTGGCTAGATTTTCCCCCCAGTCACAAATTTTACACTTTCTATTACAGAAGCGTTCAAGAACCTATAAAGTGGACAGAATGGCATCGCAAAAGCCCGTGGCTTCATGGCTCCTCCATATCCTCTGTTCCTACACTAGTGTTTTAGTTTGCTTTTTTAAAAGCTTATTAAGGCATATTTTACATTATTACAAAATTCACTCATTTCAAGTGCACAATTCAGTAATTTGTGGTAACTTTACTGAATGGTGAAACCATCGCCATAAATAAGTTTTAGAACATTTCTATCTTCCCAGTAGGGTCCCTCGTGTCCTATTACAGTTAATGCCCATTTCCACTTCCCATCACAGGACATCACTTGTAAATGTAAATAAAACAGAATTAAAAATTCTGTTTCTCAGTCTCTAGCCACATTTCAGTTGCTCCACAGCTACACATGGCTGGTGGCTACTGTGCTGCGCAGAGATGTATGGCATTCCTGCCATCATAGAACAGTCTGTTGCACAGCACTGAACTGTAATGAATGTGATTAGAAATGCAGAGGCGACCTTTGGAAAAAGGAAGAAAATTCAACAGGGGCTTTTATAAGTTGGAAGAGTGGCCACAAAGGGGTAGGAAAATATTCCTCAGACACAAGTTGTCAAGCAGAGGAACAATAAAATATAACGCACAAGAGAGGAAGAGAATGTTTAGACATAAAAACTAAAGAAAATGAGATGCAGAAAATATACATAACAGCAAAAAAAAAAAACAACAATCAAAAAAGATCACAAAAAGAAAAGGAGGCAGAAATTTTGAAAAGCAGGGTGGCAGGGCCGGGAAAACCCAGAAGTCATCCTTTCCTCCAGATCCTGGGCAGGCTCCCCCAGCCTGGCTCAAAGGGCGTCAGGACGACATTCTCCCTCTCCCCTGATCACACCCAGACTCCTTTAGGGCCTCCCCAACGCAGCAGCACAACTAAAGTTCTCCTCACGCTGCCTTACACTGTTTAATTTCAAATAAAATGAAAGAACTACACATTTATTAATACTTTTAACTTTGAGTTCAGATTCTAAAAGTTAGTCACAGGCACTTTTGAAGTCTCTGAAATTGTTTACAATATCCCGAATCAACTAGTGTACTCTATCAGAAACCCTGAATAGTAAATCGTTCAACTATTTACTTAACGAATATTTAAGTGCCAGGTACTCCTACTAGGCCAAGAGACAAAGCTGTGAACAAGACAAAGGGCTTTCCTACACAAGGCTTGCAGTCTAGCAAACTGTGTTTTATTGCAAAAGTTAGTAAAAACACATAAACTGTGGAGTACTGTAGAGTTAAAACGAATGATAACTTATAACAAAATGACAGGAAATTTTTAACAAAGTCTAAGCCCACCAGACCTTGAAATCTAGAACCCTAACAAAAGCTATTACTATTAGTAATTTTTCTTAGATCCCAATCTGCACATGATTAAGCTTGAAAACAGTCCAAATGAGAGCTTTAACCAGATTTATTTATTTATTTATTTATTTATTTATTTATTTATTTATTTTGAGATGGGGTCTCACTCTGTTCAGGCTGGAGTGCAGTGGTGCAATCATAGCTCCCTACAACCTCAAACTCCTGGGCTCAAGCGATCCTCCTGCCTCAGCCTCCCCAGTAATTTGGGACTACAGGCACGTGCCACCATGTCCTGCTAATTTTTAAAATTTTTTGTAGAGAAGAAGTCTCTCCATGTTGTCGAGGCTGGTCACAAACTCCAGGCCTCACATGATTCTCCCGCCTTGGCCTCCCACAGTGCTGGGATTACAGGTGTGAGCCACCACGTCCAGCTGCTTTAGTCAGATTTAGATGGACCACGTTTCACTCCAAAACACACAACCAACTTTCAAGGTACTTTGTAATTTGCAGACTCATCCTTAGGGATGGAATACTTTTCTCAGCTCTCGTTATATCGTCACACACAGCCTCTTTCTCTCCTAACCACATAAAAAAAGCTCCCAAACATACACATACCTTATTGTTTTCATGATCGCCACTCACAGCTATGGGATACATGACGTATTTTCCTCCCTGGTCCTCATTTGGGGCACATTCTGCTAGACCATCCGGATCATGTTCTGCTCCAAAATTGTGTCCCAATTCATGGGTTGTAACCAGGTCAGCTTCCTTAAGGATCATGCAAAGAAAACATTATTTCCCAAGACCCACCCATCAGCTACTTTTTTTTTTTCTCCATCATCCTACATCATCCTTTGACCCTCAGCTACTTTTGCCAAGTGGGCCCATGCTGTCTTAAATAGAGATCTCTAATCAGAGCAACAAAAGAGTAACAACTGGACTATGATTTTTCCTACCCATTACAGAAATTAAACAGAATAAGTAGGAGCTTATTTAATATTATCAAATAGTACCATAAGTATTAATTTAAATTAAGAAAAGAGAACTTATATACTGGAAGATTCATAACAAAATATCAAACATTGGCCATTCCAACCCTATATTGTCTGGTGCTGATCAGTCCAATAGCTAACTGTAGTTATCTGTCAAGGCCCTCCCACCTAACCCTCATCCCAACCACATTGCTGTTAAAATCTAAAGCAGCTTAAAAAGGGGTGAAAAAATAAGACAACTAAGGAAGAAGAAAATAATGTTTTATTATCTCAGTGACTGAACTCACATTCACTAACAATCTTAATGATGTAGAAGATTTGGTTTACTTAGAATCCACTTGCAGAACTATACTTAATCTATCAGATCATCAGATTATTTCTATGTGAATAAGAATAAATTCAACCACAAAAAGCTAGAATTTTTTTCCATATTTATCTGAATAAAATAAAAACTACAAACATAAAATTCCTGATCTTTTTTCCTGAGGAGGGGGGAAAAAAAAATCACTCCATGAAACTTGAAAAAAATATTTCACAAGTCATTTGTCTATACAAGAAGAGTCTTTCTACATGTTTATATTAAAACAATAGTGGAAAAAACTTAAATTTTTAGCAAAAAGCACTCAAATTCCAAACGTATAATGCAGAGAAGTAATTCCTAACTGTGCTTTAGGAAAAATTCATTACCAGATTTGCTAATGACACTGTAAAATATCTCAAAGATTTCAAAGCAAATTTATTTTTTGGTCTATGTGTTTTTTAAGAGAAAAATTCTGGAAGACCAAGGAAAATATGTCATGAAATCAAACCAGTAAGTTGTGACACCAAAAAACTAAAGGCACAGGCAAAGAAAGAAATAGTTTTGGAAATTAAAAGTTTCCCTAAAACTGATTAGTGCCTTTTCCTTCTCTCATACCACTTTACACTGTTGCTGAGGGTTTGTTTTGTTGTTGTGGGTTTGTTTTTTAAAAGAATCAGGGTCTCACTACCTTGGCCAGGCTGCAGTGCAGTGGCTATTCACAGGTACAATCACAACATACTACAGACTCAAACTGCTGGCCTCAAGTGATCCTCCTGCCCCAGCATCCAGAGTAGCTGGGACTATAGGCAAGTACCCCCAAGCCTGGCTGTTCCTGTTTCTTAATCACCCACAGTCCACAGTTTATATTAGGGTTCACTCTTTGTGTTGTACATTCTATGAGTTTTGACAAATGCATAATGTCTTATGTCCACTGTTACAGTATCTTACAGATTATTTGCACTGCCCTAAAAATCCCCTGCGCTCTATCTGTTCATCCCTTCTTCCCCCAACCAATGATCATTTTTAGAGCCTCCATAGTTTTGCCCTTTCCGGAATGTTATATATTTTCAATCATACAGTATGTAGCCTTTCAGACTTGCTTCTTTCACTTAGTGGTATTCCTTTAAGCTTCCTGGCTTGACAGCTTTTTGTTTTTGTTTTGTTTGTTTTTTGTTTTTCCAATGTCTGTAAATCCCTTCATCTTCCCAAACCCACTGAAGAATTGGTCACATCACAACAACCCCTCCTCCCCTTCATAAAAAGGGAAGTGAAGCATATTATAAAAAGATCTAGAATTTGATTACCAAAGAACAGTTAAGATGAAATGTTACAACCCTGTAGAAAGAATAGGGCAGAAGAAAGAAAGGAACAGAGAAGGAAAAAATTAATTACTGAAGAGTAAGAATATTGGCATTTCCTGGACTGTAAAAATGTAAAGCAGGATAGGTCATAGGCTGGGAGAAAATATTTGCAAAAAACATATCTCATAAAAGATTGCTATCCAAAATATACCAAGAGGCTGGGCGCAGCACCTCATGCCTATAAACCTAGCACTTTGAGAGGCCGAGGTGGGAGGATCACTTGAGGCCAGTAGTTTGATACCAGCCTGAGCAATATAATAAGACCCCATCTCTACAAAAAATAGAAAAAGATTAGCTAGGTGTGGTGGTGCACACCTGTAGTCCCAGCTGCTCCAGAGGCTGAAGCAAGAGAATTGCTTGAGTCCAGGAATTTGAGGTTGCAGTGAGCTGTGATGATGCCACTGCACTCTAGCCTAGGCAAGAGAATAAGACCCCATCACAAAAAAAAAAAAAAAATTACAAAAAACTCTTAAAACCCAACAATAAGAAAATGAACAACTCAATTTAAAAATAGATAAAAGATCAGAACAGATGCCTCCAAAGATATACAGACAGGAAATAAGCAAATGAAAAAATGTTTGATATCATATGCTGTTAGGGAATTACAAATTAAAATGACGAGATATGACTACTAGCCTATCAGAATGGATAAATCCAAAACACTGACAACACAATTCTGACAAGGATATGGAGCAACAGGAACTCTCATTCATTGCCTGTGGGAATACAAAACGTTACAGCCACTTCGGAAAACAGTTTGGCAGTTTCTTACAAAGCTAAACACACCTTTACCCCACTATCCAGCAATCATGCTCCTTGATATTTACCCAAACAAGTTGAAAACTGAGGTCCACACAAAAACCTGCTCAAGAATGTTTCTAGCCGCTAATTCATAATTTCCAAAACTTGGGAGCAACCAAGGTTTCCTTCAGTTGGTGAATGGATAAACTGTGGCACATCCAGACATGCAGACATTTTCTTTCTTGTCCTTTCTCCAACAAAGGAAGAGAACCATCTTGAAACTATGAGGTGACAAGCATGAGGACAAAGGCCTTGTGCTTAGAACAGCTGAGTGAAAGTTGAGAGCTGCTGTACCATCTGAGGAATGCTATCCCTGAACTTCTTGTTGACCAAGACAAATAAACCCCCAATGTAAGCCACTGTTTACTGATTTTCTGTTATTTATAGCCAAACAATTTTTAACAGATATATCTGGGCAAAAACAAGATCCTAAGATATTCCAGAAGGGAAAAAACAGGTGACACACAAAGGATAGGGACTCAGAATGGCTTCAGAATCCTTAATAGCTACATGAACACTAGAAGACAACAGAGAACTAAGAATAGACCCAGCAAAACTATCAATCAAGTTTAAGAGTGGAATAAAGACATTTTCAGATATGTAAAATCCCACAAATATGTACCTCATGTACCTTTTCTTAGGAAGTTCCTGGAGGATATACTACACCAATATGATGGTATAAATCAAGAAAGAAGACGACATGGGGTCCCGGAAATGAGAGTGTGGGATGCTCCAGAGTGACAGCTGTGCTACAGGACTAGGAGACAAGGAGCCCTGAGAGAAGATGCAGGTCGGAGGGCTCCGGGGAAAGCAAAATCCTCATGTCTCAAAAGAAGGCTGACAAGTCATTTCAATATTCTTCTTTATAAGTTTCTTTAATTTTCATATTTCCCACCAAAAAAAGTGTATTTTATTTAGGCAGAAATAAAAACAGTATGTATTACCTTTTTAAGAAAATACCCACATAAATATATAATGACTGAGTTTCTACTACAATGTACTCCAAACTATCCTTTCAAAAAATAAAAGAACATACCTTTGTAAGGATGGTTTTACCGTAATTCTTTGTGCTGGTCAAACCACTATTCAAATAGATATTTTTCTTCCCAACTGGGCTATAATAAGCTAAAGGCAAAAGGAAACAGAGACAAACTGCTTATAAAATACAGAATTATAACATAATCCAATCAGCTTACTATTCTAGCATCACATTCACACAACAAATGGAAAAACTTACCCTTTGGACAAACACCTCCATGACTGTTTGCTCTGGGAGAACCAACATAAGCTAGTCCAAGAGTTCCCATATCAAAATCTTGATATGTGAAAAGATGTGCCAGGCAGACTTTAGATGCTTCCTCAGCTATATCAAAGCTAAATTGCTTTAAAAAAAAAAAGCATTATGAATTAGATTAACAATTACATCACACTAGAAGATGTTTCAACTAAATATTGCAGAAGAAAACCACGACGGACTGCAGTTCTGCACCAGCAACCATAACTCTGTGCAGTGCGTTGACCATTCCCTGGGTTTCTCACCCATCTACACAGGGGAGAAGCACATGCTTTCATCTGGCAGGGGGCAAAAAGGGAAGAGCTGGGGAGCTTTTTCCAGCTGTTCAGAACTCACTCACTGCTCCTCTGAGGACTGCGCTGAAGACGTACAGCCCAAGCACCGGAGATGCCCCAATTCTGCCAGGGGATCGCAGCACCCCATAGTAAAGCAGATTCAAGGATTCTATTGGTCTTACAGGAATTTTCATTTAAAATTTTTTTTGGTTTCATAATATATATAAGTCATAAACTTATAGGAAAGTACATATACCTAATTTTATGTTACTAAAATAAAGATTTTAAATCCATTTAAATCAACACTGTGGGTTTGTGGGGTTTTTTTTCTTAATTTAAAAGGAAATTAAGAGGTTTTACCTCTTGTGGAGACTTGAGAATGTGAATCTACACTTAAAGAGATAATAATAATTAGAACATTTCTGGAAAAAAAGCCACAAGACTGAATTCTGCATTATCTGTTCAAAAAAGATTATCAGTCCAGCTCTTCCCTTTTTGCCCCCTGCCAGATGAAAGCATGTGCCTCTCCCCTGTGCAGATGGGTGAGAAACCCGGGAATGGGCAACGCACTACACAGTGTTATGGTGGCTAGTGCAGAACTGCAGTCAGTCATGGTTTTCTTCTGCAATATTTAGTTAAAAGCATTTTAAAACCAAAATTCATATATTACGTATCACCTTAAAAACCTCTACCATGACAGTCCAGAGACTCTAATTTTAAAAATTTGTATTTGTTTTTATTTTTTTTGAGACAGGGGCTTACTATGTTGCCCACAAGGGCCTCAAAATCCTGGGCTCAAGGTATCCTTTTGCCTCAAGTGCCTCATGTAACTGGAACTACAGGTGCACGCTACCATGCTAGCCAAACCCTGATTTTTATAATGCTTAAAATAAGAGGTCAGAGAACCCTGTATGAGTAATGAAGCATGGCTACACCGGGAATTTTGATAATTCCATGGTAATAGAGTGAGGTTTCTGGGAATATTCTAGAGAAGAGAACGGGAGAGGAGCATCTGTAAACGTAAGACATTCTTCCCTCTGGTTCTCGCCTTACGTGGGCCGCCTGGAGGCCCATAGGCAAGCAGAGAGGTGCAGTCGTTCAGCTGTTCTAGGAGTCAGAAGATCTGGCTGCTCAATACTTCCTCTGCCATTACTAGTTGCATAACTAACCACAGACAAGTCATTTAACTTTTTTGTTATGGACTTGCCACCCCAAAATTCATATGCTGAAGTCTTAACCCCCAAGAGTACCTCAGAATATGACTATTTGGAAATAGGCCCCTTAAAGAGGTAATCAAAGTAAAATAAGATCATGTGGGTGGGCCCTAATCCAATATGGCCAGTGTCTTTATGAGGAGATCAGAACACAGACACACACAGAGGGAAGGACCATGTGAATGTGAAGACACAAGGAAAAGACAGCATCTTCATACCAACGAGAGAGGCATCAGAATAAACAAACCCCATAACACCTTGATCTTGCACTTCTGGCCTCAAGAACTGTGAGAAAATAAATTTCTATTGTGTAAGCCCCCCCAGCCAGTGGTATTTTGTTATGGCAGTTGAGATGACTAAAACACTTGCTGATCCTCTTTTTAAGACTAATGGTGCTATCTCAATGATGTGCTCTCAGGGTGGTAAGCAGATCAAATTAGGTAAGGTATGTCGGAGTATATTACACAGATACTGCACATTGTGGTTTTCAATCTGGACAAAGAGTGGATAATACCCTTTAATTCCATTCAAGCTTTTAAAACTTGATTTCAGCCTCATGAGACCCTAAACAGAGAATCCTATGCCTGGACTAACCCATGGAAATAACAAGATAAATAAAAGTGTTGTTCTTTTTTTTTTTTTTCTGAGACAGAGTCTTGCTCTGTTGCCTGGGCTAGAGTGCCATGGCGTCAGCCTAGCTCACAGCAACCTCAAATTCCTGGGCTCAAGCGATCCTCCTGCCTCAGCCTCCCATGTAGCTGGGACTACAGGCATGTGCCACCATGCTCAGCTAACTTTTTCTATATATTTTTAGTTGTCCGGCTAATTTCTATTTTTAGTAGAGACAGAGTCTCACTCTCGCTCAGGCTGGTCTTGAACTCCTGACCTCGAGCGATCCTCCTGCCTCGGCCTCCCAGAGTGCTAGGATTACAGGCATGAGCCACCACGCCGGGCCAAAAGTGTTGTTCTAAGCTGCCAAATTTGTGGTAATCTGTTAGAGCAGCAACAGGAAACTAATATCAGCACAATAAAGGTAAAAACTATCAATTCGTAGAAGGTCATTTTACAACAAAACAATAGTACACACAAACTCAAGACATTTGAATCATGTAGCAGTATCCTGTTACAGGAGGGATTCCATACAACACAGAATGGGTAAGTTAACTATCTTTAGATTCATTACCAGAATAAAAACACAAAAATTTAAAATTGCTTTAGAGACCTTTCAGATCTCCAAGTTGTATTTCTACTCTCCAATACATGTTCCTAGCCTGTTTCATAATCACTGCCCTAGGGGATAAACTGAAACTTCAGAGAGACTCAAGCTAACCATACAGTGTGCAAAAAATCTATATATTGGGTACCCATGTTATTTTCTAGAGAAGATCCACTACCTCACTAGATTCTCAAGGACTAGGAAGCATTGCTTTATAGTATTTTTCTTTTTCACAGTTTTTTTGCTATTTGCTGTCTGCCCTGCTACAGGGGATGGGGTCACCGTTGGCTCAGCTGGGGGTTGGGGGGACTGCTCCTGGTTTTCCATAATCATTTCTATAATACTATGCTCCTTCATTAATGCATAGAATCCATGTATTAGAAATCACAAAGTGGTGTGAACAGCACCATACCCAGGATTCCACAATTTACCTCTAGCAACATCTTCACATCCCAAGCATCCTTTTCTTCATTTGGGTAACTTTTTGCCATATTATAGTGCCTTTCACCAGGTTTTACTTCTTGTGGAGACTTGAGAATGCGAATCTATACTTAAAGAGATAATATACTTAGAACACTTCTTAAAAAAATCGTAAGACTGAATACTGCATTATTTTATTTGTTCAAAAAAAGACTATCATTCCAGAAAAAATGTTTTAAAACCAAAATTCATAAATTTTTTAGCTCTAATAGTCAATGTTTAACAAACTGAGAAACATATGGTATGGAAAACATGTATGTTCATGAATTATTTATAAAGTTATAAATGTACTCCTAAATTTTCATATCCCCTATATTTAGAAAAAATAACTTGGGTTACATAAGCCTAAAATATTTATTACAACTACAGTGAACAATTTGGAAAAGAATGAAAAAATGCACATCACTTTGTGCACCACAAGAATAAAAGATTATAATAGGGGTTTCTCTTTGTACATGCATTTCAGACAAAATTATATTAAACTTCCTATGAAGGAAAAAAGGTAACAAAGCCTTGAGTTTGGGATAAAGAAGGAAGCCATCCTCAGCTCAGTGGTGTCTGGATGTCTCTCTTCCTGCCTGCCTGCTAAGAGGGCCCACCCTGATCTCCTCTGCTACTGTGTGGCAAGCTCACTGGGGGATGGGCTCTGTAGTTCTGAAGTTGGGTGGTCAAGGGCAATTCTGGGGTTCCCTTGGAAGCCCACCATGACTGCACATCTAAACCACATCCTCTAATCCATCTTTTATCAGATGTAAAGAAATTGATGTTTTTATGTCTTATATTACTCCTATGTTCTTCAATTGGTTCCAAGTTCCTAAAGCAAAAAGGAACTTTATTTACAAGTCCCCTAAAACTCAAACAAGAAGCAGCTATCTTAAAACAAGTGAGGCACTTTTATTTGTATCAATATGGAATAATCTCCACCACACTGTGAAATGAAAAAGCAAGGTGCAAGAGTTCAGCATACCACCATTGTGTCAAGTACAGACATACATACACACACTGTACATGCATACAACATGTCTGGGAAGACACATTTAAACTAGGGATGTATGAATGTCTTTAGGGAAAGGCACTGGTTTGACAATGGACAAAGGTTGCAGAGACTTACTTTTCACTGGTTTTTGTACCATGTGTATATATTACCTATCCAATAACAACTTAAAAAAGAAAATGCAAACAGTAAAAGGGAACAAGAAAGGAAAAATAATTCTCTTAGTTTTACACAAGTACTATCAAAGTTTAACATTTATAAGCATGGTGCATGATTTCAAAGGTTAAAAAAAAAACCTCTATATTCTGTATTACATACAGAACCTGTAAGAATATGGTTTAGTACAAAAAGCCTAGAAAAAAATTGATAATGATTTATATAATTTACATATCAAAATGTCTATCTGCCCAAAGCAATACCCAATGTCAGGCAGTATCTTTAATTATTCTTCGCAATTTGAAACAACTTTTACCATGAGAAATAATAATTAAGATGACATCAATACATCATTGCTGGACATACTCTATTATGGAGGTATTTAGGAAAAAAAGACTTAATGGTTCTGTATATATAGATGCCTTGCAAAAGTACACAGTATTTTTGAGGAAATTTTCTGACTAAGGATTCAACAGTATGTATTAGGATTCTACTAAAGACTTAAAGCATAATTAGAGGGGGAAAAACACTACAGGGAATGAAAGGGCCATAAATTCAGAGAAGTGAGAGAGGATGGTGTCATTAAAAGACTTTCCACCTAAAATGAGCCTAAGGACAGAAAACTTCATAATATACAATTAATATCAAAAACACTGCACAACTTATTAGAAAAAAATTGGCATTTGAGAATATTTATCATTAATGTTGAAAATAAGGTTTTTGGGTTTTGAATACAAGTGACAAATATTTACCTCACATAACTGAGTAATATAAGGGATATCTATTGATAAATACCTGCTCGATCTGTATTCCATAGCCTTTAAAGCCCGCATTGTCCCATGAAGTGTTCCGATAGATGTCATCAACTCTGTCAATTAGCTCTATCTGTGTGTATAAAAAAAGACATTATATAGCTCTTGTAATTTAATATAAAATCTACAGGAATAAAAACTGTTCAGAGAAAATGCCATTGTAAAAGTTTCTTCTATTACAAAAACTAGCATTAAAATATTCCTCTTCATCATCGACATCTCTAACAAATTATTTCTAGCCCTTAGCCTCAAACTTCAAGTGTTGTTACCAGAATAAAATAATAGTACAGTTTACCTCAAATTTCAGGTAATCAATAGCATATAGAACCAAAATAACAAGTAACAGGCTTTTTAAAAACTACCATCCCGGTCAACTATAAAAAATGAAATTTAAAAGTCAATCAATTTACCTAAAATACAGGTGACCCTTGAACATGGGTTTGAACTGCATGAGTCCACTTACATGTGGATTTTCTTCTGCCTCTGCCACCCCGAGACAGCAAGACCAACCCCCTCCCCTTCCTCCTCTTCCTCAGCCTACTCAATGTAAATATAAGGATGAAGACTTTTAAAATGATCCACTTCCACTAATGAATAGTAAATATATTTTCTCTTCCTTATGATTTTCTTAACAACATTTGCTTCTAACTTACTTTATTCTGAGAATACAGTACATAAAACATATAACAAACAAAATAGGTATTAATCAACTGGCTTGCTATTGGCCGGGCTTCCAATCAACAGCAGACTATTAATACTTAAGCTCTGGAGGCAGTCAAAAGTTATATACAGATGTTTGACTACACAGAGGGGTCAATGCCCTCAAGCCCAGGGTTGTTCAAGAGTCAACTATATTCCCTTCTAAGAAGTATTCCACCTTCACTCTATCTCTTGGCAAGTACCTCGAATGCCTTCCCCAGAAACAGGTAGAAGGCAGTGCAGACAACTGCTAACCTCATTTCTCTACCCTCACCCCGCAAAGTTCAGCACTGACAAATGGGTAAAAGGAGGGCCAGAATGAACGAGCTCATTTCAGCAAACCCCACTATATTCTCTGATTTGGGAAGACTGGGGTAAGAGGGACGGCATAACCCCCAAGGACTACATGAGAAAGAACAAAATGCTAATTACCTATCTTTTCCTCAAAGAGAATATTTTAATGTTCAAAAACTGGGTTCATAAGGTTTGTCCCAGCAACTGTGAAGCAAGTTATAGGTCTAAGAAACTACTCTTTCCTTTATAAGTAACTGTAAGAAATGCAATTTTTAAGACTAGACCTCTGATTACATTGATACTTGTAGTGTAACGAACAAAGAAGTAAAATAAGAGGAGCCCCTTAAAACAAAACCCAGATCAAGAGAGAAGCTTTTTCCAAGAAAGAATCCTTTTTACTTAAAAACAAGAATTACAATCTTCCTCATAATAAATTTACTTGACATGGAAGGGAATGGAAAGAAGTGTGAGGGAGCGTATGAATAAAATGGAGAGAATGGGAAAGGCAGGGCACTAGGCACTTGGTTCATGAATAGATGCATTCTCTTTTATTCCCTCATTTTGGTCAGTGCCAACCTACCATGACAAATGAGATCATACTAGCAAAAAATGTCAATGAAAAATGATTCCCTTGACTTTAAAAATAATAGTTAATGCTTAAAAATCCAGTATCAACACTATTTAAATCATTCCTTCATATCTCTGCCCTAGATTTAATTATGACCATGAAAGTCTCATATATTTCAGAGTTAAAGTCCAATGATTAGCTCTTTAACATGAATAAAACTGACCTTCTTCTCTGAAATACACATAAAAGCAAAAAAGTACAAGCAGATTTATACAAATACTTTTTTTTTTTTTTACTCTAGAGCATACATCCACACATGTGACATCACAGGTTCACTGCTATTACAGCAGTGATGATTTTAAAGAGCTCACTTGTATAAAGAAGGACGGATGGACTACATTAAAACCTCTCCCCAATCCTAATATGCATAAAAATTCTAATGTGCAGAAAATATTAGTTCAAAGGTAAAACAGGTTTTCATAAATTTGAAACTATAATTTTCATATAGTAATATAAAAACCTCAGAGAATAGCCTTCAATATTCTAGGAAAATAACAACATCTGGAATAGATCTGGTTTCATTAAGTTTCAAATTATCATAGCCTCCTCTTAAATGGAATTTACCCACCCACATGAATTTTTTGTCCAATCACTTTATGGAATATCAAATACTTACTAAGTAATTTGTAGTTGTACTCTCTTCCCCTCTGCCCATGTATTTATAAAAGCGATGATCAGCTACCACCAACAATTTACATGTGTTCTTCATGGGATTTGGATCAGCTCTTCTCTTCACCCGATGAACAAGCTCTAATATGAATTTGTATGCACTATTAAATCAAAATTCATCAAAACAAGGAGTTTTTTATAGTAACGCTTTAAATCTAGTATATTTTTGAAACAAACATTATTTGAGCTTAGTATCCTTAACAAAAAAACAATTTAGAGGAAGACAGAAAAGTAAAAAGTAATACATAGTTTTAAAACTGCAGAATTCAGCTGGGCGCAGTGGCTCATGCCTGTGATCCTAGCACTCTGAGAGGCTGAGGCAGGAGGATTGCTTGAGGCCAGGAGTTCGAGACAAGCCTGAGCAAAACTGAAACCCCCATCTCTCCAAACAATAGAAAAATTATCAGGTGTGGTGGTGCACGCTTGTAGTCCCAGCTACTCAGGAAGCTGAGGCAGAAGAACTGCTTGAGCCCAGGAGTATGAGGTTGCAGTGAGCTGACACCCCACTGCACTCTATCCCAGGTGACTGTCTCAAAAAAAATAATAAATAAAAATTGTACAATTCAAAACCAAGGAAAAGTGCCTCCTTAATTTTTAAAATATGGAAACTTTAAGAAGTGCTTAACAGATTAAAACAATCACCTATTATCTGGGCTATGAAGCCATTAGTCATTTTCTTCTAGAAAAAGTTTATGAATTAACCGAAGTAACAGTACAAATGTCAAGATCAGACATTAAAAATTAGTTTGTATTAATAGGACATCTCTCTAATCAAATTGTTTAACATTCTTTATTTATATATTAAAATGCTAGTAATATTTTCTAAGGTCTTCAAAAATGAGAACATCTCCAAGATGGTTGTTTTGTAAATGACCCTAAACATTGTAAGCTCTAGTTCTGTTTAATAAATAAATGACTTTAAATAGATCTGTCCCAAGACCAATAACCTTCTTGTAGTTCATAGATCTCTCTTGCTACCAACTAATTTCTTACAAACTTGAAAGATTGTCTTTCAACAGTATTATTCTGTCACTTCTAAATACCTGCAAGGATATTTTCCCTCATATCATTCAACTTCCCTTTCACCCAATCTTTTTAAAAGTCCAATCTTTACTGTTCCCATTAATTGCTAGTGTTTTCAACTCTTACACTACAGACAAAAGAATTAGAGTTTCTGGAACAAAACTTTATTTTCAAGCCAAATTAACTAAAGTTAGTTGATAATCCCCAACAGTTGGAATATGCCTGTTTCTTATTTAGAATATGTTTTAAGTCTTACCTTCAGGGGGCTCTCTGTCTAATAGCCCTTTTGGAATCAACTCTTCATTATCCACTTTTAAATAACCACACACTTTTGGAGACTCCAAACGTGAAACATTCTTGATATCTTCAGACTTATAAACTAACATTCTTTTGTCTTTGGTATCATTAACAAATCTCCAAAGTGGCTAAAATAGAAAATATATATGACTGAGATGCAAAAATAAGAATTCCTAAATACTAAATTCTTCCAACACTCTTTACTACTTCTTAGATAACACTCATTTCTAAATAAATTGACTAGCATTTTATCCAAAATAAATCATTTCTATCAATATGGAGTTTCTATGCTGGTAAATACACAGACTATTCACTCTGATGATTTCTGTATATGAAAAAAGCACTACATACTTTGCATAAGTTATGAAATCTTTAAGAGGATCCAGAAGAGAAAAATGTGTATCCTTTTCCATTCATTCATACAAAAATATCTAATGCCTACTGTATACTAGCACTGTTATAGGTGATGATGATATAGCAACAACAGTTAGAAAAGGTTTCTATTCATGTAGCATTTTCATTATGGTTTCCTTAACATTCAGGTATTTGACACCTTTTTGCCATGCTAGGTTTTATGCACAGGAAAGAACAAACATATTTTAATGAAAGAAAACTCAAAACTTGCAACAATATACCTGAAACTTATTGGTTTCAGAGAATTTTTTTAAAAATCTGCATGTATAATGTTGCAAGGACAGACTACATCATAACTAACATACTCCAATGGTTACCCCAAGTCAAAAGGATGTTTCTGTTTTTTCAAAACGAAGTTCTTCTCTGTAAGCACACTGGTCTCATCAGAACCAGGCAGCTTGTGGAGAACGTACAAAAAAAGATATTTACATTTCTTTATCAGGGAAATGCAAATCAAAACCACAATGAGACACCACTTCATACTGTCTAGGATGGTTATAATCATAGACCTCTCTTAACCAGTGAGGATGTGGAGAAATTCAGAACCCTCATAGACGCTGTTGAGAATGGAAAGTGGTACAGTCACTTTAGAAAACAGTCTGGCAGGTCTTCAAAGGTTAAAGATAGAGAAACCATTTGACCCAGCAGTTCTCCTCCTACTATATACCCAAGAGAAATGAAAACACATGCCCATATGAAAACTTATTCACAAATGTACACAGTGGCATTGTTAGTAGTAGCCAAAAAGTAGAAACAATCCAAATGTCCATCAACTGAGAATGAATAAACAAAATGTGGTCTATCCCTACAATGTAGTATTACTCAGCAATAAAAATAAATGAAGTACTGATACATGCTGCAACATGGATGAACCTCGAAAACATTAATCTAAGTGAAAGAAGCGACACACAAAAGACCACATATTATATGATTCCATTTATATGAAATGACCAAAACAGGCAAATCTAAAGAGACAGCAGGTTAGTGGTTGTGGGAGTTAGGGAGGAAAGGGAGAAGAATGGCTAAAAAGTACAGGGTTTTTTTTTGGGAGGGGGAGTGTCATAAAAATGTTCTAAAATTGTGGTGGTCTTTGTATAACTCTATGAATATCCTATTATAAAAACTACAAAATTGTATACATTAAATGGGTGAATACTGTGTATGAATTATATCTCCATAAAGTTGTTAAATACACACACACAAACACACTCACACACACATCCCTTCTTTTGTAATTCATATATGAGGTAGATTTAAGAAATAATGGTTATAGAATCTCAGGACTAGCAGACCTCAAAAGTTTAAGCAACCCAACTCCTGGGCTATAAAAATCTTCCACATTTAGTAAAGCTCATTTGGCCTATGAATAGAAGAGAAAAATTTTTTCTTTTGGGTCAAACATTTCTAAATCCACACTGATTGTTTCCTAGTATGGCCAGGCTAGCATAGAAAAAGACAGCAGGCTTTGGGATCAGAGAAACCTGAGTTCAAGCCTCAACCTAACCTCACTATGTGCCTTGGACAAGTAACTTAACCTGAGCATAACTTCTCTCATTAGGTAAGGGAGTGATAATACCTAACTTGAAGATTATGTAAGATAATAATCTAGTTATATCTTAAGATTTCAAAAGAAAGGTAACTGTAAATAACAGCTAATCCTATTATCACCATTACTAATAAGTTGCTGGAAAAAACATCATCTGATGAATAACTAAATAAAAGGCAGGAATCTTAACTGGATCCTGGATTAGAAAACAAACAAAAAAATCTATGAAGGAGATTTTGAGGATGACTAGAGATTCTGACTACAGATTGATTATTAGATAATACTGTAGTATTATTTACTTTTCCTCAGGTTAAGTTACTTTTATTATGGCTATGTAAAAGAATGCCTTTATTCTTAGGAAATGCACATTGAAGTACTTAGGTGTGAAGTGTCTTCATGTATGCAACTGATTTCCAAATGATTCAGGACAAAGGTGAGAGAGAGAAAAACAAATGTGATATACATTACATTAGCAGTTGATTAAGGGTTACAGGGTATTTTTTTAAGCTTTCTGTAGATTTGAACATTTTCAAAACAAAAAGTTGAGGAGAAAAAAATTATCTCATGATTCAAGTTTAGTCTTATTGACATAAACAGTAAGGTAAAATCAGGGATGGTTTAAAATATTTTATGATGATGTTAAAAATAAGATACATACATTTTCCTGCCCACTTATGTCTTAAGATTTTAATGGAGATGAACAATGATTTTTACATGATGATATGTTAAAAATAAGATACATACATTTTCCTGCCCACTTATGTCTAAGATTTTAATGCAGATGAACAATGATTTTTACATTAAGGTAAGTATAAATAAGAATTATACAATAGGCTGGGCATGGTGGCTCACACCTGTAATCCTAGCACTCTGGGAGGCCGAGGCGGGAGGATCGCTTGAGATCAGGAGTTCGAGACCAGCCTGAACAAGAGCGAGACCCCCGTCTGTACTAAAAATAAAAAAAAATTATCTGGACAACTAAAAATATATATAAAAAAAAAAAATTAGCCAGGCATGGTGGTGCATGCCTGTAGTCCCAGCTACTCGGGAGGCTGAGGCAGAAGGATCGCTTGAGCCCAGGAGTTTGCGGTTGCTGTGAGCTAGGCTGACGCCACAGCACTCTAGCCCAGGCAACAAAGTGAGACTCTGTCTCAAAAAAAAAAAAAAAAAAAAAAGAATTATACAATAAATAATATGAAAATCACCATTCTAAGTAATAAACCACTTTTCAACTAAAAATTATTACTACTACTCAGGAGGCTAAGGTGGGAAGATCACTTGAGGTCAGGAGTTCGGGACCAGCCTGCGAAACATAATGAGACCCCCTCTCTAAAAAAAATTTTTTTTAATTAGACAGGTGTGGTGGCATGTGCCTATAGTCCCAGCTACATGGGAGGATGGATTGAGCCCAGGAGTTTGAGGTAGCAGCGAGCTACGATCGTGCCACTGCACCCTAGCCTGAGCAACAGAGTGAGGCCTTGTATAATAAAAAAATTATTTTTATTAATCTCTTTCAAAAGTCCCTCAAGGAACCTGATGAATTTACTTTTAAGTAACCATCTAACAGTAAAGTATTAATTATACTCATTTTTATACTTAGTGAAATGAAGGTATGGATGGAAACAGAATTCATAATTCTCCAAAAGGAAATATCCTAAATGCACACATTTTGAATTAACAACTAATAGATTTTTCTAAGGAAATAAGCAGACACATGCACTGTGGCAGAAACAATGCTGTGTGTTTACCACACTGCTTTCTCTTTCTGAGCTGCAAAGACAACTATTGATATCTTTCCCAGCCTCCTTTGTAGTAGGTCAGAGACAAAGCGTTCTAGAATGTGAGTGGAAGGCTACTTCCAAGCCTGGCCCTTAACAACATCCTGTGTGATTCTCTAGCTCTGTTTCCCTTCTGTGGCAGCTGCAGAGGACATGTGTTCAAAAGTCAAAGCCACAAGGTGGAGGAAGACCACACCAAGCTTCAAGAAGCAAGAAATAAACCTTCGTTGTGTTAAGCTACTGCGATGTGGAAGTTTACATGAAAGCCCTGGCACAGCCTAGAGCTTCCTACAGTTTCCTCATTTAACTACCCTCTCTATTACTATCACCCACACTATTTCAATTAAATATTTATACATGCCTCAAAAGGTATGCCCAAGGCTGTTCATTATGGCATGTTTTATTTCAAAAATTAGAAAACAACTGAGCATCAAGGGAGGATTGGTTAAGTAAATGGTACGATATTTCAATGGACCAACAGGCAGGCTTTATTAAAAACCCTAATTTAGATCTATATTAACATGAAAAGATGTTCGTAATTATATTATTAAATGAAAAACATCTGAAAACAAACTATATATATCGTATGGTCCTAATTTTGCAGGAAAAAACAGTCTGTATAATGTATAATAGTCAGTATACCTATTTGTGTATAAGCATAGAGAAAAAAACCTGGAGTGATGTTTGTCAAACTGTCAGTAGTAATTATCTGTCCAAGCGCAGATAATGTATTAATATTTTCTGAATTTTACAATGAGTATGTATTTTTAAAATAAAGGTATTTTTAAGAAATAAATTGATTTGGAAAAACAAACCAATTTAAGACACTCCAGTGATTTATTTGCCTATTCTAGAATGAATACATTTACAATATTAGCTCCTTCACTTTGTACTAAATTTCTGACTCTTTCTGATAAGCTAGACTCCCCAAAACATTGCCATTAGATAGTCTAAACATTAACAAACTATAACATACTGTAAGGCCACAGATTTCTTTCTCACAATGATGGACAAAAGACTAGTGGTCATGTAGTCTGGATGTTATTAAAATGTGTAATATTTATAGCACCCTGTCTTACACTTATAGATAGCTTCTTAGAGATGTAAAAAGAAAGAAGCTAGATAAGTCTCACCTTTCCTTATTAGCACTCAAATACACCTGAAAATTTCATTTGACCAACTTCAATCACAGTTTTCCCACAGGTGCTCTGTTTTGATGATATCATCAAAATAGTCTCATTTTCCAAGAAACACAGAATCAACTTTAATCTACAAATAAGTGGCAGATGTTTTGTTTTCTAGACTAGTATCTGACAGATGGATATGCATCTTACACAAATGTGGCTACTTTGGTCTTGATTTCTACTGACAGTACTTCAACAGAAGAGTGACTAGAGCCTGAGTTCCTGTATTTTCCCCTTAATTTCTCAGACTATCAACTATTACCTTTTATTTATCTAGCATTTCCAGGGTGTCTAGCAGAGAAAAGGACAAATAGAGAAATAAGACTTCACCTTCATCTTTGAGAATGTTTACACTTATAGATTACTTGAGAAAAATTTTAAAAGTAGTCAAGAGGAAAAAAAAGTTTTCTCTTCCTATTATCCAATCCATACATGACTCTCTCAACTACGGTACTTAGAAATACAGGATACATCTTAAGACAGCTTCTTAGAGATGTAAAAATTATTCTTTTTTCAAAAATCTACTTTCCAGGTTAAAAAAAAGCTTTAAATACAAAGAGAAAAGAAATAATTATAATTACTTTTCACCTTTGCCATCTTAAAACAACTGAGAAGCTTTTTAAAAATTAGAGAGATGAGCTACTGAGAAAAATTCACATGTAGATTTACCTCTATGTTATATTCTGCCCCATCTGTGTTGATTCTTATTGTAACATCATCATCTCCTATATGGGCTAGAACCCTGGAGTCAGGCTCACCTTAAGAGAAAAAAAAAATTTTTAGTATGAAAAAATATTCACATAAAGTAATAAACTATACACTATCAATAAAAATCAACCAAACCTTTCATCAGAGAGGAATTTGCCTAGGTACTTTGACAGCTCTGCAACCAAGAAACAAAGGCCCCAAAAAGGAGCGAGATAATTCTTGCCTTTCCTAAGAAGCAGCCTCAAGTCTACCCATTGGAAACCTATCCGTTTCCCAAAACAAACGAAACTGTAGATTTTCTTCTGGAAGAACTTTATCTACTTCTGAGTAAGGAAGAACTAAGAGAAGGCAGAAAGCATGATTTGGAATTTACAGGCTTTGAACTGTACTATTTAGGAAGTCAATGCCACTTCTATTGTCTTATTGCAGAAAAAGGTCAAAAAGTAAACTGTAATTGCTTGCTTGATATATTTTCTCAAATAAATACATAAAAGGATCATAAAGTAAATTATTTTATCTCCTAGCTTCCCTGTTTAAAATCTCATAAAGGAAGCCTACAATCCTTGCTGAAGACAAGAAAAGGTTAAATTATCACTTGAGAGGAAATTAATTTTAATCATCAAAACAGCCAGCCAGTATGACATGTTAAATAATACCCACTTCTTCCTATTAGAACGTTTCCACTTTCAAACAAGCAAAGCACTTCTATGATACCCCTTCCCCCAACCCCACCCAAAAAAGAACATGCAATCAAGTTAAATTTGGAGACCTAACACCCTAGACCCAAGAGCAAACAAACAAGCTCCATACTAACCAACCACATGTCCACTGAAGAAGTCCTGCCATTTTACGGTGTACTGGCTTTCATCTTTACCATCCACCACCACAACTTTGAAATTTTGTGAAAAGCGTTCAGTACTTGATGTCAGGTATAATTTAAAATGCCTGAAGACAGAATGCATTCATATTTACTCTAAACACATAAAATAAAAGCTTCATTTTCATTTAAACTTTCTTTTAAAGTCAAAGAGGTGACATTAATAAAACATCATGCAAGTTACAACTAAGGTTTTACTTAGAGTAATATATCTCCTGTATAGACAAATAGACTAATTTGTTCAGTTGTAAAAACTTAGCAGATCAAAATAAACTATTATTGGGGGAAAAAAAATTCAAAGAGTTTATGCATTCATCTTTTCTGGAAAATTCTGAATAAGGAAACACACACATCTGGGTAGTTTAAGTCAGAATCGTGCTTATCTCAAAAATTTATTATTAAAGACTAATATTATTATATACCATTTACTGAACATTTACTTAGTATTAGGTACTCTGTATCCATTATCTCCACTTGACACAGTGAAAACTAAGGATTGGAGATTAATCAACCTACTCAAGATTATACAACTAGTAAATAGTAAAACTGGAAAATGAACTTGGTTTATTTCAAAACCCTGTACAATGCTGCCTCTAGCAATCTAGCTGGGTGGAATACAAGAAAATTCTTATTGCCTTGCAAAATTAATAAATGCTGCTTTCTAGTTTTAAAAGCCCTTGTTTTTTTTTCCCCTTAGAAGAACATATCTTGAAAAAAATAAATCCATAATGACTATTAGGGATATAAATACAAGGTATCCAAGACAGACATTAAAATCTACATTCCAGTTCTTTAGTTGGCTCAATATTCTTTTTGTTTTCTACAAGTTTCAGTCCTGAAATAAATACTAGGAATGAGCAAGACTTTTTCAATTATTATTTACAGAACCCTTTCAATGTGTTCATGAACACCAAAGACAAAGAAATGTATGTTATTCATCTCACAAGAACAAATTTTGTCAGCTGTGGTGCTGAAAATAAGAAGTGTTACTTCCCCATGGGTTTGCATAAGTCTTTAAACTGCCAGGAAGAAATCTAGACTGGGACTGTATCCATGGCAACAAATATTTTTAACTTTTTGAACATAACAAGGTAATTTTAGTTTGCTTGTGGTTTTTTAATGGTCAGAAGGAAAGAGACACAATAGAACGTTATTTCATAAAAACTTGAAACATTTTCTCCTGCTATCCTAAAATGTATCTTCCCACACATTCTGTTATGATTTTTTTCTTCAGTTATGCTGAGTACTTTGAAAAGAAAAGCATCCCTATTATAAATGCCTTATTATTTAGTTTTAAAGCTCTCTGTGAGTTGCAATATTACTTTTACTTAATGTTCTTTCCAGAAAAATCACTAGAATTGTATTTTTCATTTTCTACATTAAGAATCTGCTCTTTTAGTAAAGATAAAAACAGTGATGATAAAATTCATGTTTTTTGATTTCCCATTCTTAGCTTTTGAGCTATAAAACCTCCAACAGGATATGACAGTCAAAACTGCTTTTATTTCATCCTCCCAAAATTATGTGACATCATTTACTTACAGAATTCTTGAACATCCTCATGTATCTTTCTTTCAATTTAAGAATTTATAGTAACTACAGATTAGTGTGAACCAGAAGTCTGAATTAACATTTTCCTAACCATTTTTAACGGTCCATTTAGCTGGGTATATCACTTTCATTTCTTTATCAGTTCTACACCTCCTTAAATAATCTGAGATATTTCACTTTTAGGAGAAACATTTAACTTTTTCAAAAAAAAAATTCTGACATTATCAAAAAAGTACCAAAATAGTATCTGCAGTTTTTTAATTACTTTAGAATACGTGTATTTCTTGATTACAACAAAGAGGACATGTAACTTGTAAGGCAAATTTTAAATAGTTTTTTTTCATAAAATCACTTCAACTCATTATACCATCTCTCAGCATTTCCATGCCTTTTCAACCTCTGATAGTCACATCAAATTTAATGTAATGATTTTGGTTTAACACATTAACTGTCATGTGAGTCGTACTTATTAACTCATGCTAGTTTTGAGCCCGAGGCCTCGTGAAACAAAGGAACTCACATCTCTTCACCTTGGGATCGGTGAGAACTATTTTTCAAGTTGCATGTAAGTCATGCACAGAAAACACTAACAAATTTTTCATTAAATTAGAAAAGACTGTTTTGTTTTCAAAGTTTTTATTCTATTTCCATAATAAAACACTGTGGCCCCAAAGAAAAAAATTTTTCTAGTGTGGCAGTCAATGTGTTAAATTACTTTGCTATCTAAAAACAGAATCTTCTCATTTATCATCACAACCAAGTAAGGAGTGGCTTCACTTAGCTAAGTTCAGTCCTGATACAAAATGATCATTTTAGCTACCCCAGTATTTTTTTCAAGAAGCTTTAATTTTTTTTTTTTTTTTTTTTGAGACAGTCTCAACTCTGTTGCCCGGGCTAGAGTGCCGTGGTGTCAGCCTGGCTAACAGCAACCTCAAACTCCTGGGCCCAAGCAATCCTCCTGCCTCAGCCTTCCGAGTAGCTGGGACTACAGGCATGTGCCACCATGCCCAGCTAATTTTTTTTTTTGTATATATTTTTAGCTGTCCAGATAATTTCTTTCTATTTTTAGTAGAGACGGAGGTCTCGCTCTTGCTCAGGCTGGTCTCGAACTCCTGAGCTCAAACTATCCACCCGCCTCGGCCTCCCAGAGTGCTAGGATTACAGGCATGAGCCACCACGCCCAGCCAAGAAGCTTTAATATTAATAACACAATATGATAGAAAGGAAAGGACACGGACTTTGGAGTCGACAAACTTGGCTCAAATCCTACCTTTACCACTTACTCACTGACCTTAGCCTTAATCTCTGAACCTGAATATTCATCTACAAATGGAAATATCACCTATTAGCTGAATGGTTTTGAGGGTTAAATGAAATAATCTATTTTAAAGCATGTGGTACAAAATTCTCATAGATCGTTAGATACATTTCCCATTAAACATTTAAGATGGAAACTCTGTTAAAAAAAAAAAAAATTACAAACTTTCCCCGCTTCCTTACACAGAGAAAAGTGGATATTGTTTAACATTTGCTTAATGAATCAGTATCATCTATGAAAAATGAAAGAGAAATATGTACGGTTATGAAAGTATTTGCCCCTAGAGTAAGGATTCTACAGGACACTTCAAATCTAACTTTTAACAGAAACCCAGAAAGCTAAATTTTAAGTTATCATTTTATCATTTCCTCTGTTTTCTCTCACTCCTACTCATTTCTTGACACTGTATCCACTCCTTCACCAAAGCCCCTCCCCACCAAGTGTAGCAGAAATAGCACAAGTTTTGGAGTCAGACCTGTGTTCAAATCCTGTATTTGCCATTTACTAGATGAGTGACCTTCGGGCAAGTTTTTAACCTGAGCCTCAATCTGAACCTCAAATTTTTTTTATTAGGTTTTATTTCTTTCTTTTCTTTCCTTTTTGCCTTCAAAGGGAACCTCTTCTATGCAGAGTATAGTGAGAATTAGAGATATTAATAACTTATGCAAAGCACCTAGCAAAGTAAATTATAGAAAATAAGCACCTGACAAACTATAACTATTACTATTATTACCACTCTGCTCGAATTTGCTATAGGTTAAAAGCTAGATAATTAATATTATAATATTTTGACATATCTACCAAAAAGAAGTTATTCAAAAATAACCTAAAGATGATGGCAATAGCTAGGAAAAACAAAAATACAGTAAAAAATTTGCATAAAATATCCATAACATGTGCAGTAATAAACCAATTTCCTTAATATGCTAATCACTACTACAATTCAGTAGCCACAAGACAAAACCAATAGAAAAATCGTCAAAGAGTATGAAATGGCAGCTCACAGAAAAATAACAATTTACAAACATATGAAAAGATGCTCAAATCCATACAAAATGAAAATCAAAACAACTATGAGGTACCATCCCTTCTCAGAGGGGTGAAAGTTAAAGGCTGATAAAACTCATTATTAGCAATGGTAACAAGAAACAGGTAAATTCATATACTGCCTCTAGAAGAATAAATTGGTCTAATATCTTTAAGAGGAAACAGCAATATCAATAAACATTAATAGTAAACATATCCTTGACCCAATAATTCTCCTTCTAGGAATGTATCCTATAAAAACACTTAGATTAAGGTATATATTTACTAAAATATTCACTGGAACATTGTTTGTTATAGGAAAAAAATCACTTTGGTTAAATAATATCTGTGGAGTACTACTAGTAAGTTATTACAATTCTATGCAATAGAAATATTTATGCAGCTGTTTAAAATGAGGGAAATCTATGTTATCTATATCATTAAGATACATACATAGATCTAAATGCAAAAGATACACATCAAAATTTTTGAAAGTTTACACAGGAAACCTTTCTGGGTCTGCGAAGTGGGACTGAGTTAGAAAGAAGTAAAAACCCTATATTCTCTGTAGTTCGTTTTTTAAACTAGGTGCACACATTTTTTTTTTTACTTGTGGTAGAGAAGGCCTATCCTATGAATAAAGAATAATTCAGCCCATTTATATTCTCATAGTGTTGTGTGTTTTGGGGTTGTTTTTTTTTTTTTTATATTGGACAAAGTTTCCTAAAAAGAATTTAGAAAGAGGCTTGCAATTATGGAACAGATTTCAATCTGTAAAACACCACAAGCAATATTAAAATTACTGCCCAAATATAACACACTTTATGCTATAAAGTAAGTAGAACTCAACGCAGAACACTAAATTCTAGACCCAGCTCACCACCAGGCTGTGGGGTCCTAAACAAAACCTTTAACTCTTCATATGTAAAATAAAGATAATATTTAGTACATGGTATTAATAGATGGTTCTAAAGTAGCACCAAAAATGTATTATAAGCATTCAATTAATTTTAATTATTTCTTAGAATTTCATAAACATTACCATTGTTAATACCTCTGGAACACCCATTTAGTTTTTTAAAAATACTCATCAGTATGGATTTTAGAATAGGCATTATACTATGTAAGAATCATATATGACAGATTAATTAGTTACAAATCTTTAGAATATAATTTCCTAAGATTTCAGTAGATATTCTTATTTTTCTGCTGTTGCCAAACCACATCCTCCACTCCCCCAACATTATTCTATGAATAATTCAAATTACCTTTTCAAAGCTGAAAAAGTTAGTAGTGTTTCTAAATGTGTCGAGGCCTGTAGATCCCTTTTTCTTACAGAGTGCTGCTGGATATTGGATAAGGAGAGGATATCATAGTCTGAGAGCAAAGAATCAAGCTTCTCTGAAATAAAGGTAAAAAAGGTATTAGTACCCAAACCTACTAATCAATTGCAATATCACTAAAATTGAGAGTGCCAGACAATAAACCCTTCCTGGCGTAATACACTAGGAAATACCCAGAACAAACCATAAATCCCTTTTCATCCACAGAAGGCTGCCTCCTCCAGAATCAGGAGGATTTTTAGAAGACAATTTGTGTGACTTGAGTCTCTAAAAACTGTCTATGGCTCACACCTCGGGAGGCTGACGCAGGAGGATAGCCTGAGCCCAGAAGTTGGAGGCTACAGTGAGCTATGATCACGCCACCGGTTTTATTTGACCTGGTACTTTCCTTTTCTCTCAACAAATATCACTGCAGAAGCTACGGCATTCAAAATCACTCCAATGGGCTTAGAATGTCCTCAAAATACAGCAGCAGGAGCTTAAAATACAAGTTTATTGCTACTGATGTTAATTATGCTCACAAAACCTGGTTTAAAAGAAAGAATCTCAACTCTTACATGGGAGCTAAAAAAATGGATCTCATGGAGGTAGACAGCAGAATGGTAGTTACCAGAGGCTGGGAAGGGAAGAAGGGGAGATGAAGAGAGATTGGTTAAGGGGTACAAAAATAGTTAGATAAAAGGAATAAGCTCTAGCATTCGATAGTACAGTAGGGAAATTAAAGTTAATAATTGGCCGGGTACAGTGGCTCACATCTGTAATCCTAGCACTCTCAGAGGCCAAGGTGGGAGGATCACTTCAGGTCAGGAGTTTGAGACCAGCCTCAGCAAGAGCGAGAGCCCATCTCTACTAAAAATAGAAAAATTAGCCAGGCGTGGTAGCATGTGCCTGTAGTCCCAGCTACTCAGGAGACCAAGGCAGAATCACTTGAGCCCAGGAGTTGGAGGTTGCAGTGAGCTATGATGACACCACTGCACTCTAGCAGGGTTGACAGAGCGAAACTCTGTCTCAAAAAAAACCCCCAATAATTTATGGTATATTCCAAAACAGCTAGAAGAGAAGTTGTTTTTTTTTTTTTTTTTTTTTTTTTTTTTTTTGAGACAGAGTCTCGCTCTGTTGCCCTGGCTAGAGTGCCGTGGCGTCAGCCTAGCTCACAGCAACCTCAAACTCCTGGGCTTAAGCAATCCTTCTGTCTCAGCCTCCCGAGTAGCTGGGACTACAGGCATGCGCCACCATGCCTGGCTAATTTTTTTCTATATATAATTTTAGCTGTCCAAATCATTTCCTTCTATTTTTAGTAGAGACGGGGTCTCGCTCTTGCTCAGGCTGGTCTCGAACTCCTGAACTCGAGCGATCCACCCGCCTCGGCCTCCCAGAGTGCTAGGATTACAGGCGTGAGCCACCGCGCCCGGCCTGAGAAGATTTTTAATGTTCCCAAAACAAAGAAAAATGTTTGAGGTGATGGCTCTCCCAGTTACCCTTTGATGGTTACACATTGTATACAGGTATCAAAATATCACATGTACCCCAAAAATATGTACAACTAATACATATCAATAAATAAATCTAAGACAAATTAAGTAAATTTAAATATACCACTGCCAAGAGACACCTCCTTTCCAAAACCCCCTCCCTATCCTCCACCCAACATCCTACCCCTCTTACCCTAACAGCTCCCAGAATGCTGGCAATTAGACCAGCATTCCAGAGAAATCTGGAAATCTGACAATCTCAAATGAAAGTCCTAAAATTCTGGTATCAGACATTTCCCAAATGGAAGCCCCAACCACATTAAAAAAAGAAAGAAAGAATAGACCCAATACTTTTCTTTCACTTTCCCCTAAATATCCTCAATTGGTTCATTCTTCAATTCATTCATATGCTGCTATGACTCAGGCACTGGTCTAAATGCTGAAGTACAGCATTAACAGAACAAAGGTCTTGCCTAATGGAGCACACATTTTAGTGTGGGAGAGATAGACAATGCACAAGAAAACATATGTCAGTGCTGTGGACATTAAGTCAAAATAAAAGAGAGAGGGAATGTGAAAGACCAGTTTACATAAAGTGGTCAAAGAAGGAAAAGCACCTCACTGTTATGTAATATTTAAGCAAACATGAAGAAAGCAAGGGGTAGGCTTGCTGCTATCTGATGAAAGTAAATTTAAGCAAAGTTCATTCAAGGTTCTAACTCAAGATAAGATTAAATAAAGTGGCAGCACATTTCACACTTCCTAGATATCACTTATTTTGTTAAAAAAACTTTCCTTTTAAATTTAATTCCGAGGAAAGCTGTTTCAGAAGGCATCAATCACTTCTATGGCAATGAATGGTTGCTGGTGATTTGGCCTTGCTAATTATAATGCCTAGTGACACCAATGGAAAACCTTCAAGAAGTTTACCACTTATTCAACAATTTTTGAGGGCTCCCTACAAGGTACTGTGCTGGGTGTTTTATTACACATTATCTCCACAAACATCCCTGGGATATTATTATTATTTTACAGATCAAAAAACAGATTTCAGAGAGAATAATTTGTCTAATATTACAAAGCACAGAACTGGGTTTTGAACTTGGGTCTTCCTGGCTGAAATACCCATGCTTTATTGATGTCATACTTTTTTTTTTTTTTTTGAGACAGAGTCCCGCTCTGTTGCTCAGGCTAAAGTGCTGTGGCGTCAGCCTAGATCACAGCAACCTCAAACTCCTGGGCTCAAGCAATCCTTCTGCCTCAGCCTCCCTAGTAGCTGGGACTACAGGCATGCGCCACCATGCCCAGCTAATTTTTTCTATATATTTTTAGTTGTCCAGATCATTTCTTTCTATCTTTTTAGTAGAGACGGGGTCTCGTTCTTGCTCTCAAAGTTCAAAACCCGTTCTGTGCTTTGTAATATTAGACAAATTATTCTCTCTGAAATCTGTTTTTTGATCTGTAAAATAATAATAATATCCCAGGGATGTTTGTGGAGATAATGTGTAATAAAACACCCAGCACAGTACCTTATAGGGAGCACTCAAAAATTGTTGAATAAATGGTAAACTTCTTGAAGGTTTTCCATTGGTGATGTCATACTTTTGAAACTCTTTTAAATAGTCTTGCTCTTCTGAGACCTTCTATTTCTCAGTGTCCTACATTTTGACATGTCAACCAAAGATGACCTCTCCTTCCTCTGAATTCTAAAGCCTTTTGTTTATATATTTTTTTCTTGTAGCACTTTTTGGTTATGACATATTTATCTTATCTCATAAACAGATTATGAAAGGGTGAAAAGGCAGCTATGTTTTATTCATCACAGTATCCTTACATCTTAACACTCAGCACTAAACCTTGCACTTATCAGCACTTACGTGTTCACAGACTATATGAATTCTCAATGCTGAGATGCCAATATGATCCTACAGCTCTTCAACTTCCCTGTACAGGTTGGTACATGAACTCAGTTTCATTCAAGATCATAATCACTCCCACTGACTTAGAAACTTAATCTCAATATTGTAGTTTCACTGTCAATAACACAGACCAGTAGTTCTCAAAGTACAGTCCCCAGACCAGCAGCATTAGCATCACCTAGAAACTTGTTAAAAATGCAAATTTTTGGGCCTTCCCTGAGACCTACTCAATCAGAAATCCTCCCAGTGGGGTCCAGCAGCATGTGTTTAGCAAGCCTTCCACATAATTCTGATGCACACTTAAGTTTGAAAACCACTGAACTAAGCTGAAGTAAGAAAACAGCTCAAAGTAAAGAAAAAGCCTTTAAGCACAAAGATGTCTATTATTCAGCCCTGCATTATTTTTAAGAAAACCAGAATCAATGTAAATTAATAACTGGGAAATAGGTGGATAAGTTATAGCACTTCCAAAACCAGGTGAAAAAAACCTGCAACCATTTAAAATGTCATTGACAATATCTTTTTGAGAACATGGGAAAATACTTATGCTATAACATTAAATAAACAAAGAGTTTTAAAACTAGTCATATTGCATGATCTTAAGTTATGTATAAAAATAGGTCTAAGAAAAAGAGCAAGATAGTAACATCATTCGTTATTTTGGGTGTATTTTCTATAATAAGCATTTTTTAAACGTAGCTTGTTAAAGCACTTGAAAATAACTAATATGTTTCAATTGTAATTTACTCTCTTTTAATAACTGGGTATCTCAAATTGGAGATTCTGGAGCCATTATAAACATTATAGTAAAAACAGCTCTCCCTTTGGAGCCAAACTGGAGGTACTTACCGCTCTTGCTATTGTTTTTTCACTAGCAAGTAACCTCTCAGATACTCAATATTTCATTGCACTTTACTTCCAAAATTCTAACCATTGGTAATCTCAATTTTCTATAACCTTTTCAACAGAATTTATATTTACCCCCACCTCCCAAGAGTTCAGCTCTTATCCATATCCAAATCTCTCAATAAACTTAAGTATAAACCACCTGTCTTCTTATAGTAGAATTTATTACATTAATCTTAGACAATGCTATAAAAACTGTCTATCTTAGCTCAGTGTCTGGCCATATTCTTTCTTTAAAACTGTGGCTGGGCATGGTGGCTCACACCTGTAATTCTAGCCCTTTGGAAGGCTGAAGAGGGAAGACAGCTTGAAGCCAAGAGTTCAAGATCAGCCTGGACCGACACAGCGAAATCTCATCTCTACAAAAAATTTAAAAATTAGCAGGATGTGATGGCGCTTGCCTATAGTCCCAGGCTATACTTGTGAGGCTGAGGCAAGCAGACCACTTGAGCCCAGGAGTTTGTGGCTAAAGGTGAGCTATGATGACACCACTGTCACTAATCCAGGCAACAAAGTGAGACCCCATCTCGAATGAATGAATATGAATGAACAAATGAATCTCCACAGTGGCTCCCACAATGGGTGCTCTCTAGAATGAGAACATCTTCCTACAAATTGCTCCAGCAATCATCCTTAACAAATGAGCTTTTCTCATTTCAGCTAGCTACAAACACAAATTAGAAAACAACAGGCATTGGCCGGGCACGGTGGCTCACGCCTGTAATCCTAGCACTCTGGGAGGCCGAGTTGGGTGGATCGCTCAAGGTCAGGAGTTCGAGACCAGCCTGAGCAAGAGCGAGACCCCGTCTCTACTAAAAATAGAAAGAAATTATCTGGCCAACTAAAATATATATAGAAAAAATTAGCCGGGCATGGTGGCACATGCCTGTAGTCCCAGCTACTCGGGAGGCTGAGGCAGTAGGATTGCTTAAGCCCAGGAGTTTGAGGTTGCTGTGAG
>CM052437.1:5233377-5256487 GCA_028533085.1 Varecia variegata
CACTCACTCTAGCCCGGGCAACAGAGTGAGACTCTGTCTCAAAAAAAAAAAAAAAAAAAAAAAAAAAAAGAAATGTCCTTATTTTCCCTCTTCACCTACCAAACCTTAAAGTCTGGGCTCAAGCACCACCTCCTCCAGGAAGCCTTAACTACCTTCCCAGGCTGGGTTCAGTGCCCCTTTGTGATAATACCTGCTGCCATAATGGGCTCTAGCACTCTCCTCCATGTTGCTTTAGAAGTGTCTGTTTAGATGTCTGTATGTCTATTCCAATATACCATAAGGCTTTGAACATGAATATTGTCTGATTTTTGTATTTCCAATGCCATGCATAATATTAATACTTGGCAGACAGTATGTGTTCTTGAAATACTTGGTGAATAAATGGGTAAGTCTCTCCATTTTTCTGATACACATGGTCTGCACTTTGCAAATAAAAAAACCACATGGTCAAAAAAACCCTTACAATCTGTAAATGCTGTTGTGAATCGATCTAGAAAGTAATATTTTTCTCTATACTGTATGCTTTCCTAGGATTCATGTTTTTCACCTGTGAACAAGAGAATAATAACATAAGTGAAACAGATGTGTTAGGGTGATGCAAAAATATTATTTTAGTACTTCAAAATACATGTTTATTCTTTTTATTAACATTTATGCTTAAAATGAAGCAGATCCTCACTTTATTGCTCCATCTAAACCACACCCATACTTCGAAACTTTCCTTCAATTTGTATTGACTTATCACTTCTCAGCATTTCCTAACTGGCTCCCTTGACTTTCATTAAACTAGTCACTTGTAATCCATTTCAATTTGAACAACTACAAGGCAGTTGTTCAGGTGAGAACACTCAGCAGCTTTAACATACATTATCAGTCAATTACAACTTCTGTCCATTAAATAAGAAAAAAATGTCAGGTAACAAACTAATGCAAAAATTTTGATTAGCCATAAAGAAAACCCACATGGTGTCTCCATCTGCACAATACTATACTTGGTATCATGGTGGGATTTGGGGACCAATACAATCATGAAAAATGACAAAGCTACAACTTCACACACTGGGAAAACAGACTGTTTCACACTTTTGTTACTAATTAATCAAACTGTCTTACATGTCAACTTTTGAAAGATAAAGGACCCTAAGATACACTAAAAGTTTATATAAATTACTTCCACGAAACTTCACATCTCTATGTATGTTCATCCTTAAAATCCAATGTCTCTGGAAAATCTAATTAAACAGAAACCCTCTACTTTCCAGGCTCTAAACTGATCAAACTGGTCATCCCTGCGAATTTCTTTGTTTGAAATTGCAAGGAAAGCACTCATTGTGGCAGCATCACGAGTTGGCTTGGCAGGTTTTAGCCTCCCCCTATCTCCCAAGTAGCTCCAATAAGTTACCACTTAAATAACCAAGAACGTGCTTATGATGTTCGCAAAACGCAACTCCAAGACTCTACCTCTAGCAACAAAAGCATATGAAACGACTCTAGTCGCCGCCTTCCAACCAGATTATTGCATAAGTACCTCCTACAGTAGAAATTCTAGTTCCCTCCAGAGGAAGAACTCTGGAGCTTTGGGCCCTTCCTTTCCTTCTGAAAGTCTTGCCTTTGGTAAGAACACACACACATTAGATTTGTTCCTTAGCAGGGCAGGGACCTTGGCCACATCTCCCTATTCAAACACGAGCCAACCACCCCTCCCCAACCCCCTTACCTCTTTCCCAACACACTCCACAAACGCAAACTCAGGGAGCAGCCCCCTCCCAAACCCTCAGTCACTACAGGAAGCCCCTCCAGTACCCCTTTCCCACATGAGAGACAAGCCCATCTCCTTTATTCTTTCCCTAAACTCAGAGAGCCACACCCCCTTCCTACACTGAAAACTTAGGGACGAGCCACCATCACCCAATACCCCGCCCCCAAACACCTGATAGATCCAGCTCCCCTGCTCTTCCCTCAAAGCAGCGCGCTCCAGGCGCCGGCCTACGCCAGCTCCCCCCGGGTCTTTACCAAGTCGCTGATGGGAGCCGAAGCCTGGGTCGTCCGGAGGTCGCGGTGCCAGCACGAAAGGAACCAAGCTGGTCAGGAAGAGGAGACACTGCCTCATGTTCCCGGCCTGGCCACCGGCTGCACCTCTCTGGACAGCCTTTGCCGGACGGGGGTTCGGAAACTACTCACATTGGGGAAGTAGGGGATCCGCCCGGCCCCTCTAAACCTCTTTCTCCTCCCGCGCCGCCTACCGGGAAGACGCTACAGTCACTCGCTAAGCCCCCGGAAGCGCAGGTGGCGCTCCTAGAGGCCGGCTCAGCCCGCTTCCGGCCGCCGCCGACACCCTCTGCCTTCCCCACCCACAGCCGGAAACCGGGTGCCGCGCGGCCTGTCGGGACACTTCGCTCGCCCCGCCCCGCGCCGGGTGCAGCGGGCTCTAGGTCTGCCGCCCTCTTGCGGCTCATCCGCCAGCCCCGCCCACTTCGTCCCGCTGGGGTTTGGCCGGCGCCTGCCTGGACGCGGCTCGCGACGTCCTAAGTCGACCCAACGGTCTTGCGTCTGTCCCCGGGTGACCGCGGAGAGGGTAGGCGGGATCTCACCAGCTGGTCCTCAGGCGCATCTGGCCGCCTCCTTTGTCTTGGTCCCATATCAGATTAGGATCCATGCTATCCTTTTTACTAAAGGAGCTGTAAAAACCTGCTTGGGGCCTACCCACCGGCTTCCGCAGGGCGGACGAGGGTGCGTGCCTGGCCTCATGCCGCAAGCTGTCGGCCGGGCGTGCTCAGATGGGAGGGCGAGGGCGTGAATCTAGCCACTGGAGTGCCCAAGGGACGAAGGCTGGGCGCCAGGAGGAGACCCACGACAAAGGGGCTGCGCCTCACCGGGTCCCGAGCCCGGCCTCCGAAGCCCGCATCCACACAACCCGCTCCTGCGAGACAAGCCTCCCGGACCCAGATCAGGTATCCAGGTCACCGTCTGACAGCCAGAGACGCCAGTGGCCTCTGTTCGTCCATTATCACAGAAAGGCTTTGGGGGAAAAACCAGGCATTTCCTGAATGCACATTTGCTTCTTGCCCCCGTTGTAGGGAGAGGGTCTGCAAGGATTTCCAGAAACTAGAGTCCTGGGACCTTATCTGTGAGTACAGGATCTGGAATCTTACTGAGAAGTGGCTTACTAATAATCTATTTAACACATTAACTGCCACATGAGTTGTATTTAACTCACGCTAGTTTTGAGCCCTGGATCTCATGAAACGTAAGTAACTCACACGTCTCTTCACCTTGGGAGCCGCCAGAACTATTTTTCAAGTTGCATATAACTCACGCACAGAAAATAATAAAAAATAACAAATTTTTCGTTAAATTAGAAAGGGTCATCTTGTTTTCCAAGTTTTTATTCTATTTTCATAATAAACACCGCGGCTCCAAGGGAAAAAAAAATTTTTTTCTAGTGTGGCAATGTATTAACAGGAAAATACTATCAAACAGAAAGTAAGGAAAATAAACTCAGAGCACATAAAACACGACTACCCTTTGTTTTAATTAAAACACCTGTGGGCTAACTTGTTATCTCTAAGACTTGCTTCTCAGCCTTGAAAAGCCGTATGCAGACAGTGGGGGTGTACCAGATTCTGAGGACTCAGACTAGCTGGCCTCACAGAGAAAGAAAAAGAAATATAGAAGACCTGTAACAGCTCTGCCACCGCTTTTGTTATCAGCCTGTTAAAGTAGGGGGAAAGAGCCATTTTTACCCTTTAAAACTCCAAGCAACTTTTCATTAGCTGCTGACACTTGCTTTCTCTGTGTTGCGGCCATTCCCTCCTCTCTATCTCCAGCTCCCTCTTTTTTTTTTTTTTTTTTCAGGAAAATAAATACACTTTATTTTTTTATCCTAAACTCTGTGTGAAAAATTTTTTTCCAACCCACACTGTGAGCTTCTCATGAGGTCTCCACTCTTTCATATGGTGGCCTGTACAGAGAGGAGAAACTGAGTCACTTTTCTGTCTTTGACTCCATACAAGGAGCTCAGTTTTCTGCTTCTGTCTCTAGACTGCTCCCTCCTCTGCTACCCAGCTCCCAGGACTTCATTCTCAGGGCTCTCATTTGGAATTTGGTGAGTCTCTTGGGCTCTAAAAATGGTCATATGTTCAAGGTTGGGAGTGACAGCTTTCTGGTTTGGTCAAGGATGAAAAACCCAGCACTGGGTCTACCACTTGGAAGGGTATTGGTGGTGGGCGGGGGGAGTCCCTTGGAGGTCCAGGTCTGAGTCAGAACTTGAGACACCTGTTTTCTGGCTAGATCTCTAAGTCACAGTCTGATTCAGACTTCAGGGATGCCTGATGTCTGGTCAGAATTCCGAAGGTCATCTGAGTTGGGAACGCCCCCTCAGATTTCTTCCATTTTCAGCGTATGACCGTCCCTAAACATCCTTTTCCTTCTAGTTGCCGTCACAGGCAACACTGCATTAAATGAAATTTGGCCCAAGAATGGATCTCTTAATCATAATGCTATTCTGCCAGTTGACCTTCTATTGCCACCGGCACAGCAAGAGGGTCTAAAGTTCCCTACATTCAGGCTTTTCTTTCAACTTGCTAGACTTTCTAATCTTTACTCTGCCTGCCACATTTTACTTCTTAACCGTTTCATCTCTCTCACTGTCTTCACTTTCCAGATGAGGTTTCTCTTTCACTTCCCTCCTTCAGTATACTTCCCCCTATTCCCCCCCCTCCTCCTCCTCCTGGCCACACTCACTCAGACCGGCTACTCCAAACTCCCTGCCTTTGCACCAACTCCGTCTCCGGAAGGATATGGGGTCAGAAAAAATCCAGTTTTTTCTTTCACAACTGCCTCCACTACAACTCTGGGTCACTAGAGTAAGGAGTGCCCCAGCAAGTGGACCCTGCCCTCACTACAAAAAGGAAAGACTCTGGAAGAGCCAGTGCCCTCTTTCTAAAACGGAAGATCATACTTGCGTTCCAGACCTGGTGGGTCCCCGTAAACCAATTCCCTCCATACCTATGGATCTTCTGGAACTATTTCAGTCTAACAGCTTCAAAACCAACTTCACAACATCGAGATGCCAGAGCCTTAGGTAACTATTACAGATAAACAAATTGCTTTTAATTAACACTGGAGCCACTTACTCTGCTCTTCCTAAATTTTCAAGACCTCTATTTCCCTCCCCTAACTCCATTGTCAGAATGGAAAGTAAAATACAAAGGCCCTGTATATTCCACAGCTCCTCTGCTTGCTTGGAGATCAAGTCTTTGCTCATTCCTTTTAGTGCTTCTCCATTACCCACCCCCACACGCCACAAGAAAAAGATCTTATGGTTACATTAAACACCTAACTCCTTTAACATCACAGACTTCCTTTCTCAGGTTCTTGGAAAAGCTTAACTGGGACTTTATATTGAACCTTCTTTTTCCCTTCAGCTAGGTCTGAAGTCCTGCCTCTTAATGCTTTTAAAAATAAAAATAGGATAGAGAATAATAAAACAAGAGAAAGAGATATAAAAAATGTAGAAATATACTTTTGGTAAAAAAGGTTAAAAAGAAAAACAATATTGTATAAAAAGGGACATTGTATAAAAAATTTTTGTCCTAAAATGACTGGTTATTTAAAAACAATTTTGGGGACAGAAACAAAAAACTTAAATATGTTAGAAAAGGTCAGTACAAGTCAAGATTCACAAAAGAAACCTTATAAAAAAATTTTATATGTGATCAAGTTGACTATGATTTTTAAAAGTTTCTGGTTAAAAGTTTTCTGTTCTTAGTTGTGAGACTTATGTTTAAAACTTACTAAGTTTCTGTTCTTGTACACATTTAAACTAATAGACAAAGTACATCCAAAAGTTCAAAACTCAGCGGGTCAAGCTGCCGCTATTGAATTAAAATAGAGTTTATTAAACTATCTTTATATTATTCTGCCTACTTAAAGCTGCAGTTGCTAACTTACTGGTGTTAAGATAAAACTCACTGTCTACATTAATCACGAATCCAAGGTTACGTAAAACAGCCAGTTCTGACAGCAGTGTTAACATTGAAAACTCATTTAAAACTAAAAACAAAAATAAAATTTGGTTTTCTCTTTTACATAAATTTTCATACAATATTAAAAATAACAAAAGATTTTGTTCACCTTTTGAAAAGCGGGGGGGAGGAGAGAAAACAGACAGATTCCGTTTGCCTCCTTATAAGCTGAGTCTCCTCTCTTAAGAGTAAAATTTTTTTTGCCATTTAAAGTCTTGTAATTGGCAGTCTGGCTAGGTGAATGACTACAATTTTATGGTAACCTGTGATGCTGTTTCATGACAACAAGTGTTTTATGACAGAATGTCAAAAAATTTAGTCATTTGTTCCCCTCTTTAAGGTGCTAATTTTTCTTATTCACGTTCCCCTGTATTGTACTATTCACTCATGACCCTGGACACACTCTTGATAATTCAGGTGCCCTTTTCATCGGGTTTGACTTCCAGGTTGTCTGGATGGGCTTCCCATAAAGAACAGACAGACAGAACTCACTCACTATAGAAGGTTTTTCTTTGCCTTTTTGGTAACTGGCCCAAGACAAGAATTTTTGTCAAGATAATCCCTGTGTGGCAGGGCACAGTGGCTCACACCTGTAATCCTGGCACTCTGAGAGGCCAAGGTGGGAGGATCGCTTGAGGTCAGGAGTTCAAGACCAGCCTGAGCAAGAGCAAGACCCTATCTCTACTTAAAAAAAAAAAAATAGAAAAAATTAGCTGGGCAACTAAAAATAGAAAAAATTAGCTGGGCATGGTGATGCGCACCTGTGGTCCCATCTACTAGGGAGGCCGAGACAGAAGAATCGCTTGAGCCCAGGAGTTTGAGGTTGCTGTGAGCTAGGCTGACGTCCCTGCACTGTAGTCCAGGAAACAGAGCAAGACTCTGTCTCAAAAAAAAAAAAAGATAATCCCTGCATTGTCTTTGTTGGATTTTTGACTAACTAGAAAGACTAAACTTTGAGGGTTGAAATTTATACACATATGACTTCCTGCATTGCCTTTAAAGTCTTCTGATGACTATCACTCTTGGTTAAATGAAGGCCATTGTTTTATAGTGATTTGTGATTCTATTTAAACAAATGTTTTAGACCTGTAATGTTTGGCAGCCTTTCTAAGAACGAAATTCTAAATTCAGTCCTTTTAACCTCAAACTAGCTTTTAATAATAGAACCACTAAAAAAGAGAAACTTATTGGGCTTATTGGCATGTTAAACCATACAGGAATTCATTGTCAAATATGAGATGGTGTTTAACTTTCTTTGGGTTGTATTTGTATAAATATATTGCAAATATCTGTTCCAAGGCTGTGTGAGATTCCTAAAGTTCTGGTATGCATTGGTATATATTATCAATAATATCTATGCTAGGTTGTTGTGTGCCTGGAGATGGCCAGGTCTCCTTTGTGTCTTTGACCATGGCTATTGTAAGACTTTTTATCATCCACAGACAATTATTATTGTTTTACTTTGATTCTTCTTAAACAACAGTTTATAATCAGCTATGGTCCAAGATTTGCTTCTTCAAAAAATATTATGGAAAGAACTAAACTCTTTTTTACTTTTTGTTTAAAAACATTACTGATTTTCTTACTTTGTTTTCCAAAGTCATGACAAGTATCAAGTAAAATAAGAAAGTTTATCTGATGTCTCCAGGATTTAAAACTATTAAATCCTGCCTGGCCCAACCTTATTTATTGCTACTAAAACTACAAACATTCTTCCTGTAGGCCCAGGGACAAAAAAGAGACAGATGTGTAAAATTGTAAGGGTCTATTTCAAGAGATAGAATTAGTTCCAGCTCCACATCTTCCCTAAGACACCTTTGTTTCCCAGGCCCCTTTAAATTTTTGTATGGGAGATCAGTCCTCTTGTCATCTTTCACCTCAACTTCCCCACCCCATCTTGGCAGGTACCTGCTAGTCATCAAACTAACTGCACAACTTCTTAGAGAATATACAGACACACACCTTCATAAACCTCAACCTTTTAATTTAAAGGGACTGCAACATTTACAGCCTGGAGACTGGGTCTTACTCAAAGATCTCCCAGGACAAACAGGGCCCCTTCAACCCCCATGAAAGGACCCTTTTCAAATAATTCTCACCACTCTCACTACAGCTAAATGTATGGGAATTCCGTCCTGGATTCACCTCTCCTGGCTCAAGCCTGCAGATGCTCCAGAGGAGCCTTCTTCCACCCACCACGAGCTCCCTGAGAGTCCACCAACCTCACCTGCCAGCCCATCACAGATACCAGACTGATTCACCTGACAAAAAGCATCAGATCCGTGAGCTTTAATAATATGCTCTGGTATATATGGCTTCCTATCACCCTTTTTCTCTTTATACTTTTCGGATGGCTCTACAAATTCTACAAATGTTGCCACAACACAGCTCACATACCAGGCTGATCCTATTTCTGCCCATGCTGAAAACCTTAATGATAATCTTGCTTTTCGCACCCCCCACCATGGGCATTATACAACATTCCTATTTGCCTACAGTCCAGGAGGACCTTCTACTTCTTAAAATGTGGACCTTTCTCGGTCCTGCTCAAAGTGTTGGATTAAACTGCTTCCTCCGCCTAGACTCTGCATAATAGAGCTAACTTTAATCTCCAGGGAGCACTATTCGCCTCAGTCTCACTGGTACAACAAGATCCCCTGTGCCTATAAGTCCACCTTGCCCAGGCCCTTTTGCAGGAGAGTTTCCTGATGGCTCTCAGGCTTACAGTCAGTCACACTGTCCAGCTGACTGCTAACCATGTTTAGGTTACTGTACCCACCCGAATCCCTTTTTATAGCATATATTTTCCTAAACCCCATGACGTCACTACCAACTGGACCCAAACAAGCTACTTGGGAACTAGCGTTTGTCCCCCACCCCACAATCATGCCCTTTCAAGGGGAAAAAACTTTTGATTCCAACCTAGTAACATCAACCGCCAGGGATGTCAAAAACTAAAAACTCCTCAGGCCTACAGGATAGGATGGAATCCTACTATTCCTTCTTTCCATTGGACATACTACCTCTCTGCTAGTCCTACATATACCTCATGTTTACCTCCATTGGCTGAAATGACTAACTTATGAAGGCATAGAACACTATAAAAACCACCTTACAATGCTTCGTTTCAATATATCCATAGATATTTGTCTAAACCCCCAAAACTGAACTTACTTTCTCTGTGGATCAAATGCTTATCTATGCCTCTTGACAAACTGGATGGGAATTGTACTCTGGTGTATATAATCCCTAACCTTACTCTTATCAATATCTTTCCTCTCCCCGTTTATTCTTCACACCCCCCGATGGAAGAACGGTGCCTTTGTTGTCCTAAAACGATTGGAGTAACAACAGGGCTTGCTACTGACACTGCTAGCTTATTTAATTCAGTCTTTACAACCCAAAGATTGTCTTTAGAAATAAGCCAATCAGCCATGGACTCAGCCCAACAAATTACTATACAACAACAAATAAATTCCTTGGCAGTTGTTTTGCAAAATAGGTAAACTCTTGATCTGTTAACTGCTAGTCATGGAGACACATGTGCTATACTAGGAGATTACTGTTTGTTAACTAGTCAGAAAAAATACAAACTAACAACATTCGAGACATTCTAAAAAGGACTAATACACTTCATGAACAAGGAACTTCTGGTGTATTTGACTGGCAGGATTTTAAAACCAACCTGTGGCCATGGTTCTCTTGGTTAACACCTCTATTAGGGCCCCTCGTGATTCTGCTTTTACCTCTTGTTTTTGTACCTTACATTCTCTGCTATCGAATAACATTCATAGAAAACCAAATTCAAGCCTTAGGGGTTTCTCTTCAGTGAAACCCCCATTCTGCCTCTAATCTTACTTTTAAAACTGTCCGTCTTCAACTCCTCACCATTCATGACCGAAATGAACTCTCTACCCACTGACCCAGCAGGAAACAACTACAAAAGATGAGACCTCCATCCATATTCCCCAGTTTCTGAATTCATTAAATAAAAATTTTAATTTTAACCAAAGACGGGGGAAATGAAAGGTAGCTTTACTAATAACTTAACTAACAGAGGAAAATAAACTATCAAACGGAAAGTAAGGAAACTGAACTCACAGCACATAATTGCCCCTTTGAAGAGAAAACTCACAACAAAACTACCATTTGTTGTAATTAAAATACCTGTGGCCTAACTTGTTATCTCTAAGACTGGCTTTTCAGCCTTGAAGAGCCCTAAGTGGACAGTAGGGATGCAAACTCCCCACTTCAGTTCTCCCCAGAACCAGATTCCAAGGACTCAGATAAGCTGGCTTCACAGAGAAAGAAAAAGAACAGCTTTGCTGCTGCTTCTCTTACCAGCCTGCTAAAGCAGGGGGAAAAAGCCATTTTTACCCTTTAAAACTCCAAGCAACTTTCCCTCAGCTGCCCATTTCCTTCCTCTGTATGCTATGGCCATTCCCTCCTCCCTCTCCCTCTCTTCCTCAGGAAAACAAACTTTGTATTTCCTTCTATCCTAAACTCTGTGTGAAAATTCTTTCTCCAACCTGTGCTGTGAGTTCCTCATAAGGTCCCCACCCTGACACTTCCCACTAACTTCTCACAATTCAATCCTACGCTTGGTTCGTTTAAGCTTAGACTGGAAATTTCCCAAGGGAGTTTGTGTTTTGCGGTTGTTTAATTTTAGTTCTGTGTAGTTTAGTTAGTGTTTATGGTTCTTAACAAAACATTCTAGCCATATTGGATGCACATTGTTCAGCTAAACTTTATACAAGCAGGACATAACACATTTTCCACTTAAGAGTGAGGAGGACAGCTTTATTATGAAATGGTAAATTTTAAGGAGTAAAATACTGGTCCTGGTCAAGTCTCAAGGCATGTTTCTAATAAAATACTCAAATTGCCATTTAAATTTATGTTCACTGTGGTATGCTCCAGTAAAACGTCAACATATTTTTTAGCAGTTACATCCACAATTACTGGTTTTGTACATTTTTGGCTTATATCAACTGAACCTGTTCTATAAACCTGAGGTATAAAATGCCTTCATTAAACATAAACATTGGGGCATACCTAATCAAAAAGTAAATAGAATTTCACCTCCGCAAATTGCATACAATTTTTTCAAAAACTATTCCGTAAGAATATGACAGTTGTGTATAGTTTTTTTGGTATGCAAAAAAAAAAAAAAAATCATTTCTTCTCTGAGCATCCAGGGACCATACTCTCCAGCTTATAACTTCAGTAGATTGTAGATTATATTCCTTTGGTGTCCCCCACAGCTCTTGTACAGTGCCTTGCTCATAGAAGGCACTTAGCTATTTAGTAAATGCCACTAACAAAAACAAAAACAAACAAAAAAACAGAAAAAAAAGAGCTCCTGATCCATTTTCTTATAACCAGAAGTCCTAGATTTTCAGAGACTGTCTGGATTTCAAGTAATCTTTTCAATTCACAAATCAGGACCCAAATTTTGATTCCAATTTGAAGTTCCTCTTTCATTTATCAGTTGTCCATACGTTTAAGAGAAAAGAGCACCACATGGGGGAGATGAAGAGCCAGAAGAACATGATTAAGAGGGACACACTGGATAAAAGGCAGACTACTAGCAGAAGTCAAAGGTCTTCAAACTTATTCTCTCACCTCCAAAAGAATTTTTGAAAATGATATACCCCCAGGCACATTTAAAAATTTTTTCATCATAGATGTTAGTAGTTGCAAAGTTTGAATTTCCAGCATAAGGTAAATACTGACATTTAAAATAAAACTGTTAGGTCATTCTTTTATTATTTTTAATTTTTATTTTTTAAGACTAGTCAAGTGCAGTAGTGAGAAGTGGGAAAGAGTAGCAAGGAGTTCAATCTGTAACTGACTGTGAACAATTAAAATAACTCGCCTCCTTTGGACCAGCCAGGAATGTGAATAACTTAGAGATATGATAGACACTGTGGTAGCCAGCCTCCAAAATGGCCTTGCGTCCTGACATTCACACTGTGGTATAGTCAGTCCTCTTCCACACTGGACCAGGGTTGGTTTGTGTGACCACTAGCGTTCAGCAGAAGTGATGCTATGTCACTTGCGAGATTAGGTCGTAAGAGACTGTGTCTCAGGTGCTCTCTTGCTTGCATGTTCTCTCTTGGATCACACAGTATGGGGGAAGCCAGCTTTCATGTTATGAGAACACTTAAGAAAGCTCTAGGGAGCCCATAGGAACAGGTTACCAGCCAACAGCCAGCAAGGAGCTGCCAAGGCTATGTGAGTGAGCTTGGAAGGAATTCTGTAACCCCAGGCAAGGTTTGAGATCACTGCAGCTCCTTACAGCCTGACTGCAACTAAGCCACTCCCAGATTCCTGACCCTGGGAAACTAGATGAATGTTTGTTGTTTTAAACTCCGAAATTAGGAGTAATTTGTTACATAGCCACTATTATCTGTTCAAAAAATACATAAAACAAGTTGACTGGATCCTGGGTTCTTATGCCTGAAGTGATACTTTTAATTTAGGATTTAATAAAGAAAGTAAAAGATGACTTGAGATTCCCCAATCCCATGCTATGGAATGAATCACTCACAATTTAGATGCTGCAAGTGAATTTAAGAGGAAAATAAATATTTGCAATTATTAAAAACATATAATCTGGGCGTGGCGGCTCACATCTGCAATCCTAGCACTTTGGGCAGCCGAGGCAGGAGGACTGCTTGAGGCCAGGAGTTCGAGACTAGCCTGAGCAAGAGCAAGACCCCGTCTTTACTAACTATAGAAAAGTTAGCCAGGAGTGGTGGCGCACACCCTGTAATCCCAGCTACTTGGGAGGCTGAGGCAGGAGGATCACTTGAGCCCAGGAGTTTGAAATTGCAGTGAACTATGATGATGGTACTGTACTCCAGCCTGGGCAACAGAGCGAGATCTTCTCTTAAAAACAAAAACAAAAAAACCATATAGCCACATATTATTCTACAATTAACTACCAAACCCACACAAGTATTGATAAAACCTTTAGTCTAAATGACCAGAGAAATGGCTGTTTGTTCTGGCTTGGGGTTGTTTTTGTTCTCTGTTGTCATCCCAGTTCTGTTTCTCTTATTAGCCACTTCTTTGTCTTACTCCAGTCTCACCAGTCCTTCTAGATGTATAGAGCCTTCATCACTCTATTGCTAAAATGCTAATTATTCCTACATTTGTATGCTTTCTTATGCATGAATAAGCATCAACAAGTATGAGTCAATCTACACATCTCCATAAGACAAGAGATGCCACTTACTGAAATATGATGGCCTACAAAGTCATGTACCCATAACTCTAGTCTCCAGGGCTTTAGTTCAGAAATTGTAACCTAGTTCAGACCCTTTTAGGAAGAAAAACAAAAAGTATATTATGCATGGGGCAAAGCAGAGATATTTGCAGATCCTCACTGATAAACAAATGATTTTGGAGGGAATTTTTTTAATGGGTAAGAAAATAATCAGGCCTACTTGAAACTGGAACAATATTTTCCAAAAAAGAAGGAAACCAGCCATTTCATTGAGAAATGAATCACACTATTATTTCAAGAAGATACATCTCTAAAATTTTACTAGCCATTACCACCACCGCCCCCTTACACACTTTTTTTCTATCTCGATTGTCAGGCATCCTTGTCTTTGTCCCAGAACTATTTGCGGTGGCTAAGCCGGACATCACGTGCAGAAGCATCATACGTCCTGTGCACCGTGTGCCACACAAAATAAGAAGCCTTGTTGGTTCTTTTCCTTCTTAAATCCCTGTCTCTATCCCTTGAGGTCTCAGAGTAATTGAACCACATGAATAACTGAACATAGTAGGTTGGATAAAGAGAACAAATGGAAATTTGTGCTGGTTTCAAATTACCTCAGGTCTGAAGTGGCCAAAAGTCATTACTCTTGGGTTGACAGGCCCCAGAGAGGAGACGCTCAACAATTATCCTCCAGTTCTGCAGCAGCCAGAGACCTTAATTGAAAACCTGTTCTACTTAGTGCTCTTCAGAAAACCTGAACTCAGCTGTTCAATGTTTAAAATCTGATAAAAGCCAGGCGTGGTGTCGCACGCCTGTAGTCCCAGCTACTCTGGTGGCTGAGATGGGAGGATTGCTTGAGGCCAGGAGTCCAAGGCTGCAGTGAGCTGTCACTGCACTCCAGACTAGGCCACAGAGCAAGACCCCATCTCTAAAAAAATTAAAAACTAATAATAATAATAATACCAAAGAGATACACATTATACCTTTGTCCTCAAAGGACTTATACTCTAAAAGATAGATACTAGGAACACAAAAACACCCAAAACTGATAGTGGCTTCAAAAAATTGGGGGGTTGTACATTTTTTTCACATTAATTTTTTTAAAATGAATTTTTATTTTGGAAAAAAAAATTTTTTTTGAGACATTGTTTCACTCCGTTGCCCTGAGTGCTGTGGCGTCAGCCTAGCTCATAGCAACCTCAAACTCCTGGGCTCAAGCGATCCTTCTGCCTTAGCCTCCCGAGTAGCTGGGACTACAGGCATGCACCACCATGCCTGGCTAATTTTTTCTATATATATTTTTAGTTGTCCAGATAATTTCTTTCTCTTTTTTAATAGAGACGGGGGTCTCGCTCTTGCTCAGGCTGGTCTCGAACTCCTGACCCTGAGCGATCCTCCCGCCTTGGCCTCCCAGAGTGCTAGGATTATGGAAAAATTTTAGATTGACAGAAAAGTTGCAAAATAGTACAGAGTTCCCATATATTCTTCATCCAGCTTCCCTTATGTTAACATCTTATATAATCATGGTATGTTTGTGAAAACTAAAAAACTAACATTGGTATAATACTAGTAATTAAACTGCAGACGTTATTCATATTTCAGGTTTTTTTTTCTTGCAGTATCTTTTATGGCCTTTAAAAATTGTGATAAAATACATCTAACATAAAACTTACCATTGACATTCAATACATTCATAGTGTTGTGCAATCACCACCATCATCTGATCACCATCAGATTTTAATCTCCCCAAAAGGAAACCCGTACCCATTAAGCAGTCACTTGCGGGCCATTCCACCTCCTCCATGGCAACCACTAATTGGATTGCAGTATTGCCACTAATGTCCTTTTTCTGTTCCAAGAGCCAGTCCAGGATACCACATTGCATTTAGTCACATTAATGTTTTACTCTTTAGTTCATATAAAGCTGCTTTAAATATTTCATTCTGTAGAGAAGCACTCATTAATACATTCAATTGTTGTTCAAGAACCGTCCAGCTCCTTCCCCATCTCTCCTTCGAATTCATCTCATAGCACCTCAAGTAGCTTGCTTGCATCTGGTTTCCTCCCAACCAGTGCCTCTACTTGTCTTCCATAACACTGGCTGTCACCTACTCGTGGACTTTTATAATCCATTCTTCATTTTATCCTGCCTTGTTGTTTCTCTTGATGGTATTTTGCTATTCTCCACCAAAGCATACATTTCTAAGGTGAGAAACCTACACTTTCCATATCAAATAACAGTGTACACTGTACATAAGGTAGTCAGTGTATTAAATAAATACTATTAAGCTGTCTGACATACAGCCAGATATCTCACAATTTCTCCATTTAAATCAAATAAATTAGACAATGTAATGCTTAGAGTGGGTTGAATAATTTTGTCCCCCCAAAAAAGATATGTTCAAGTCCTGACCCCTGGTACTTGTGAAGGTGACCTTATTTGGAACTAGGGTCTTTGCAAATGTAACCAAGTTAAGATGAGGTAATACTGGATTGGGTGAGCCCTAAATCCAATGATTGGCAGCCTTTTAAGAAGAGAAGTGACACAGACACAGGGAGAACACCTTGTGATGATGGAGGCAAGAGATTGGAGTTATGCATCAATAAGCCAGTGAACACGGAAGACTGCCCACAACCACCAGGGGCCAGGAAGAGGCAGGCCTTCCCTGGAGCCTTCAGATGGAGCATGGCACTGCTGACACCTGGAATCTGAACTCCTGGCCTCCAGAACTGTGATAAAATATTTCTATTGTTCTAAGCCACCCATTTTGGGATAATTTGTTACAGCAGTCCTAGGGAAACTAATAAATACAATGCTCATGGAACACATCTTGAGGTCACCTCCTCTTCAGCCTTTTCTTCTGGAATTCCTCTTGCCTGGAACATCCTTGCTCTATAGTTCCAGCTATCAAAAACCTACCTACCCATCCTTGGCCATGTAAGGTACTGTTGTAGATTGCAAAATCTCCACCATTTTTTAGTAGTCTTAAGTCTTTTTAAGATCCCATTTATTCTCTCACAGTTCTGGAGGCCAATGTTCAAAATCAGGGTGTCAGGAAATCTATACATTACGCCAATATTTGGTCATTCAAAGCCATTCTGACATACAGAGGGTGATGGTGTCAGATAGCCAGCAGGGAGAGAATAAGTTTACATCTTTTTCTACTCTTGTCTACTTCTAAGTCTCTTCTGATTTAATCATTATTGAACTCATCCTGAGGCCTGGTCACAGTAGGTGTGGGCCCAAGTATTCACTGCTCCTCTCTCCCCATGCACTTTGCTTCTGTTCTTCGCCTGAGGGAAAGCCCTCCTTGTCCTGGGTCAGATATACTGTCAGGGCATGGGGACTGACTCCATTTAAGAAAACTTACTTCATTTATCTGTCCCAGAAAAAGATAACACAGTAACTAGTTAACAGTCTTAAATAATTTGCTCTTTGCTTTTTGGCAAATTTCAGTTTATTCTTGCTTGAGAAAGAATAGTATTAATAAATCCACAAGTAATTCCCCATTTTCAACCTAGCCCAGCAATTTCACCTCCTGGCTTACTTTGCCAAAGCTACTATCAAGTAGCTGTATGCCTGGCCTCCTGCTCTTTCTTCTCCCCCATCCTGCCCACTGGCAGAGCCTCTTGTGAGTCCTAAGATGACCAAGATATTAGGCAGTGGGAGACTGAAAGAAAAGCAGCAAAGCCCTGGGTAACGAAGGCCCTGAACAAGAAGTGTCAGGATCTTAGGGGAGTGCCTTTTGTATCTTTGGAATTGTTCAGTAATTTTCCAGAGAGATGCATGTGTGGGGCCAGAAGAGTGGTGCCCTACCCACAGTTAGTGCTCAATAAAGGTTTATTAAACAAAAACAAATTTAGGCTTGGAGAGTCCTGGCTGATGAGAGAGGCAAGCCCATCTTCAAACAAAATGGATCATTTACCTATAAAGTGGCTTAAGAAAAAAGAGATGATCAGGTTGTGGAAAATCTGTTTACTGCAGACTCTTTGGCTCAAGGGGGACGGCGTTCACATTGCAGCTGCTGTGAGAAGTGTCCCCTCAGCTGTGCAGTCCACAAGCTGACCGCGGCATCCCTAGGGGGGCCAAGAGGTCAGGGTCTAGGGCCCTGATCAATGAGATCTGCTCATGAAAACATCTTAGAATCTAGACTGCAGAAAGAAGCACTCTTGCTTCCACGCTGTGCAGATTATGCATGCAAAACGAGTGAGAACTGCTGGTCCAGTGTGCCTCTCAGCCAGCGTGGGGCTTAGAAGTCTCATAATTCCGATCTGCATGGTCACTATGCAGTTCTGAGCTTTGTTTCTGAGGTCACTTTGAACAGCCAGAATATAAAGGGGTTGCCTCCAGCGGACATTACATTTATTGGCTTACTCTGAAAGACAAGTAAGTTGATGCAGAATTACATTGGCTCGCTATTATTAATAGTGTCATGTGCAGCCCTCGATATTTGATCACCATGACTGTCTAGTATGTATTGATTTATTTACATTCTGCCTTGTTCCAGAAATAATTTCAAAGCAGGGATCCATTAAAAACTCCAGTGAATGACACAGACGTGAATTTGAAATATGCTGAGGGATATGGATGCCATCTAGTTCACTGATGTTTTCAAGACCCCATGTTTTGTTTTTGTTTTAGCTGTAGTACCTTAACTCAAAAAGAAATCTTTTGCAGATTCTTAGTGTATAAAATGAAAGCAGATGGGAGGCCGAGGCGGGTAGATCACTCGAGGTCAGGAGTTCGAGACCAGCCTGAGCAAGAGCGAGACCCTGTCTCTACTAAAAATAGAAAGAAATTATCTGGCCAACTAAAAATATATGTAGAAAAAATTAGCTGGGCATGGTGGCACATGCCTGTAGTCCCAGGAATTTGAGGTTGCTGTGAGCTAGGCTGACGCCACGGCACTCTAGCCTGGGCAACAAAGCAAGACTCTGTCTCATAACTAACTAACTAAATAAATAAATAAATAAAATATATAAATCAAAGCAGAGCTATTGGGTTCAAAGTACTCCTGAACCATCTCCTAAAATCCTTACATCTTCCTGGAGTTTACAGAAAAAAATGTTCTGTGACTTTCCTAAAGCATAGGCGAGTTACTGGCAGGAATACCAATCCAGGCCTCCTGATCTCCAGGTTTGGATGCCTAAACAGTAGCATCTCTTCAGACAGCCCTGAAAATGGGCCCTGGCAGGGGCAGGCTAACTACTGATTGCCACCTGACAGATGAGTGTGGGATCCCACAGTTGCTACTACCAGAATCATCCAACCTGCAGGATATATTCAAAAAGAACAGCTGGAAGGCCAGTCACTCACTAATTGACATCCTTAGTGCCTCAATAGCAGGGCATTCAAGTTGAGCACTTAATGCAAAATTCAAAGGAATGAGACATCTATTGTGGGAGACATGAGAGGGTACAATGCTCTCTTACAGTCAAGAGCTCTGAGGTAGAGATATTTACCCTTCAGATTTTTGGGGGGAGAAAGATGGAGGAGAGCAACCTAATTTGGCTATGTAATCTCTTAGTCTGATTTTAACCCACAAAGTACCAAGTACCAAGGAGAAAATGGTTAGTACCCATTTCTACCTAAGTAGAATCTGCCCCAGGGCCATCCAGAATTTTGGATTGAATAGGCTAGCAATAGGTTTTCTTTAGCCTTAGGGAAGGTGCTCATTCTGTGTAGACAGCAGGAAGGACTTTGTAGCAGAAAATTCAGAAGTCAAGAGCAAGCCAGATCTTCCAAATCCTTTATCAGTTAGACTTTTCAGTTGTAAACAAGAGGAACCAACTCAGGCTAAGTTAAGGAGAAAAAGTTTATTGGAAGGCTATCTAGCAGTTCACATCATTGATGAGAAAGCTGAAAACAGCAGGCTCAGAAAACAACAGGAGTCAAGGGAAATGGGCAGTGGAGCCAAAGCCTTGCCCAACAGTCTGGAAAGACAGCACCACCAGCACTGCTACCACAGAACACAACCTTCGAGACACCATCAGACGGTCCATGCTACCAAGAATAAATCCTCAAATATTCCTGCATTTTTGTATCCCTTCCATCAGGATTCTGAGTCCTGGGTAGGAGCAGCTAGTCAGCTGAACCTAGTTTACAAACTTGTGTTCCCGTGGCCCAGTGATAGGACACTGGCTGGGTCTCCAACCAACATCTCTATATAATGGAACTGGAGAATAGGAAGTTTTCAGATGCTGGGTAGGCAAATCTGACCAATGTCCACTGCAGTTCCTTCTAGTTTTAAGTCCTACAGCCTACTGATCTGAAAATAGTAAAAGAATGAGAAATAAATAGCACTGTAGGGACCAAACTGTAAGAAATCAGATCCTGTTTCGGTGACTCCCTCCAACCATCTCCAAAAGATCTGATTAATTTTGCAAAACCACTAACCCAGTAAGAAGGGAGATCAATGCCAAAGTGAATTTCATGAGAATCCATTTCTCGGGCATTTCTTTTTAAGGGATGGAAATGTATGAATGTAGATATCTCTGATGGCAAATTCTACTCATCCTTCAGCTCTCAACTTGAGCATCATTTCCAGGAAACCCTTTCTGACCCTGACTCCCAGCGCTGGGTTAAGCAGCCCCCTTCTGTGTGTCATATCCTGTTTACTTCTATCCGTACCCATCTCTCAGCACATTACAATTATCTGACAATTAGGTGGTTTGCCTCTTAGTAACAATACTAAATTTAAGTATGACAGACTAACATAATGCTAAATGTTCTTCACGTCAATGAAACAAGGTTTTAAAGAATGAATAGGAATTTGCTAGGCAGAAAGGGAAAGGAAGGACATTTTAGCAACAGTATTTATTAAGGTGCACAAGCATGACTCTTGATATGTGGCAGTATGAAGTACACAGTACAACCTATAAATATTTCTTACCAGAAAAAAATCTAATAAAGCATCTAATAATTAGCTAAATAAAACCAAAAGGAAGCAAGAGACAAATCCAAAATGGGAGACATTCTAAAGAGACCTGGTTTCTGCAACAACACAATGCCTCTACTCGAAAAAGGAGGATGCTCTACACTAAGAGCTACTGTGAACAAAAGTAATGCGTGGGCCTTGTTTGAATCCTGATTCCAACAAACCACTATATGTGTATTTTTGAGACAATTGGGGAAATTTGATTATGCAGTGAATTACAGATAATGCCAATGAATGAATGTAATTTTGTGAGGTGCAATGACTGCTATTATGAAAGGAAATGGCATACTTCTTAAGAGATGTACACTGAATTATGCAGTAGTGACAAGACATAATGCCTGCTATCTACTTTAAAATACTTCAGCACAGAAAAATAAATTATTTCATAATAAAGAACTAAAACAAAATGATGTATAGGCATGAAACAACTAGGTACATTTAGGAGATATCAAGTTCCTACTGTGCACCAGGTACCAGGTCCTTGTCTACTTTTTTCCCCTAACCTAATGTCTGCCATACAGTAACCAAATACTTGTTGCATTCAGGATGCATAAATTACCTCATATAATCCTATAACAATCCTTTAAAGCTACAGTCCCCAACCCCTAGGAACCACGCGGCACAGCAGGAGCAAAGCTTCTCTGTGTTTACAGCTCCCCATTGCGCACATCACCGCATAAGCTCCCTCTTCTGTCAGATCAGCAGCAGCATTAGATTCTCATAGGAGTAGGAACCCTACTGTAAACTGCACATGTCAAGGGATCTAGGTTGTGAGGTGGAGCTGAGGTGGTGATGCCAGCACTGGGGAGCAGCTGCAAAAACAGATTCTCATTAGCAGAGAGATCTGACTGCACAGAGATCGTAACAAATCAACTGCTTGCAGACTCATATCAAAACCCTATCAGTGCCAATGTAATAACAAATAAAGTGCACGATACATGTGAGGTGCTTGAATCATCCCCACCACAACCCCGGTCTTCCGTGAAACTTGTCCCTGGTGCCAAAAAGGTTGGGGAATGCTGCTTTAAAGCATTCTCTATTTTACAGATTAGGGGACTTGTCCAAGGTTGCACAACTATTAAGTTGAGAGTCAAGATTTAAAATCAAAGCCATCTGACTTCACTTTCCTTAACAACTAGCACCTATATAGGAAGTTGGCATCACTTTGGGAACTCTCATTAAAAACTCCTGGACAATGTACTATATTTGGATCATCCTCCTTCCTCCATACTCCTCCAGACTGTACTCTTCTCCCTTTCCTAAACTCCACAATTTCTCCCTACACACTGTATACATTCCATTCACTGGATCTGAGCTGCTGCCACACAACAGGCACTGTGTCTTGGTACATTTGGTGTGTCTCCCCACACTATAAACTTGAGGTGAGGCTAGCTCTTTTATGTTTTCATATCCTTTGTTGCCAAACACAGGATGACTTCTCTATCCTTTTTATTAATTGATCTATTAGAAAATTTAAGCAAGGCTTACAGAGATTAACTTCAGTTACCTGTCACCCTACAAGAAACACTTGTGGTTTGGCCTGAAATAACTTTCTGCTGATCCTTCCTCTATAGCCCTGAACCTTAAAAGCAAGAGAAATATGTCAACACAACAAATACTAAATGCCTACATATTATTCCTATTAGAGAGAAAGTTTGTTCACATTTTTGCTTTAAATCAACCATTTAGGAACTGGAGGGATGAGTGAATAGGAATGGAAGGAATAACTGAATGCTCCAACTTGCAACAAGTTTGACTTACAGGACCTTTATAGCCACTAGTCAGCTCAGATGATGCCCGAACAAGTTTCTGAGCCTCCTGCCCATTGTTGGCATACATCCCGGGCTTCCTCATTCAACTTTAGGACAATCTCCCATCAACACGGGTCTCACAGAACGCTGACCCCTGACCCCATATCCACTTGCCAGCCAGATCCAGCCTTCTTAACAAAAACCTTAAGAACCAACTCTAACTCATCCCCTAGACATCTTGACACATGAAATCTGCCCAGTCAGGACTAGGGTAAAACAGTATTTTACTTTAATACAAAACAGTTAACATGGACAAATGACTAAGAGGGGCAGAGAATTAACATGTGAGTCTCCTGTGCTGTTTTTTGCATATATAACCCAATTAATTTCAATTGGCAAGAATTAGTTTCAGGTGGGCAAAAATTTCAACAGCGTGGACGACTCAAACCCAAAATTGTTTGACTTATTTTTAATTTTTTTTTTTAAGAGAAGAAGTCTATGTTGCCCAGGCTGGAGTACGGTGGCTATTCATAGGCACAATCATACAGAACTGGAGGGATGAGTGAAAGGAATAGAAGGAATAACTGAATGCCCCAACTTGCAACAAGTCTCCAACTCCTGGCCTCAAGCAGTCCTCCCACCTCAGCCTCTCAAGTAGCTACAGGTGCATCACCTGGTTTAACTACCTTGCTGTGAAACTCACCTGATCTTTGGGCTTTATTATTCAGGCTTTCTTAAAACAGCAGCTCTCAAAGTAGCAGGTCCTGATCAGCAGCATCACCTTGGAATTTGTTAAAAGCACAAATGATCCATGGAGCCCCACCTCAGACCTACTCAATCAAAAACTGTGTTTTAGCAAATCTTTCAGGTGATTCTGATGCACCCTAAAGTTTGAGCACTATGGCCTTGAGGTACTTACCAACAGTTAACTCTTTTTTTTTTTTTTTGAGACAGTGTCTCACTTTGTTGCCCGGGCTAGAGTGAGTGCCGTGGCATCAGCCTAGCTCACAGCAACCTCAAACTCCTGGGCTTAAGCGATCCTACTGCCTCAGCCTCCCGAGTAGCTGGGACTACAGGCATGCGCCACCATGCCTGGCTAATTTTTTCTATATATATATATATTTTAGTTGGCCAGATAATTTCTTTCTATTTTTTTTAGTA